>OX421970.1:10120881-10493381 GCA_949128135.1 Parasteatoda lunata
ACTCTAGTGGGAAGGTGTTTGTGGGTGTCTTTAAGGTAAAACATAAAAAGAAGAGGGGGGAGGACACTGCCCTGTGGGAGGCCCTGGGGTTGCTGGAAATCTTTAGACCGGGTGTTGCGCCAAGAGATGTAGAAGGTTCTATTGGAAAGAAAATTTTGTAAGAAGAGCGCTGTTTTTCCAGAAATGCCGGCCGATAGGAGTTTGGTGAGGAGACCATCAATCCATACGTTGTCGTATGCAGAAACTAGATCGAGTGCGACACAGACAATAAATTTTCTCCTTTCACGTGCTTCTCGTATGTCATGGTAGAGTATTGAGTGAGTAGTGTTACAGTCTCGAAAGGGGAGGAAGCCAGTGTGGGAGGGGGGGAAGATATTTTGTTTAAGGCTAAAATTAAGGAGTCTTTGAAGTAGCATCCGTTCGTATACTTTAGCGAAAGTAGAGGTGAGGACGATCGGTCTATAGCTTCTAATTTCTGATGGGTTTTTTCCAGGTTTTAGGATCAGGACGATTTTTGCTAGGGTCCATGAACTTGGGGGCTGGGCTGCATCTTGAATGGCATTAAAGTAGTTAAGGAGCTTAGTTGGATAACGGGAGTGAATAAATTTAATGAGAATAGCTGGAATGCGGTCTGGCCCAGGTGCCGTATTTTTTGTTCTATGTATAGCAGCATCCAGTTCGGTACGCGTGAAGGGGGTATCCAAGTGATTGTGGCCTGTACCCCAAAATGAAAAAGGGATTGGGCAGGGGCTTTGAGCTTTAAAAAGGTTCTCCCCCAAACGGTTTGCTTGGTCGAGTGGGCCAGTGATGTCTGTCGCTTGGTGGGTTAAAATCAAATTTCCGGCGGGAGCAGAGGAATTTCGCGTTGAGATGCTTTTTAAGATTTTAAAAATGTTTTTTGAAGACCCTAAGTTGGAACAAATTTTGTCCCAATAAGTTCTTTTTCTGCTTTTAATGTATTGACGGAGTTGGGCGGAATAGTGTTTGTATTTCTGCCAATATGTGGATGAGACTTGTTTTTTTGCCTTGCGCAAAAATTTCCGCTTTTGACCTAAGAGAAAAACGCATTTTTGATCCCACCACGGGGTCGTGGGATGGGGAGAAAATTTTGTAAATCGGGTGTTGTCTTTGACTACGGAGATGCAAGTATTTTCTATGTTCCTTGCATTGAAATTATTGTTTGAAAGAACTTCAGCGATTTCATTCTGTGCATTTTGCAAAAGTAGGTACGGGCGTGGTGGACAAGGGTTATTTAAGGAAAATTTAATTTTGGTTAAAACTGGAAAATGGTCACTATCAAATGGGTCTGGAAAGACAGAGAAAGAAGATTTCTGGAAAAGTTCAGGGGATACTAGGGTAAGGTCTAATAATGTCTGTTGATGATGTGGGCCGCTAAAATGGGTGGGAGTACTTGTATTCAAGATAGTGATATTATTTGATAGGATCCAGTCGAGGAAGATATCCGCAGTTTGGGAGGCCGAGGCAGAGCCGAGGGCTCGGTGTCTCACGTTGAAATCTCCAATAATGATGAAGGGTTTCTCAATATTGGATAAGAAATTTTCCAACCATTGTGAGGAATAATTTCCGTCTGGGGAGTAGAGATTAACTACCGTGATTTGTCTATCGTTAACTTGGATTTTGGCACCGAGTATCTCAGTTCGGGAAGGGGGGAGATTTTGGAAATAAATTTTTTGAAATGGGATATGTTTCGAGATGGCTAGGAGGGTGCCACCACCTCTATGGTTAGGGGGCTCACGATCCTGTCGGAGAGTAATTTTGTTTTTAAAAGTGATTTGGTCATTGGTTTGAAAAAAGGTTTCTTGAATACCAATGATATCGGCTTCAAGGAAAATGGTTTGACTCAGCCAGTGTCGTTTATTTCTAAGGCTGCGCGCGTTCCACTGAAGGAAATTTATTGTGGGAGTCAACATGCTAAATACTTGAGTTTTTTGTTAATAAATTTATTTGTAACTTTTTAAGGTATCCCTAAACGCCTGGGGAGTCAAAAGGAGGAGTTTTTTTTTTTTTTTTTTTTTTAACAAACAAGTTATAAGACGTTTTCTAAAGAGTCAAAAGGCATTTCGCCGTCAATGTTCGGCGGTAAAAGAGGCATTGATAGGGGCTGCTCTTCTTTTAATGACACTTCGTTTCCTTCTGGTTGATTAGTACAGCTTTGTAGGGGAGGATTATTAGGCTTCTTTTTCTTCTTTTTATTTTCCCGTTCGGGTGAGGAGACAGGTGAGTGGGTCACTCTGTCCTCCGCGGGGGGCCCCTGAGGAAGGCTGCTACGCTGGATGTTTGCGATTGCTGGAATTAGGACTTGGTTGATTGTTTTCGTTAAATTCTCAATTTGGGCCGCCAGCAACGAAACTTGTTTTGTGCATGTGCTCTCAACTAACTGTTGTATTGATCCCGTAAACTTGTTCAGTTCTGATTTTGACTCAGTACGGGTTATATATTCTCCTGCCTCGGATTTCGTAATCTGGGCGAGTGAGGGTTTTTTTGAAAATGCTATTCTTCTCGCTTCGCAGAGCGGAACATGGTGTGTCGATTTTATTTCGAAGAGTTTTGAATAATTTACTAGTGCTGGACAATCTCGCTGGTTAGGGGTGTGAGGACCGTTGCAGTTTCGACAACATGGGTTGTTGGTGCATGGGCTCGGATGTTCGGAGTGGAGGCGTCCGCAGTTTTCGCATCTGGATGGTTGTTTGCAGTATTTCTCGGGGTGTCCAAAACCCCAACAATTTTTGCAAATGGTGATACTGTCTTTAAATATTTTCGTTTCATAGAATTGGTACCAAAGCCGAATTTTGTCCGGGAGTAGTTGTATATTTAATGAATTATGTAATAAAGACTAAAGAAGATAAACTTTGCTTATCAAATCTTAATAATTCTTCCTTGATAGCTTATTCAGATGCAAATTGGAGTTGTCATTTAACAAATAGATTTTCTACATCAGGTTATTTAGTATGCTTAGCAGGTATTTAATTTAGTTGGAAATGTAGCAAACAAAATTGTATTGCATTAAGTAGCATAGAATCAGAGTTTATAACTTTAACCGATTCGGTAAAAGAACTTTTATGATTTACAAACATATGTAATGAGTTAAGCATAATATAAAAAATTGAAAAGCCTGTTTTGTATTGTAATAATCAATCTGCAATTTATTATTGTAAAAATAATGTTGAAAATTTAAAGACGAATCATATTGATATAAGATTTCATTTTGTAAGAAACTTGCTTGATGAGGGAAAATTCGAAATTAAGTTTATTAAAAGTAAAAGTAATATGGCTGACTTTTTAGACTAAAGCTTTAACTAAGACTGAATTAAATAAAATTAAAGGAATTTATTTTAAAACGTCCGATGGGGCCGCATGTCAGACGATAAATTTCAAAGAAGGTTCGAGTAAGAAGAACGGTGAGTCAGAAATCACGAGTTCGAAAAACCACTGAAAGAGGGAGTTCGAACATTTAAAAATAATTTAAAGACAGAATTTGCATATTATTAATTTTGAGTGTTATGTTTTCTACCCTCATTATGCAAATGTTATTTTTTGATTGGATGATAAATATGCTGGTATATATATGACAAATCGAGATTAGATTTGATGACTGTATGGAGTGAATTCTCGTGTTACGGAGAACTCTCGAGGATTGTTTTCTTTTATGATGTTTTAGTTTAGTTATGATTTTTCTTGCTTAATTAAAAATCGTGTTGGTTCAACGATGACTTTTTCATTATGCTTGCTAAGTATTTTCCACAACGCACTAAACTCTGCCAGCAATCATGTGAAGTGGTGCACTGAGGTAGATGCAATCGAACATGTCGGTCCGCCGTACCCTCCTGCATCCAACGATAACATATCCGCATTACAGTTGTTTGGTTTCGTCCAACACGACTACTGATTTCCCTGGAAGATAATCCACAATCTCGGTAGGCCACTATCCTTCCTCTGTCGAACTCGGATACTTGATCAAAAGATGATCGCTGTTTTCTACGAGGCCTAATTGATCGTTTTTTGAAGAAAAAAAAACACAAGAAAAACACAATTGCCGAACTTGAAATCGTCATCATCATCATCATCAATATTTATCTGGGCGCCTGAGGCCGTTAGCGGCCTTTTTCCCATTCATCTTGAATTGTGGTCTTTAGGGTGGCTCTTTCTGGTAATTGGAATGCAATTGGAGTAAAAGGAATTTAAATATTTTGAGTTTTAGATAAAATTACGTCACTACAAAAGTAAGCTGCCATCGGCCTGAGGTTTATGTCTTCTCTTAGGTTTTCAAAAGTAAAAATTTCGTTGAATCCTGCGGTGTCACAGTTTATGGTTTTTTCAAAAAATCTGAAATTTAGCTTTGCAATATGATGATCTAAAAAATCTATGTTAAGGTCGCGATGTATGTTTTTATTTCGGATAAACCATCTTGCTTTTGTTATTTTCCTGAGGATTTTGTTCTGGCATGTTTTGAGTTTTTTGAGGAGTGATGTGGAGATGTTGCACCAGGCTGGAGATGCATAAGTCAGGATGGGATGGATCATTGAGATGTAGAGTAGACGTTTAAGTCTAACTTCCATTTTGGGGTTCTGAAGAAGGATTTGTAATCTGTGGCAGGCTGCTTGTGCTTTGTTGATAACTGTTTTGACGTGATCTTTCCAATTAAATTTACTGTTAATGACGAGACCAAGGTATTTTGCGCTTTTGACTATGGGAATGATTTCATTAAATAGAACAATTTGATTTTTGGGGAGGATGGTTTTTCTTTTATGCTGAATGATTAGTAGTTTTGATTTTTGTCCGTTTACTTTGAACTTCCAGTCTAGACACCATGTTTCGATTTCCTTCAGTTTACTTTGAAGTTTTTGTAGGGCAATGTTGGGGTTTTTTGACTTCACTACGATTCCAGTGTCATCTGCGAATAGTGCGGTGATGCTGTTAAAGTCTTGTTTGTCGACAAGAATGTCGTGGGTAAATAATATAAATAATATGGGCCCAAGAATGCTTCCTTGGGGCACTCCTGCTGTTATTTTTCTGTTTGTTGACTTCATGTGTTTAAAGCTAACTTGAAAAGTTCTATTGTGTAAGTAGGCTTGTATAATTTTAATGATACCAGATGGAAATTTCAGATTAATAAGCTTAAAGATGATTACCTGGTGCCAAACCCGATCGAATGCTTTTGCTATATCTAGCATCAAAAATGCTGAACTCTCTTTGTTGTGGAGGCCGCGGCAAATATAGTTGACTATTCTGAGGAGCTGTTTGGTTGTGTCAAGATGCTTCCGAAAGCCATACTGCTCGTCTGGTAATTTGGTAAGGTGAGGCATAATCCGTGTGCAGATAATTTTTTCCATAAGTTTTCCTAAATTGCACAAGAGACTGATGGGTCTGTAACTCTCAGGTAAGGTAGGGTCTTTGCCAGGTTTAAGGAAAAGTATGACATTTGCGTTCTTCCAGGTATCAGGGAAATAGTTCAGGGCAAAGCAAGCATTATATATATGAACGATTAGTTGAATATACTGTTTTGGTAGTAGCTTGATCATCTTGTTTTTGATATTGTCGCAACCAGGAGCTGTTTTTATTTTTAATTTCTTTATGTGGTTTGTAACTTCTTCTGTTGTGGCCGGTTCGATTATCTCTGGTGATGGATGTGATAAGTTGAATTGTTTCACTTCTTCAATAACCAAGTTGTGATTGTTCAGATTGAAAGCCGGGTTTCGAGAGAATTGTTTTTCTAGGGAGTCAGCAAATGTTTCGGCTTTATCTTCCGATGTGAAAACATACCCTGTTTCATTTTGTAAGGGCTTATCCACTTGAGGTGTGGTGTGAAGTGATTTAGTCATTCTCGAGACAGAATTATCCTCTGTGCTGAGTGATTCAATTTTGTCTATCCATTGTTTTCTTTTATAGTACCGGCATTTCTTGCGTATTTGCTTGTTGAGGTTAATCATCTCTTCTCTGTACTCTGGATCAGAAGTCTTTTGATGTTTCTTTCGGCACCAGTTTCGCTGTTTAATTAAAGATTTGATTTCAGGGGGTAGTTTAACATAGTTTGAAGTGAGTATTTTTGACGTAGTTGATTTACCATAGGCAGTCGTGATATCATTCTGGAGTATAGTAATTTGTGTATCGATGTCTTCTGTAGTGTTTAGTGCTGCAATGTTTGGTTTGTTTATTGTGAGAATATTTTGAAAGAGATTCCAATCGGTTTTAGAGATCTGTTTTCTCTCCTGTTGTAAGGCTATCCCAATCGAGATGTAGACTGGCAGATGATCAGAGGATAGTGTATTTAAAACGTCAGCAGCAATGGGTGCATTCAAATTGGATATGGCGAAGTCGAGAATGTCCGGTCTTTGATTCCTCATGTTTGGTAGATATGTTGGACATAATGGCGCGATAACAGTGAGTCCGTGTTTATTCAAAATATTCTTGAGTTGTAGCCCGTTGCGGTTAGATCTGTTGCATCCCCATATTACATGTTTCGAGTTGAAATCTCCAGCTACTATTGTTTCCATGTTGGCCGGGAAAAGTTGTTTGATATCTTCGTCAGTGAGAATATTGCCAGGAGCATTGTAAATGCCAGTGATCTTAATGCTTTTGTTATCGTAATTAAGAAGAATTGAAATTTGTTCGTATCCAGCATGGTTTTATTTATTAAATTCGGTGGTCATAGGGCTATTCTTCGCTATGAGGGCAACTCCCCCACCTCTGAAACTCCTGTCACACCTATAAGTAGTGTAGTTGGCAACTTTAATATGATGCTGCTTGTTAAGATGAGTCTCTGTGATGATCATAATATCCGGGTCAAATTCAGAAATGAAATCTTTAAGTTCGTGAATTTTGTTAAAAACTCCGTTTGCATTCCAGTTTATAATGTGAAGTGGTGATTTACGAAAAGTGGCTTTATTCATTAATCGTTGAGGGTTGGCTTGATTTAACAGCTTCTGCTGTTGATTTTAGTTGTCGAAGTAAGTTGAATCCTTCATCGTTTTTTAAAAATTCTACGAAGTTTTTAAGTTCGCTCAGAATTGTGTGCGCTTCTTGAACCAGACTTCTGTCTTCTTGCTGGGCATTTTGGAGTTCCCGTAGCTTTGCTTGCTTAAGAGTTGTGGCATATGTTACAGTCGCAACAGTTCTATTTCGGTAAACTTCATCATTTTGATGGTTGGAGCTGTAACTGCGTCTGAGTTCTACTTGAGGATATTTGGGGCATTGTTTGTAATTTGAGGGGTGGGGACCACTACAGTTGGCACACTTGGCCGGAGTGGTCTTGGATTTCTGACAGGTATATGTAAAGTGTCCTTCACCGCACTTTAAGCATTTGGGAGCATGTCTGCATGAATGTTGGACGTGGTTAAAGTTTTGCCATCTATGGCACTGCGTGACACCGCTACGCCCTTTGTAGTTGTCAACTGTAATTATTAGATTCATGAGTCTCGTGAGTTCGTAGATCTCTTTGTTGTGATCGTTTTTTGGCAGTGTCACTATAAACAAAGGCAAGTCGATTTTACCCTTCTCGGTGTATTTTGTCATCTGTGTAATTTTGATTGGGACAAATCCCACTTTGATGAGTTCGTTTTCTACTTCATCAGCAGTGTACTCGGCCGGTATGCTTTTGAGCACAACTTTGAGTGGTTTGTCCTTTTGAAGCAGAAAAGTATGGTACTCGACCTTGTTGTCATCTAGGATTTTTGTAATCTTTCTGTGCGCGTCGTCATCTGCTACTTTTAGGTTTATTTGATCGCCAAACACTTTACCTGTAAAATCTGAGCAGTTGTTGTTTTGAAGTAATTCCTTAATTTGCTTCCAGTTGAAGTTGGAGTCTTTGATGAGGATTGTTGGTATGCGTTGCTTTTTAAACTTGGGAGTTTGGAAGAAGTCACTTTCATCCTCTCGTTGGTTTTTGTCGTCAGATTCAAATCTAGGTTTTTTATTTTTGTTGAATTCTTCTTCGCCGCTTTCTGCTGATGGAAGCGTATGAATAACTTTTTCGAGTTCCATCGCGTTTTCTTCGTCGGTTTCCAGTGAATCACTTAGTTTATTATCGTTCGATATTTGTTTGTCTTCATTATTGTTGATGACATCATTTTTAGTTGTCGCAGTTGTAGTTTGCTTGCTTTTTGTTTTCTTTTTAGTTGGTATTTTACGTTTTTTATGTGTATTTGGTAGGGTTGGGGAAATCACTGGTTCTTGTGCTTTATCAAGAGCTTTTTCCAGATGTCTTTTTTCTGCTTCTAATTCAGAGTTCTTGGATCGAAGTTCATCTAGTTGCTCGTTTAATTTAGCTACTTGCTCAACTAGAGCACATAATCAAAAATTCATGATAGAGAGTTGCTGTGCCATGTCTCCTGGCTGAGGAGTAGTTGTTGGAATAGTAAATTCACTGCTATTTGGGTTTTGAACCTCCATGGTTTAATTTACTGTATACTTTCAGTATAAAAAAAATAATAATAATAAAATAAATAATTAAATATTCACTTGAATATTTACCACATGAAGTAAACTTGCAATTACTGAGTCACATTGAGCAATCGACGAGTTTAACTTCTAATAAATACAAATTTTTCAATCACTGCCCAATTCTCGCAATCCACTAGCAAGAATCCTAACTCACTGCCTTAATCAACTGCCATAAATTTCAACTTGAAATCGTCGAAATCTCTAAGCCTTAAATAGCTCTATGAAGTGGCGCCACAGGCGTGCGTAATGTGCGCCTGCGCTGAAATTCTAATCATTTGCATATCTCACCTCCGCTAATGCATGTTGAAAATTTCATGTTATTTGCATGCTTCCTTCAGGGTGTTGCATTTAGGATGGCCAGCAATGTATTTGAAAAACATAAGTCTTTTTACAATTTGCTCAATTAGAAGTAAATATATCTTCTATTAAATAAGCAAAAAAATTGGTAATTTCAAAAAATACTGAATAAATAAGTAATACACTACAGCCAAGAAAAATTAGTTTATTTCACGAATTTTTCGGTACATCGTGAATATCGGATATTACAATATATATCGGTTGATGTTATGGCCAATAATGCTTACTATTGAATTTTATAATTTCATGATCATTATTAGTAAGATAATAATCAAATCCATAGTATCGTGATAATTTGTTACATCGATAATATCCTAAGTGTCAAAAGTAGCAAAGATGCCGCTTTAATGCTTGACATTAATATTTTTATTTCATAACCGGTGTTAATACGAACTTTAATACCGACTTATTTATGAGTTTGCGCCCATTGATATACGGCCTTGTAATTTTTAAGCCAAGGCAGAAGACAAGGGAATATCTGAATCAAGGACTGGAACAAATGAGTCCTCGTGGAATACTTTTTTGTTGGAATTAACCTGCATTTTCATTGAATGGAAAAGAATACCACGAAAACGTGACCTTGCTAGTCCAACGGCAAAGGGACTCTTAATTCATGAACCGTCAAAAGTCAACCACTGATAATATTTTCAGGCAGTACTGTGGTCGGTATGATCTTGGAACAGAAATCATATAAAGCAAGTATCGCTTGGGCTCGAACCCTGTTTGTCTTAGTCAGAAGCAAGAGCTCTATCATCTGAGCCGTAATGGCACTAGCTATTTGATTTGTAAAAGTACTTACAAATAATAATATCGGTTTGTATATTTTTCAATATTTCACATGAGTTTTTTTATTTTTTTATTCTCTTGCTGATCAAAGATGGAAAATTATAGAGAAATATAATTGAGAGTGTAAAATGTGAAAAGTGAACAGTTTCTACAAAGTCATTTAAAAAGGTCCATAAATTATAAGGTTTCTAAAAAATTCGGTTCAACGTTTAACCATAAATTAGTACTTTAAGCACCAAATGAGGTTCATATAACATTGGGTGCAAAGGTACTGCAACCATAATAAATTGCTAAATTGAAACATACTTGTCGACGCTCAGGTAAATAAGTAGTCCCTCAATAAATTGAAAAAAGTGGACTGTAAATTTGCACAAATTTTGGAGTTTCGTTTGTAGCTCTCCACAGCTCTCGCTCCCTCTGTATCTGCATCACACATGTTTTTCTAGACGGCGCTACGAAATCGTGCGGATAGAATACTTTCTTTCAAGTTGAACAATACACTCGTAGAGTTTTCATTCTAAAATTACAGTAAAATAATAGGCAACAGTCTGTCCATCCTATTAACCTTAAAGGCAAAGAAAATTTTCACTTTTACGGTTTTGAAACTGTTTACAACTTTTGTGTTTAAAACACCGTGAATACAAAACTATGCGACTTTAAACCATTTACAACAAGCATAGTTTCAAAACTGTAAGAAAATAAGTTATGCTATGCAGCTTTATGTTGCTACTATCTAAGCGTGAATGAAAGTGCCTTTCTTTAACAGTGCAAGGTTACATATTGTGGAGCGTATAACACTGGAAACTCTTCAAGTGTTGAAGGGGAAGGAGGAAATAGTGTGGATGGAACAGTTATGGTTATTTGACTGTTTTGTTAGAATATGGTAAAACAAAAATTAAGTAAATTGTTATTTAACCATTTTTTCAGATAAATTTCGAACAGTTTTGTTTTGGGTTTAAGAAATACGATAATATGCTTCAATTCAATACTACATTACGTTTGGAGTAAATTCGAACAATATCATGCTTCTCATTTTATAAGTTCTAAGTATATAACGATGTTTTTTTCGCATTCATTTTATTTTCTTTTAAATTATTGCATGAAGTATCATTCACAATGTTTAATTTCCATATGAATGATTCTTTTAAAAAGTATCAAAATTGAGTCTTGTTTGAGATGAATTAAGATTGATTTAAAATTTTTATGAAAAATTATTTTAATCTTGAAGAGAAAATTAGAGAAAAAAATTTTTTTTTTCTTATTTCTGAAATAAAATATTTGCTTTTGTTTACTATAAGAAATAGAATGGAAATGCTTTAAAATAAATTTACAGCTTAATTCGATAACTTTGTTAGAATTTCTTTGTAAAAATTCAATATTTTTTTTCTGTATTAAAAGATAAAATTTGCTTTATTTCCTCATTAAATAAATAAACTTAAAGATAATAAAAATTCCAACTGCTAAGTAATCATATATGCTGAAAGGAAATTCTAATGGTATAATTTAGATCAAATTGCTTTGAATAATCCGATTCAGTACCTATAAAATTTGATGAGACAGAACTCGAATTTCATCAGATAAATCGGACAATTCAAATGAGGTTTAATTTAATAAACTAAATATGGAGAATAAAATTATTATTGCGTTAGTCGATATGGATTTACTAATCTCAATCATATAAAATATTAATAAAACTAACTTCAAATCCAAATTGTTGATGAATCATTAATTTTAAGTAAAGGCAGCGTATGAATTTGCTTATTAATCTCTCACCCCCAGGAAGTTGAAGAGGGCAACTGTCCTAGTGGGCATCAAATCAACAACTAAGCGCAATAAAGTTTCAAATCTTTCATTAAATCACCAGCATTCATTATTATTAAAATAAGTTTTTTTTTGTTAAAATTTTGTTAACGTTTTTTTTTTGGGGGGGGGAAGGGGGGGTAATGGCTGAACTTAAACAAAATATTTTATGGAAATATTTTTTTTTTTTTTACAAATGTAATAACTAAATTTTCGATCATTTAATTTTCAAAACTTCATTTTCTTTTAAAAGAGCTATGTAAAGTTTTTATAAAAGTAGTATTTACCGCATACAAGTACATAAGAAAACTGTCTCTTATGTAAATGCAAGGCCAGTACTTACCTTTATACATATTTTTTAGTAGGTAAATGCTAAACATTTCATACTTTCAAACAAATTTAATAATCAAAAAATAGATCATTAAAACTTGCGTATTTTTTGCATTATAAAAATATAGAATGTGGTGCTGGAAATTTTGTAAACAAATAATTTTCGCATGTATTTACCTCAAAATGAAAAGAAAATCTTTAATTTAATTTTTTTTTCTTCCTGTGAACATCCCAGTCGATAAGAATTCCGAATCCGGCTTGAACCGACCACAGTGCTGACGTGAAATATCCTCAGTGGAAAACGGATCAAAGGTTAGAGTCCCCTTGCCGTCAGGAAAACCGTTGGAGGTTCTCATGGTCTTCCTCTCCATATAACGAAAATGCTGGTTAGCTCCATCAAAAAGTCATCCACGAAAGCAAATTTGTCCCAATACTCGATCCAGGAGTTTCCTTGTCTTCTGGATTGGGTTCAAAATTACAAGGCTACAGAGTTGAACATTAGTAGTCATAAACCCGTAAAATTGGGTCGGCTATTCAACGACGGTTATAAAATAAAATGCTTAAAAAGACATTAGTTTGAACCCAGACAGATATAAAAAATATAAGTTTTTTGAAATTGTACAAACTTTTAATAATAAAATATCTTAAAAGCAACGTAAACCGTACAAAAAACAAAACGACAGACACTCAAAAAGAAACAGTTTTAAGTATTTGGAAATTGTTATTTGCATCCTCTGTAGGCGCAATTAGCTGCGTGTTCTTATACTAAATCGGGCAAACTTTCTGTGTACAAAATATGGAAATACCAAAATAGTCTTTTTTTTTCAAAATTTCCGATTTCAACCGTTTATTTCTTTTCAATAAATTAATGATAGTTGAGTGTATTAAATCAACTTGAAATGCCAGTTAATTTTAAAAACCAATGCCACTCATGATGCCAATACAGCTTAAAAAAATTCTTATTAGCTTACAAATTTTAATGTATCATTTAAAATGTGTAAAAACAATTTTGTTAAATCGAATATCAAATATTAACAAAAACATTTACTAAAGCTTTTAAATCTAAACAGTAAAAAATTAAATTAATAATTTCTATTTATAATGTAAACATGCCATAAGTCTTATCGTTTCTACATTTTTTATTATATCTAACTAAGCATCATTATTTCATACCAAGATAAGAATCCAGAAAAACTAACAATGTATATAATCATATATATCAAATTATAACAAAAACATTTACTAAAGCTTTTAAATCTAAACTGTAAAAAATTAAATGAATAATTTCTATTTATAATGTAAACATGCCATAAGTCTTATCGTTTCTACATTTTTTATTATATCTAACTAAGCATTATTCTTACATACCAAGATAAGAATTCAGAAAAACTAACAATGTATATAATATATATTAAGTTATACCAAAAACATTTACTAAAGCTTTTAAATCTAAACTGTAAAAATTTAAATGAATAATTTCTATTTATAATGTAAACATGCCATAAGTCTTATCGTTTCTACATTTTTTATTATATCTAACTAAGCATCAGTCTTACATACCAAGATCCAGAAAAACTAACAATGTATATAATATATATGAAGTTATAACAAAAACATTTATTAAAGCTTTTAAATCTAAACTGTAAAAAATTAAATGAATAATTTCTATTTATAATGTAAACATGCCATAAGTCTTATCGTTTCTACATTTTTTATTATATCTAACTAAGCATCATTCTTACATACCAAGATAAGAATCCAGAAAAACTAACAATGTATATAATGCTACTAAAGAGGTGTTAAAAATACCGACTGTAATAATAATACCTCATTGCAGCAATAATACCACGAATAAAAATAAATAAATAAAAAATCGTTTGTTTAAATTAAAGATTGCGATAAAAGATTTGTTAAGGCAAAATGCGCTATTCACGTTTTACTTGGATATTACGAACATTATACTTCTAAAACACCGCCATTTTTTCTATTCAAAGCAGATTTAAGGATGTTGTTTCAAGATTTCCAGATCAAAATTAGTGTAAGTGATAATAAAAAGAGATGTAATGTTTGAACAAAATGAGAAATATATACATTAAAATTTTTAAAATAAGCCTCGAGTGTAGGAAATCTCGCATAAAATGAAACATTAAGTCTGATATGGTTATGGATTTTCCCCATTAATATCATCGTATTTTATTTTTATTTCTTAATTATGGTAAAAGTTTAAAAGAGCAAAAATGAGACCAAGAAAGTTATCCTGAGCTTTTCTAATTTTAGGGTAATTTATTATGACTTTCAAATTTCGAGTAAGCTTAATTTGAAAGCATTGCATTTATGCATTAAAAATTACTTTATAATGTTTCATGTAAATTTTTGTAAGTTCAGCTACTTTAAAAAATTTTTTGTAGTTTTTTAAACAGATATATAAATAGTTTGAAAAAGAAAACATAAAATAACAAAGTTAAAAAGCATTAAGGAAGATCGGAAAGATTCGTTTTCATTGAGTAATAACTCGCGGGGAGAGACTATTTTTCAAGTTATTAATGTGTCAAATCACAGTAATCCTCAAAAAGCAGCTAGTGGTGATACAATCTTTATTTTTTTGAAAAATAGACCATTTTACTTCTTGGTCTTAAATTATACTAAGTTTTTCTGTTTTGTGATAACTTATTATAGTTTACAAATGTTGTGTAATATTATTTTAAAAGGATTGTTTTTAAAATTTATATATATGAGTTAAATATAATATAATATTTGAGTTAAAAAGCAGCAAAAGGGTTTTTAAAAGTATGAATTTTTAACAAAAATATAGACTAGAAATTTAGGGTATACATTTAAAATAACGATTTATGTAAATCAATAAGTTTTATGCACATAAGTTTTATGTTAATCGATTTATGCTGACTAAATCTTATATTTAATTTCACCTTTTAAAGTGTTTTAAGAACACTGGCTTGATTAATCCATTTTCGGCCTAAACCCACCATTCGCCGAATTTGCCAACATTTTTTTATGTGGTGAATATCTTTCGATGATTTTATTTTTTGATGCTTCAAAGGGCTCTAAAGACATCTATAAAATATTAGTAATTCAATTGGAGTAAATAAATTCTGTTAAGAAATTTTCAAAACACGCTAATTTTTGAACTTCAAACGGTTATTGAAAAAGTTTATTTTTTTAAACTGTATAATTATTCCATTTGAGATTTATTATATGTTTTTATAATGGGTTAAAGTTGCAAGTTCTGAAAATAAAATTAAAATATAACGAATATCACAAAAAAATTAAAACAATTTCATTCAAATTTAATGGTGCGTTAACGCACCATATGGCCGAATCCATGAGAAATAGGCGAAATTTGAAAACCCACTTTTTATTCAAGGTTTCAGAGTTTTATTGAAGTTTTATTGTATATTCAGAGTTTTATTATTTTTATTGTTAAGTTTTAATATTTTGTCAGAGTCTTATTGTGCTGAGGTTAACAGTATTCGACAAAATATTCGACAGTAATAATATATAAGCGTTGTTCTTGAGTTACTTAGCGTTGTTTCTATATCTGAGAAGGAAAAATTTAAGTTTTGATAACTTTTTCTCTTCCTATAGTTTACTTGAAAGTTTGAAAAAAAAAAAGGTTTCTTTGCATCTGGCACAGCTAGCGAAAATCTCAAAGGTGGTTGTATATTGAATAACTGCGTGTTACAGTGAAAAAAAAAAGTATTATTTAATTTTTTCTTAACTTCAGTGTTTGAAAAAAAAGGGATTATATTTTAACTTAAAGTGTTTTAAAGGGAAGGTACAGAGTTAGGGGAAGTAAAGTGGTAGTACAGGGAGTTAGTTATACAGCAACAACCGTGATGGGCTCTTGTCGGTCATTTTAGGGTGAAATGAAAAGGAAGGTAGTAATAATTGGAGTGGTGAAAATGAAATAAAAGTAAAATGTGACACAACAATTAATGAAACGATGAAAAGCTTAGAGCTAGAAAGAGAACGTGAAATTAAAAGAAATTTATGCTGACTTGTGGAATATACAGATTTATCGTCTTAACTAAAAATTATAAAAAATATACATTATAACAATTCAGATCTGGAACAAAAAGGAAGGAAATAAAACAAATTATGTTACTCGCCCAATAATTGTTGAGGATCTACAATTAGGAATGTGAATCAAAAAATGGCTTGAACAAATAAATCATATCGGGAACATTCCTTTTGGTAGGCGAAATAATTACTTTATTTGCTACAAAAAAACATTAACAATATTATCAGAATGTATTAAAATTTACTCCAATTAAAAAAAAACATGGCTTTTGCCAACAAGATGTACTGCAAAATATGCAAATAGCGGAATGAACCACAGCTCAACAGAGACAGCAGATTCATCATCAACAGTTAAGTCATAATTAAAAATATTGAAAAAAAAAAAACATTAACATCACTTTCTTCAAGGATACAATTTAAAACAATTTTTTTAAAAAAATATGAAAGAAGAGGTAACTTTATGTTACAACAAACAAAAAAAAAGAGTGGAAGACGCCAAATCAATGGCGGATAAGTAAAACGTTACATTTTAAAAAAACATGTAAACATTCTGGACCGACCCGAAGGTGTCCCGGAGTCCAACTGACTGCAAAAAATGGTTGAAAAAGTTAGATTTTAAAGAAGGATGTGGAGAATTGACCAATCAGTGAAGGCCCTAAACGGGAAACACCGTTTAAACAGCAAGCGGGAAGGATAGAAGTAGAAAGATGTAAAAAAAAAAAAAAAACAAGTTGGCTAAGAAGCCAAAGACTAAAACTTGGGGTAAATATAATTAAAAATTTGATGGCGCTTAAAACTAAATAAAAGCAACAAAAAAAATTTGGTAACAAGCAAAATTAATTATGAAATAATCGTTAAATTAAAATTTATAATAGGAAAACAAATTAAAAAGTAATTAGATTAAATTTAAAGATAAAAGTAAATAATAGAGAAACCATATTAGAACAAAAAATGTCGCAGATCGCCGTGACATATTACACCACTTCGCCGCCAAAATGTTTCGACGAAGGAGAAAATTTTTTAAAAAGGAGTAGAAAAATTGCATAATTTGAACGATTAGGAGTATTGGAAAATTCACATAACAAATTCTCTTTAACAATTGTCATATATGAAAAAGTAAGTATAAGTAGGATAATTACAGATGAAAAGAAGACTCGGTGTACAAAATTACCTTGAGTTATCCCTAAAGTAAAGTTCTTTTCAGGTAAGGAAAAAAAAAAAAAAAAACGATGCCCAGTTTGCCGATTCAAGGCATCAGTCGACGAATTTTGAAGATGAATTGACAAGTTACTTAGGCATTTTTCAGCTGTTTCAGAGTCAGAAAGCCAAGACGCTGAAAGTTTTTCTACAGTTCACAATTGAAGAAAGGCGACATCAATTTTAGATTCACCTGAAAGGTACAAGTTTAACGGCAGTTACGGGTTCAACAAAAACATAAATTTGGGTTTTTATTTGTTATTAGAAAGAAATTAAAAAAAAAATTAAAAAAAAAAAAAAAATTAAAAAAAAAAAAAAAAAAAAAAGTTACTAGCATGAAGGAAATAAAAAGAATTCTCACATTTGAAGGAGCTCTTTTTCTGTGATAACAATTATGAGTTATAGCATAAAAATCAATAAAAAGTAAACATTTAATTTTTGTCTTATAGGTTTTAAAAAAGAAGCATTCTTAGGTGGACAGAGAGTTTTTCTCTCCAAAAGAAAGTTTGTACTTTTTGTATCCCTCTATCTTCTTTGAAATATCAGAGAAATCAACCATTATGTAGGTTCTAAGGAGCGGAGTGTAAGCTATTTGCTGAATGACGGCGGATTCCTCCAAGTTTTGGAGAAAGGCTCTTAACCTGGTTTGAGTCATGGGCCGAAACTCTTTTAGATTTATTTTCGATTCATAAAAGGTGCTGTTGAATCTTATCTCATTTTAATGAACGAAAAAAAGTGATCTCATAAATATCATCCGAAGAGCCGCGATGGTTCAGAGGATAGAGCGTTAGCCTTCCAATGAGATGAACCGGAGTTCGATCCCGGAGATAGCTGGTCGATACGAATTCCGCATCCGGCTTGCATCGACCACAGTACTGACGTGAAATATCCTCAGTGGAAGACGGATCATGGGTTAAAGTCCCCTTCCCGTCGAGCTAACCGTGGGAGGTTGCAGTAGTTTTTCCTCTACAAGTAACGCAAATGCGGGTTAGTTCCATCAAAAATCCTCCACGAAGGCAAATTTCTCCCAATACTTGATGCAGGAGTTCCCTTGTCTTCGTTATTGGGTTCAAAATTACAAGGCTATGGAGTTGAACATTAATAGTCATAAATCCGACCTGCGATCATCTGACCTACATCATCCGATCAACGATTTTCTGGAAAACATTTACCGGCTGAATTCACCAGCTAGATCTCCAGGCCTCACCAGAAATAGAGAATGCCAGATAAGGTTTTGATCCCCTGCCGAAATCCATCTATAGCCAGAAAACAACAGCGTTACTAAGCAAATGGTAACAATTGCAACAGAACAAATAACAATTGTTGGACCTGTATGTCTGTAAGATTGATAATACCAATTTTTATAAAATTTTTGTTCATTTACGCGACTATTTTTCCATTTTGAGAGTCTGACGCTAAACTGTGTAGTAATAGAAATATCGAGCGTGTTTATCATGACTATTAAGTAGTTATTTTATTTGTATTTAGTATACCATTAATAAATTTTAATCAACCGTAATTTGTAATTTTTTTTTCTACCCTAGATTTTATAAGATATTTTTTTAATCAGTCTTTGAGAATCAAAATTTTCTTAATTTTTGACACCGGTGAGTTATTTTGATTGAAATAAATTAAAATCAATTAAAAAAATTATATTAATACTAAAATGAAAGAAACTTCCTCGTTTCTTAAAAATGTTGCTCGTTTTCGCTTTAATTCTTCATAAAATTTTAATCTTTTTCAGTTCACAATTTTAATCAAAGTACAAATAAAACAAAAATTCGTATCACTGGATAGTAAACCTAAAGAAGGAATAACATCATAATTCCGACATTTTACATTACGAAATTACTAAAATGAAACTTATTAAAGAAATTAAAATGCGATTAAATTTAAAACACGAAGAACACTTTCAAAATGACGTTTCAGATGCTGAAATAAATGTAAGAATAAAAAAATTTCATTATTTTACGTTATTCATTATTATTCATTAGTATTATTCATTATTAATACAACCTATCACTAGGTTGGATTTAAATGAACAAGCCATTGTGTTTGCATATTTCTCGTTTCATTCTTAGAAAAATACATCAATTTCAGTCAGTGTAAGCTTACTTTTTAAGAAAAAATAAGAGATTACTCATTCTAATTCAGAATTTCAACAATAGGTATTTCAGAGTATCGCTATACTTATACTCAAGCAGCAAATAACTTATTTTTTGTTCGCTTCATACCATTAATATAAGTATCTGCCATTACTTATCTCTACATATTAACCTTGTGAACAATAAATTAGGTTTCCAGAAGTCAAGGCATCTGAAAGCGGTTAAAATGAAAGGGCTTTTAATACCTCCGAAGGGTTGTTAAAGAACAAAACTTTATTCCTTCGTAGATGACTTCTTAAAAACACTTATAACTTATATAAACAAAATAAACACACGCAGGTAAATGGATCAAAAACTTTTCTGGAACTAAATGCTATTATATTAATGAATTACTACTATTATTTTTTGAGAAAGAAACTAATTGGAGAAGTTTCTCACAAAAGGTCTGAGTCGACATTATCTGAAGAATTGTAGATAAAGCCAATACATGTTTTTTGAAGAATATATTTATGTTATATATTATGTTATATATTATGCTAACTACCACTCAAACTATTTTCACATTTTTATGTAGTTCGTGGCACAGATTCACAGAGGCTGGTATTAGAAGAGTTATTTATATTTCTAGCTCAGTATCATATAGTCTACAATAATTATTTCTTAAAATTGTCTCAAAAACGCTATTAAACCAAAGACAAAATGATGCAATATACCTTCTTCACGCTGTTAACATTGAACAGAGAAAAGATTTTCACATTTGTTTACTTTTATGCCCCTACGTTTTCTCTAAACTTCTCCTAAAAACCAAATTATTCTTAAACCTAATTCTTTAAGTCGGAAATTTATTATTCGAAAATTGTAAAGTTTGTAGAATTTTGTTCATTTCCCAAACTCATTTTATACTAAATTTTCGAATATATTAATTTATTTGTAGAATTTATGTGTCTGATTTTCTTAATGTTCATGCATGGAAATATTATCAAAATATGATTAACTTCGAATTAATATAACTTTCTGATAATTATAACTAAACAAAAGTAAATGAAATGTATTTTTAATTATGTTAAAAGTGAGAAAAACAATTTTAAAGATAGTTAATTAAGCTGAATTTTTATTTTTAGATATTAAAAATGTAATATAATTCCCGAGTAATTCCCAAGTTTAGTGCTAAATATCATTTGTGTCATTCTTAAATCTATATTTAAATGTAGATTAATAAATGTAGCTCATAATTTAAAATCTTTATAATTTAATGCTTTTTATAGCTGGAAATATTCATTAATCAATAAAACAAAATCTTATAAATGCTTTCAAGATATTAAAAAAGTTTGAATTTTTTCTAAGGACTTCATTTTGTTTGAACATTTCTTTGAAATTAACTTCAAATGAAGTCTTTGTGTATAAACTTAAGGTAACATTTATTTAAACAAAAATAAACACAAACTAATTCGAAGAAAACAAGTTCCAAAAAAGCATGTTTTAAAATTTTTCAGAGAGCCTAACGGCTCTATTTTTTCAGTTATATACTTTATTTTCTACATAATATATGGGCTGATTTAACGCTATGGAAAAATAAAGAATATTTATGCTATTTCCTAAAATGTAAATGGGATTTTTGAAAAATGTGAGTAAATATTCATAATTGCGTTATCTACCATTTAGTAACCACAATTTTTTTTTTTTTTTTTTTTTTTTTTTGTCTTTGATTTACATTAAAAAAAAATTCTATTTCATGTGTTCACAACTTACGAGAGAAGAAAAATAACTAGAAAAGAATTGCTAAGCAGATAATAAAAAGTAGTTTACATTTTAAATAAAGAATATAGTATTAATAGAAAGCTTCCGTTTCAAATAGTAGAAAATTGAATTCAAAGCATAATGCATTTTACATATAATAAGAAATAGAGTTTTTAACTTATTAATAAAGTAAATCTAATTTATGAATGTGTAGGTTATTTTTATTTAGAATTATCATGAATAATTTCCTACGTAGCGTCCACTAGAAAAAAAAAGTAAACTTAAACCACAGACTAGAAACCATAGATTAAATGTTCACTTAATTTTTTAAAAAAATTAAATGATATTAGAATGACTCTTTCATTGCGCCAGTAATATTATTTTCTTTCCCCCTCTTCGAAGAAATGCATTGAGAGCCGTGATGGTTCAGAGGATAGAGCGTTCGCCTTCCAATGAGGTGAACCGGGGTTCGATCCCGGCGATGGCTGGTCTATATGAATTCCGCAACCGGCTTGCACCAACCACAGTGCTGACGTAAAATATTCTCAGTGGTAGACGGATCATGAGTTAGAGTCCCCTGGCCTCAAAATTTTAAAAAGAAAAAAAAATTATTAACCTTCTCTTTAATATTTCAAAATTCATTTATTGTTACTTTCCATGTCATATATACTTATATAAAAAATTTCTTGTTTAAACTGTATTAAAATGAATATTTCTGTATATTTGTAAGCAAAATTGTACCCTCCTTTACTTTTGAAATTTTAAATAATTGCTACTGACCAAGCACGTTCCCGGGCTTGGGGTTGGCTGGAATAGTGGCCAGACGCAAATTATACGGGTAAGGGTTTTACTAATCCAGACACGTATCCGCGTCTGGAAGGAGTTCGTTTGTCTTCTGAATTGGGTTCAAAATTACAAGGCTACAGAGTTGAACATTAGTAGTCGTAAGCCCAAAAATTGGGTCAGCTGTTCAACGTATAAAATATAAAAATAAAAAAGAAATGCATTGACAATGAATTTGAAAACATAGATTAACTGGAGGTCTGATGGTTGTAAGAAAAGCTGGTGGTTATTTGAGTCTGAATATGAAAGTTTAGAAATTGTGCTTTAACTTCTGATAACTTCTTGAGACTTAATACTCTTGAAGAATTTTTTCCCCCTGGATTTAAGAATCCAGTCAGAACGCTTTGCCAAGGTTACCTTTATCCTATTAAAGTAAGAATGATTGTGAAGAAATAATAGATATTTTGTATTTGGAAAAGTTTTGCCTTTGGAATTATCATCTCTTTTTAAAATTTTTATTTTTCTCAACAAAATATTATTTTAATGTAAAAAGTATTTAAATTATTAATTGCCTAAAAACTACGTACTAAAATTTGTAAGAAGATTTCCGTATCATGATATGGAGCAGAATAGTCGGCAAGTCTTGGCTATTTATGGCACTGGCCCACGAGAAACTAAGAAGAAAAACAGCACTAAAGAGGACCAACTCGAAGGGTGTGACTCATAACCACCTCTGGTCAAACCTGTACATGTGAGAAAAAAAACATGTAAGTTTAGTCCATTCGTGCCTTGGCGATTTTAGTAGGCACGACAGATCACGATTCGGTTTAAAATGACAAAATAATTCGGTCTACTTGTAATTCACACTTTGTCTCAAAGTAATGTAGAATGAGATAAGGGGTAAGCTAAAGAGTAAACACAGAGGTACTAAATGACAATTATTAAAATCACTTTTAAGTTTCATTTCGCAATCACATTGCCTTATGCTTTTCATTATGTTCTTTCTTAGGTTTCCTCAGATCTTGATAGTGTTTCTGTTTTTTCCTTCCTTAATTACAAGTTACCGGTTAAAAAGTGTCCCAAGTTCTTTATACTGTTCTTTATCTCAAACTGTTTAATTCCATTTACAACAAATCGTACTTTAAATTGAGGGTAAATTAACCGGTTGTTCTTATATGTTTTATGCGTGCACTATTAGGTACACGGTACACAGCCAAACTAAAAACTAATTCATCTACATATTGCTGGTTGTTTTTAAAAAATTTTTAAAAGCAATTAATAATTAAACAAATAATTATAAGTGGATAATTAATATTTAAACGAAACTTAACTTTGATCTCTAGTTGCAAGTTGACGCATTGCGAATTGCAGGACTCCTTATGAGTAGAGGTCACCATTTTGTGTATATCGCACTGTAAATAAAGAAACAACAATGCAGCACAAATGCTTTAATATTTATTTATTTACTCTGTTATTGTGCTCTGTTTACACTTCCAAACCACTAGAGTTCATACCATTTAAATGTTTAATTGGGACTTCATTTTATTAACTTTTATTCTTTCTTTAAGGGCAATGTTAATTTGTGACTTCTAATACTTAAGTTTTGAAAACTTTACTATGGACTACTATTCTAAAAATGTACGTTACGAGTTTTAAAAACAAAACATCACGCATTTTTTGTATATTTTATCTCTATGTTACATTATTAAGTTACTCTTTTTAATCTATTTTAAAGATTTTTTTAAAAATAAGGCTAAAACTCTTTTAATAAATAGTTATAGGCTAAACAATAAAATGAATATTTTATTATTCTTATTCACTATTAAGTTAGAGCTTCAATTCCTTTAGCTAATAAAAACAATGAAAAATAAAGTCTATAAAGATTTTAGTAATAGTGAAAAGAAAATTTTAACGAGCATATAAAAATATAACAAATTAATAAAATTCGGGTCAACAGAAATATCTTTTAAACAAGTGTAATAAATTAAAATATGATATAGGAAGTACTATTATTGAAATAGTTTGTAACAAACATGGCAATTCTATGTTCAGTGCTCCTTGTCTCTAGAAATCTCCGCATTAATTAATGGGTCGCGTTTGCGCTATGCAGGGATTGCTTTAGTGCTAACTAACACCGCATATCAGACATGTGCAGCATACATTGTCACACTTAAATGTCACACTATATAATGTGAGTGTCACATTACACGTGTAATATATAGTTTGTACGATTAAATTGAGTTGTAAAGGTATCTCGAAATTGTACATCTGTTTTTATAATGTGAAATTTGCCCCGCATGTGGCTATTAACAAATAGATGGAATTTATTGATTGAAATACTAATGATATTTTATTGCAATCGAAAGAAGTAATTGCATCCTTCAAAATGTGTAGCTAGAAATACACAAAAACAAAAAATTGGAATGTGAAATTTCGTTTACTCCTATTCTTTTATAAAACGAATTTGTTATTTTTTAGCAAGTTCGAGAAGAAGAGAAACTATATTTGCTGGTAGCCGAGGAAAACATCAGAGACGAATCCATTTCTGTGCTCAATGAAGGCATAGGGTAGAACTAAAGTAAATTGTTTGAAAACAGATGTTAATATGAATGAATCAATTCATATTGTGGCCCTAGCCACAAGAATGATCTATCTTTTTCGGGACAGGTAGTGGTATGAACATAATTTCTTTATTCACATTATTATTGTTAAAGCAAATCATTCGTATTGACCTTAAATCATTTATAAGAAATTTTTATGTGGATGTGAAATTCTGCAAATGTTCTTTCCTTTTAATTTTAAGTGTTTGCTGATGTTCAGTTAATTTAAAGGAAACATATAACCGATTTTTAAATGGGAACACTTTTCACATAATTTATTACTGAAATTCAGTTGTTAATGTAATATGTAATGTAATGTTAACGTGATGTTAATGGCAGGTATTAACACTAGAAAGACTGAAATTTAGTACATACCAATATTGCCCAAAAACAGTCAAAATGACTGGATTGTAAAAGAATAAATAATGTGTAAAGAAATTTGTTAAAAATTAATTCTTAATATTTTTTACAATGTTTACAGTTACATAACAAGTTTTTAATACACATTAACAATAAAAAATTATATGTTGTACAAAATTCTAAGAAATTTCGTCCTTATATACATCATTGTTTTTATAATTGAAATTAAAAGCTATCATAATGTCTTCCATAGGCAATCTAGTGTTAATGTTCAGGTGTCAATGCAATTAAAACTTATTTTGTTTTTTTTTTTTTTTATTAAAAGATTTGAATAATAAAATAATGCTAACATTCATTATTCATTTATTTTCCACGAAGTATTTTTTCCGAACAGTTTATTAATTTGTGTGCTGTTTTTATGTTCCTGTTTTTATTTCCCTTCATTTCATTTATTTTAATATTGTTATTTTAAATTTCTATCAAATGTAAATAAAGCATTCCTTAACCCTCTCGAAATGTGTCAATTATAAAGTTACGGCATTAAATGTGCAAAAAAGTTTTCTTCCATATTAAAATTTCTTTTTTTTAAATATTCTAAAAATATATTTTACTAATTGCCAATAATGTTCGTAATTTTTATCATAATCAAATTTTGCTTTTTATTAGTTTGTTTTGGAAATGTTATTTCTACCCCTGCTCTGTTTAAAACTACTATTTCAAACACTAATAACTTTTTAAGTTCATAACAGTTTTTTTTTTAAAAGATTTACACAAATATTTACTATTATACATGAAACACTCCATGAAATTCATGAAATTTTCCAAACCTAGTGGTTGCAGTGTTGTATAACAGATAAAATTGTGGTTGAAGAATTATAATAATTTTCACCGATTTTCAAATGACATAAGGTATTTTAACTACCACGACACTTTTAACAATTTAAGTCAAAATATCTCATTCTAAAGCAAGAAAAGGATTTATTTTCAGACTTCAAAACATTACAAAAACAAGTTTTTGTAATGTTTGTAATGACAATTTTGAACCCCTCACATCCTTTCAGTGAAATAAGAAAATTACTCCTCCCATTATTGCGTAAGAATTTCCCCTCTTCTTGTTCTTTGCTTTTATTTTTACTTTTACTGTAGTAATATGATTTTAGACATAAATTTTAATCAGAAATGCAACTTTAATATGTAACATAAAACAAAACTTCCGTTCGAATTTACTTTATAAAATTTCTAGCAGTATTTTTTTTCTTAAGAATATTTTATGTTTTCATTAGATAATAATTGATGATTTGAGTTTCCCCTAATTTAAATTTTACTACAA
This sequence comes from Parasteatoda lunata, assembly GCA_949128135.1. NCBI lineage: Eukaryota > Metazoa > Arthropoda > Arachnida > Araneae > Theridiidae > Parasteatoda > Parasteatoda lunata. The sequence continues at coordinate 10,146,762 of OX421970.1, forward strand.
ATATAAAACTTACAAAAATTAATATTTTCTGAATTTTTTTTTACATTTTTTTCTTTTTAAAAAATTTGACAACTAGGAGATTTATTATGTTCCTTACGCCTTTTTCTTTGCTTGTAGCAATCTAATTTTACAAATAAATTTAATTAAAAAAATATAACTTTATATAAAACTAATTTTTTCCGGTTTTTCTTGAGGGGGAGAGAAAATTTCTCTTTTCTTTTAATTAAAATACAAGAATGTGATTGTTGAATAATTCAAAATGACGAAAAAGAAAACTCAAACTCAACATTTCTAACATTTAATTATGTTCCAAATCTTTATTTTGCCAATAATCCCCTTCTATTAAATGGATTATAAGTTAGTGTTAAAATCCCAATCTACAATATATAGAAACGTAATTTATGTGCAGCATTATCTTTAAGATAAAGTCTGATTTGTGTTCATAAACTCTTCATGATAACATCCAAATAATCAAAAATAAGAGAATTAACATTCTTCAGCGTGAAATGCATAAACTGAACATGAAGTTTCTTGAAAAGAGAAATGAAATTTGGAGAGTTAACGAACCGCTGTAATTACTTTCATCAAAACTTTTCTTAGTATTCTTTGTTGTATCATTTTCTTGTTCAAAGAGGAAATTGAATTTTTGAAAAAAAAATTATGTTTCTGAGTTCTTCATAAAGTTAAATTTTATGAAATAATAAAAAATGTTGCTCTTTAATTTTTATTAATTTAAAGAATTATTTGAAAAATAAGTCAAAATTTAACATTAACTATTACACGCTTAATTGGATAAATTGGTTAGCTTTAACAAAATATAATGTTGATAACTTAGTTAGATTTAACAAAATATAATATTGATAAATTAGTTATCTATTTATTGTTAAAAATGTTTAAAAACGTGAGAAAAAAATTTATTTCTTAAGTTAACCGACTCAATATTTAATGTTAAAAAACATATTTTATGAAAGAGTGACTTGATATTTTTAATTTTATGCAATTTGTATTTTAAGGTAATATTTCTTTAATTCTATCCACCTTTGGCAACCAGCTTGGTTACCGTTCAAAATTGTTTTGTTGCAACATATAAATTTTAATGATAAACAAGCAGGATGCTCAACACAACTGTATTTAAATATTTTATTTCTTCTACCCAGCCTCAAATTCTAATTGTTTCACCTTGATTAGTTTTAAACAATTATATTAAGCAAATTTTTTCACCGTCTATCTGTTTCCCGAGCGGATGTACTCGGATTTCAATTGCAACTATTTTAAAGAGATGTCCGTGATATTGTCGAAGTATTGAATTTTAGTAATAATTATTATATAATAGATATGCTATTGCTCGAAAAAAAAGCAGGCTCCGTCACCTGTAATTAATATGATAGTATGCGGCACCATAGCACCGTTTATGCTTACAATTTTAGTAAGGATCAAAAATAAATCTGCATAATTATTTCGTAACTAAGTTTTTTTATTTTCATCAAATAGAAAATTATTCTAATTAAATACTTAAATAATTTTTAAACCTACTTAAACTATTACTCAAGACAACTTAATTAAATAAACAGCAACCGTATTGTTTTCTATCGATAGAGAAACATCCGAGTTCATGGTGCAATTTTTGGGCTTCTGAACTATTCAAGTAGGAAACAATGCCTGATTTTTTTAGACAAGCACAATAGACTATATCAAAACGCATGTACAGTGTGCAAAATAAAAATTGGACCACCCTGAATAATTTTTGATCTAATGATCGAATCTTCACAATCAAGGACTCATTCTTAATGGCTCGAGAGGGTGACCTCAAATATACTAAATAATGAATGCAGACGATATTTTAAGTTTCGAAATCAGACTAAAAAACGTACATTATCTGAATAAACGTACCTTTTTTCTACTTATTTGTATTTCTGATCTCAAAATATAGAGAGTAGCCCCATTCTGGAAAATATGACTCCAATAGTTTTGCCAGAAGAGTGATCTAAACTATATCATAATATCTCGAGAACTTTCTAACGAAATGAGAAAAATTTGCACACAAATATAAAACTCGCCTAAAGATAATTAAATCATCCAAATGTAATTCTATAAATAGAAAGATAATTCCATGCAAAAATTAAATTTTGGTAAATATTTATTATTTTTTTTATTTAAAAATAGTTGAAAAAATTTTGAATTGTAAGGCATACAACTTTTTACATCATTTTATAGTATTTAATTTTGCATCGCAAAATCCAAAATTTGAGCTATTTGCTCAAATTTTGTATTTTGCCCTGTTTATTAACAAACTTTAAAATGATAAGTTGCATACCTTACAATTCAAAATGTTTCGACTATTATTAAATATTTACTAAAATTAATTTTTTCCATGGAATTTTCTTTACATAAACGAATTTTATAATTGTGGGTAAAATGTTTTAATTCGCTTGAAAAATTCTCTTGATATGGTGAGTGAACTACGCAAAAAGTAAAACTAATGTTAAGGGGTCCAAACTTACGATTGTTCTCCAGACCAAAGTACGGGGACCCTATTTCCCATATTGTGGCTTTCGGATGTCAGAAATACAAATCAGTTGAAAAAAGGTATGTTTATTCAGCGAAAGTAAGTTTTTGTGTTTGATTTCATAACTTAAAATATTGTCTGAAATTAATTAGTATGTTTAAGTTCACCCCCTCGAGCCATTCAGAATGAGTCCTAGAACGTCAAGATCCGATCAATAGATCACAAGTTATTCAATGTGACCGTTGTTATTTTTTGCACACTGAGCATAAGAAAGAATTATACTTTTTATACTTGACAACACTAATAACCTCTAAAAGAATAAATAGTCTTATTCATTATATTTGTCACTATATTACATTCACTTATATTTGTTCTTATCTATTTTAGCGCAAAAATAACATAGGATAAAGTTCTTCATTTGTCTAGTCTAAATTGCAATATCAATCGAGTAGATAGGTATAAGCGAAACATTGTGCTGTGTTTACATAAAATCAACGAATAATCCACAATTAATGCTTTACTTTAAAACTACCTCTTTTGGGGAAAGACCATTAGACAATGCCAACCTTCATCTATCAAAAGGTACCTCAAAATTGAATCAAGTTAGCATTTCTTATATATTAATGAATTGATGTTTAATAATCGTAGTGGTAGTTACGCCACAAACCCTTCGTTTAATAAAATATGGCGGCTAATGCTCATTTCGGTAAATTGAAAAGGAAACTTTAAAGATTTATATTTGTTCTCAAAAAAAATAATAATAATTGCACTGTTCCTAACTCTATCCGTAATGTTTTTGTTTTTCTAAGTTTATTATCTTGTTGCTCTTTCTTTGCTAATGTGTCTCAGAAGGTCTCAAGGAAAAAGAAAATGTTTTTTTCTTTTTTTTTTTCATATACTAAATGCAGATTCAATACAGCTTTTTCTTCTATTTCTAAACATAGAACCTTCACCGAAATTTTCAAGACAATTTTAAATGTAAATTCAATTTCATAAGTTATCTTACCCTAATAACATCATAACATTTTTTTAAAAAAAATTCCAAGTTGCAGATTTACAAGGAAAGCAAAACACAGTTCTTTTCTGATATAAATTAAGCTCAATATTTGACTTATCTTTCAAAATTCTTTTCATAAAATTATCGATTCTTAGTATAGTAATATTATTAATTTATAAATATAGTCGTTTGTAAATAAAATTATCTGTTTTTCATTATCTGTTCTTCATTTGTCTAGTCTAAATTGCAATATCAATCGAGTAGATAGGTATAAGCGAAACATTGTGCTGTGTTTACATAAAATCAACGAATAATCCACAATTAATGCTTTACTTTAAAACTACCTCTTTAAGTTAAGTTCTTTTTTGAACCAGTGGGGAAAGACCATTAGACAATGCCAACCTTCATCTATCAAAAGGTACCTCAAAATTGAATCAAGTTAGCATTTCTTATATATTAATGAATTGATGTTTAATAATCGTAGTGGTAGTTACGCCACAAACCCTTCGTTTAATAAAATATGGCGGCTAATGCTCATTTCGGTAAATTGAAAAGGAAACTTTAAAGATTTATATTTGTTCTCAAAAAAAATAATAATAATTGCACTGTTCCTAACTCTATCCGTAATGTTTTTGTTTTTCTAAGTTTATTATCTTGTTGCTCTTTCTTTGCTAATGTGTCTCAGAAGGTCTCAAGGAAAAAGAAAATGTTTTTTTCTTTTTTTTTTCAAATACTAAATGCAGATTCAATACAGCTTTTTCTTCTATTTCTAAACATAGAACCTTCACCGAAATTTTCAAGACAATTTTAAATGTAAATTCAATTTCATAAGTTATCTTACCCTAATAACATCATAACATTTTTTTAAAAAAAATTCCAAGTTGCAGATTTACAAGGAAAGCAAAACACAGTTCTTTTCTGATATAAATTAAGCTCAATATTTGACTTATCTTTCAAAATTCTTTTCATAAAATTATCGATTCTTAGTATAGTAATATTATTAATTTATAAATATAGTCGGTTGTAAATAAAATTATCTGATTTTCATTATCTGTTCTTCATTTGTCTAGTCTAAATTGCAATATCAATCGAGTAGATAGGTATAAGCGAAACATTGTGCTGTGTTTACATAAAATCAACGAATAATCCACAATTAATGCTTTACTTTAAAACTACCTCTTTAAGTTAAGTTCTTTTTTGAACCAGTGGGGAAAGACCATTAGACAATGCCAACCTTCATCTATCAAAAGGTACCTCAAAATTGAATCAAGTTAGCATTTCTTATATATTAATGAATTGATGTTTAATAATCGTAGTGGTAGTTACGCCACAAACCCTTCGTTTAATAAAATATGGCGGCTAATGCTCATTTCGGTAAATTGAAAAGGAAACTTTAAAGATTTATATTTGTTCTCAAAAAAAATAATAATAATTGCACTGTTCCTAACTCTATCCGTAATGTTTTTGTTTTTCTAAGTTTATTATCTTGTTGCTCTTTCTTTGCTAATGTGTCTCAGAAGGTCTCAAGGAAAAAGAAAATGTTTTTTTCTTTTTTTTTCAAATACTAAATGCAGATTCAATACAGCTTTTTCTTCTATTTCTAAACATAGAACCTTCACCGAAATTTTCAAGACAATTTTAAATGTAAATTCAATTTCATAAGTTATCTTACCCTAATAACATCATAACATTTTTTAAAAAAAAATTCCAAGTTGCAGATTTACAAGGAAAGCAAAACACTGTTCTTTTCTGATATAAATTAAGCTCAATCTTTGACTTATCTTTCAAAATTCTTTTCATAAAATTATCGATTCTTAGTATAGTAATATTATTAATTTATAAATATAGTCGGTTGTAAATAAAATTATCTGTTTTTCATTATCTGTTCTTCATTTGTCTAGTCTAAATTGCAATATCAATCGAGTAGATAGGTATAAGCGAAACATTGTGCTGTGTTTACATAAAATCAACGAATAATCCACAATTAATGCTTTACTTTAAAACTACCTGTTTAAGTTAAGTTCTTCTCTGAACCAGTGGGGAAAGACCATTAGACAATGCCAACCTTCATCTATCAAAAGGTACCTCAAAATTGAATCAAGTTAGCATTTCTTATATATTAATGAATTGATGTTTAATAATCGTAGTGGTAGTTACGCCACAAACCCTTCGTTTAATAAAATATGGCGGCTAATGCTCATTTCGGTAAATTGAAAAGGAAGCTTTAAAGATTTATATTTGTTCTAAAAAAAAAAAATTATAATTGCACTGTTCCTAACTCTATCCGTAATGTTTTTGTTTTTCTAAGTTTATTATCTTGTTGCTCTTTCTTTGCTAATGCGTCTCAGAAGGTCTCAAGGAAAAAGAAAATGTTTTTTTCTTTTTTCTTCAAATACTAAATGCAGATTCAATACAGCTTTTTCTTCTATTTCTAAACATAGAACCTTCACCGAAATTTTCAAGACAATTTTAAATGTAAATTCAATTTCATAAGTTATCTTACCCTAATAACATCATAACATTTTTTAAAAAAAATTCCAAGTTGCAGATTTACAAGGAAAGCAAAACACAGTTTTTTTCTGATATAAATTAAGCTCAATCTTTGACTTATCTTTCAAAATTCTTTTCATAAAATTATCTATTCTTAGTATAGTAATATTATTAATTTATAAATATATTCGGTTGTAAATAAAATTATCTGTTTTTCAATCTTAGCTATATCATTTGAGAGTACACGTAGAATATTCACTGATTAAAAATTTCAGTCGCTTCAAAAATATATAAATAGGAAATAACAGCCAACATATTTACAGCGCTCAAAAACAGTCACCCATTTTCAATAAAACGAAAAGTTGCTAACGAGAAATGGAAAAATAAGGGGGAGAAAAAAAATAGAAAAATATTAGTAGCCGAGGGGGGCAAATGAGATTAAAATGCATTATGGAGAGGTATTGAGAAAACTAATGTCGTTAACAAGGGGATGATCCTTCATAAGAATAAAACAGGATTCCAGGTATTAAAGGTACATAAAATACGTTTGATAATTTAATCAGCAATCTAAGTAATAGATAGATTTTATGACCACTAATAGTTATTTATTTCTCTTACGATAAACTATTTTGACTTGAATACGATTTAACTAATATTACATTTATTTGTATTCCTGCTAAACTAACATTTACTTGAATTATCGTATAAGCGGAAAACTTATTTATAGAAAATCTATAATCAACTACAAAGATTAAATACTGTTACTACCTTTAATTTTCGATAAATTTAAATTAGCACCAATATTTAAAATTATGAAAGACTGTGTTATCTTAAATCCAAATAATACATATGGGACTTAATAAGTAAAATATTTAATCTTATCTTTCAATGACTATGAAATTTCATTAGTTTCAGAGAATATTTTACCTAGTGAATGGTAACTAAATGTCAATAATGTATAATGTACTAATACTAAATTTATTTTAATAAATTAGTATTTTAAAAGAAATATATCAACCAGTATACGCAAATAGTTTAAAAAGGCACAAAAAAGATCTGATAAGCAAATCATCATCGGATAAAAGATGCATACAATTCCATTTATTTTAAAACTTACTGCTTTTGATCGCCGCCGCTGGAAAAATTATTTCTCAAATACCTCAAATATTAGAAGATATATGTAAGACAACAATGACTTACATAATTAAAAATGTTTCTACGATTTTATGTCATTATGTTTTTGATCCAGATTTGTTTGCTTCTCAGAAACAAATGCAGTTATTGCATTCTGTAAATTTACTCAATAAATTCAACGGACTGAGGTTTTTTTTTTTTTTTTCTTATTTGATCTTAAAGAAGATGTCGTTCTCTAACAAATGTAAGTAACACCCAATTTATTTGAGTTGTTACGTTACAATTCTTTGACATTTTCTCCTTTTGTAGAGGTTTTTCGATTTCGTGTCTAAGTAACTCCTTCACATTGCCTGTAACATTTAATTATTTATTCTCTCTCGAAGTCTCTTAATCAAATCTATCTAAAGAGATGTTTCGTTTTCCAAAGAAAAATTATCTTGTATCTTCTTTTGTGAATATGTATCCATCAATCTCAAAACAATGAGGGAAATAACATGACATCTGCACATAGGATAAAAAAAAAGGTTGTTTCAAATTCCACAATTCATACCGATTCACTGCCTAATTCACCGAGAACATCTCGTTACAAAATATTTAAAGTATCCTGATGTTATGAAAACAGTGTTACACATTGTAAATTATATTCGCACCAATACAAAAAAACATCGACAATTCAAAAGTTTCCTTAAAGAATTGGACGAAAAACTTCCAAATGACATTAATTTCGTTTGCATTGTTAGATGGTTATCTAGCTACAACGTATTAAATCGTTCTGTAGATTTGTTTCATCCGATAACTGCATTTCTAAAAGAAAAGGAAATAGATCATCGTCATATTCAGAATTAGACGATGACGAGTGGTAACAAGACTTAATGTTTTTTAACTGATGTCAATAAACATTTGCAAACACTGGAATTTACAATTGCAGGGGAGAGATAAAATAATATCTGACCTCTCACAGTGTATATTTAGTTTTCAAATTAAATTAAAACTTTTTCAAAAAGACATTAAAAATAAAACATTTTGTTATTCCTCGAATTAGAAAAATTTGTTTCAATATTAAACAAGAAAAACTCAACGAGTGTATAAAAAAGCTAGAAGGAATATTGACGGAATTCTAAAATAGATTTCAAGACTTGAAATATTTTAAATCGTCTCTTGATTTTTTTCTGAATCCATTTGAAATTAAAATTATTCAAGGTGAGTTTTCCATTTACAATATAATTATGACCCAAAAAGTATCTGGAGAATTAGAATTCATGGAGATGCAAGAAGATCAAGCTCTACAATTTAAATATAAGTTGACGTTGATTACTGAATTTTGGAAATTTGTACCAGAATCGAAGTATCCAGAATTAAAAAAGGCTGCTTGTCGAATCATTTCAATATTCGGAACAACGTACTTATGTGACTCATTTTATTCCACTTTAAAATCCGTGAAATCCAAACACCTATCAGTATTAACTAACAAGCATCTCAAAGAATTATTGAGAAGTGCTGTTACCAATTATTCATTAAAGTTTAAAGAATTATCTGGAGAATTAAAATAAATGTGCTTAATTTTTAATATTTAAATTCAATACACATATTTTGCACTTTTATTTATATGTTTTCAATAAATATAATTTCTGTAAACAAAAAAAAATTTTAATACCTTTTTGCATACCTTTTAAATTTTTATTTAATTGCGGCTCGTGAAAAATTTCACATTTTAAATGGCTTGCCTTTCAAGAAGCTTGGCCACGCCTGGTATAGAGTAAAGTGTGATAAGGCTAGCGGTTGCGGACAAAATACCACAATACGGTGAGAATTAAGTTTGGTGGTAGCTTTCTATCTTGAAAAGGGAGGTTTGACAGATGTATACGGACTTCTGAAGGCAATTGAAGAGTTCAATGGGACTTCTGAATCATGTGATTGATGTTGATTCCGTGTTGATTTAGTCTGTTCTCTGCTTGGAGGGAAAGAGCTGATTTTTTGTAGGTATTCGGGATGTGGAGGTAATGGTATATTATTATTAATGGTCCCACTTAAGGTCCCACTAATGGTAGGTCCCACTTAAGGATTGGTAGTTGACTTGTCGGAAGTAAAAACGCATCGAGAGTATATTTTGGAGTTCTTGAAGAATGGAACCGATAGGAAACAGATATGGAAGCGGTAATGGAGTCTACTTCACTCCATTTGTACACCGTGTCTAAGATCTTGAGCTCACTGTTGCTATCCAGAGAATGAAGGTGGCAACCAAAGTCAAGAGTAGGTGCTATATAGGACTGAACGATGCGAAGTAAGTGATAGAAGCGTGAGTCCCAAGAATTTCTTGCAATGCATATCAGTATATTGAGCTTTTTCAGCATATGTACTAGTTTTTGTTGGAAAAGGTATCAATAGCTTAGGAGATTAGATGAAAAATGGATACCTAAAATATGGATATGGGATGTCCATGCGATTGTTTCTCCTGGAAAGAGAACGGCAGGGAGAGGTTCGAACTGACGGTGAGAGAAGTCGATTGCTCGACATTTGCTTATTTCTGCCTGTAAATGCCATTTCGTAACCCATTTCTAGGCACGTAGTGGACTTAACTGTAATTTCCGAAGAACAGACTGTAGAAAAAACTGTAGTGGGAGTAAATAAGGAGAAAAATTTCATCTGCATACACAAAACAGATGACACCGTCAGGAAAAATATCAAAAATATCATTTATGTGGATGCAGAAAAGGAGAGGTAACAGCTCTGATCCCTGCCGAACACCTTTTCTGGTACTATATGCCTTTGAACACGTATGACTCCATTGTTTTCTGAAGAATCTATCTGCGACAAAGTCACAGATCCACATTTGAGTGGATCCCGAAATATTGGGTTGTAGAAGTTAGTGTGCTAATCCATTTGACCAAACGTGATCATAGGCTTGAGCGATATCCAAGGATATGCGTATCGAAAAAGGTGATTTGCCTTGGAAAATCGAATATGGTGGTCTAGTGCTGAGAGAAGGCTCATCCATGTCGAGGAAGAAATCCATGTAGGTATGGGTGAAGAGATTTTTGCCGTTAAAGATGTGCTACTATACGTTTAAGAATGATGAGCTTCATTGTTTTGCATAGAGCGCTTGCGAGGGACATGGGTCGGTTAGAAGTGATGTTGTGACGTGGCCTCTCAGGTTTAGAAATTGGAAGCACAATTGAAGATTTCCCCTCCACGGGAAGTGTTCCTGACGCCCAGGGGTTAATCATCAAAGAAAGCAGAGTGTTCAATAACTGCTCATCGAGTCCCTTTAAGCATGCGAGCCAAAATCTGGTCCGGACCTGGTGTATAATAGCGGTCTGAAGGTTGGAGAATAGAAAGGAATCAGATAGAGGTGAGCGGGTATCTGATTCATCTGATTCGTCATAAGGGATGCCCATTGCGATCAGTTCTCTTGCATATAAGTGGCCGAAAAGGTCGGCCTGTTGATGGGAGTAGAAGTTATGCTGAGTAACGTGTAAGATGATGAACTGAGAGTTTGATCTAGGAAATTGTACGCGTTGTAGATTTTTCAGGAGCGAAAATATATTAGAGGAGGAGCCTGAAGGTGAACACAGTTTAGCCCAGTACGCTTTGGATTCCTTTTTGATCGTAAACTAAAGGATAGTAGCCATTTATTTATAATTGATCCACAGTTTAGGATCGTTTGGGCATTTAACCCGTCTTCACATTTTCTTTTTCTTACACAGAAGGTAGGAAAGATATGAAGGGAAATTCGTCTTTGGGAATCTTTGCCAGCAGCAGTTCACGTGCAGGGCACTGTTGCAAGTAGATGTAAATTCAGCCATTTAGTTGCTTCCACTATTTTTAAAAAAGGCGGTGCCTTGAGTATAAAAAGAATTCAAATGCACACGCAGTCGCGAGTAGATGTGGTTGCGCTGAAACCCAAAGCTGATCGAAGTATTTATAGGAACATTATCACGATCAAAGTAGTCCGCATGTACTTCATGGAAGCATATATATATATATATATATATATATATATGTGGAGACACCAGAGCGATGTCCAGCAGCGATAGAAAATGATTTTGCCCGAAATGTGTAGGGATCGATGAATAGAGAAGGGAGAGGTCTGCTGTGTGATGAAATCCAAAAACTGATTTGATGATAACGAATCAGAGGAACTCCCTGGAGCGCGGTGAATAATAATTAAATCACTGGTGATAAGGAAATAAATTGAGAGATTATTCACAATGTTTTGAAATCAGTTTATGTACAGTTTACCAGGAAGATAAAAGAGATTAGTTATTGCAAGATAGGTTCCTTGAATGTTGAACAATGCAATGAGACACTCATGACTGGGTGTAGGAGGTGGAGGGTTCCTCACTTTCTTGGATGGGTAGTGACCGTCAATCACCGTGAGCAATCCACAGCCTCATCTTTCACCTCGGTCTTGACTATATATCGTGAAATTTGGCATGTGGAATGTGTCAGATGCTTTCAAAAATAATTCTTGAATACGCATGACTAATGAGCGTGAAAGGTAGGAAGTTCGAAGCTACTGTCTTTTATTGATAATGTTCCTACAGTTCCAAGATATAACTTTTATTATTTGAACTAAATTCGGAAAATAGATATTTGTGGAGTTACGAGAGTTTAATAATTCTCAAAGTATGAACAGGGTGATTTCCTTTACAATTGATACAAAATGGATCTTTACTGTCGCATTTTGAGATGTTATGTGTGCCACCGCTGTGTGATCAGCTTCGGTATTTGGCAGAGCAACTTTTCGTTGAATGATTGAATTTGAAACATTTGGGGCACTGATGAGGGTGATCACAAAAAAGGTTGGCTTTACGAGATTCTACCAAAACTTTACTTCAGTTGGTATTGAAGTGCCTTAAATTGTAATTAGGCATGTCTCAGATAATTACGAAGATCCCTTTTTTGTGAATAAGCGAATATTATGGACTGTAATATCATTAAAATTTAGTTCGGATGATAGTGCAGGATTGATCAACCAGGATTTCTTGTAATAAGAATCTCGATGTGATGTTTTCTGATAGAATAGTAGGATGTGTTTGAATTCCCATAATAGTGGATAATTTACAGATTTCAATTTCTGTATCCATGTCCACTGTTTTAATTAACAGTTTGCCATTTTGAAAGTGCATGCAAGATATTATATTTCCAGGTACAGCAACAGATTTAGTTAGATTATCTTTTAAGCAGAATTTGTTTATTTTGAAAAGAATTTTGCCCTATTGGAGTAAAAAATATTGCAGACGTGAACACTCCGCCGACAGTTGCATATTCTAGTTGTTATGAGATAGTATCATCAAATTCGAGATTTGTTGAGGTGGATACTTTAATTGGTCGCATAGCATGAGTTCGTAAATAAGTCCATTGCTTCCTCCCTCAAGCTGAGGAAGAATATAGAATTTTATTAAATTTGAACTGCACATAATTTGTAGTCACCAAAAACTGCTTCAACCCGCACTGGTGGGCCGTACTCATAATAAAAAGGTCAGTTGTACTGTTATTAATTATTAGAAATCGAATAATCCAATGCACAAGATAGCGGTTTAAACCACTGGGTAATATCCTTTCCGCTAAACAGAAGTGGATGTAGATACGAAAACTTCTAACTAAAGCTTCCACTGAAGAAATAATTTCCAACACTCTCCTATTTTTTGTTTGATGATTTATTACAATTACATACATTTTCAGAATTCTGTGCTCAATTTAGGACAGTAAACCTTCGTCGAAAAAGACAGATAACACAATACAGAGAAGGACAGTACGAAGATACATCCAGGTTTTTGATTTTATTTTAAACCTTCCAAGATGTGAAGAAATGCGCAAGAAGGGAAATTAACATTAAGAGACCTAACCTCTGGACCGCTCTCCTGACCAAACTTCCGGTGTCATATTGCCCACATTGATGCTATTCCTCTTGCTTTGATGAGTATTTGTACGTTTTTGAGTATGTTTCCATAACATAAAATGCAGTCTGCTCCAATTGGCATATTCGAAATCATCTTTTTCAACTTTTAAAATTTGGAACTAAGTTCACAAATGGTCAAGAGTCTTATCGTTCATAATTCATAGTCGTTCAAAACTCCCATCCTTAGAACAAAAAATATTTACTATAATATTTTTAGCGCACGATTGATTAGAGATATCAAAATGGCACTGAGGAAATGCTTGAATGCATTTTTTTTAGCATTTGAGGCTTTATTGCTTACTCTAGAGATATATAAATTCATTATTCTCGAAATTTTAAATTATCAAGGAGATGGAACACAAATTGACATGAAAAGTTTCTCCTCAGTACAGCGTTCTCTTAAGTTTGCAAAAAGTGCATCGACAGTATGATTATTGCGAGATCTTATCGCCTTATCTCTTATCATGGTAGCAAAAACCCATAAATCATAACATCTGAGCCATGGTGGCTCAGGAAATAGAATATTCGCCTCCCAATGAAGTGAACCGGGTTCGAATCCCAGCAATAAATATAAGCAAAGTTACAAGACTACGGAGTTACATTGGTAGTCGTAAACTCAAAATTGGGTCGGCTGTTTAACGATGGTTATGAAATCATAACATCTACAGATTACTTTATATCTTAAATTGGCTAATTTTATGCAACAATACTTTTTGTTTAACTATGTTTGGCTCGCAGATAAATTTAAAACGATAAAATTATGCGTTTCATCTTTGCGTAGAACTCTATCCGGCCTACGGAACCGTGTCACTATCGTGGAGCACTCAGTACCATAAGACATGCTTTTTTACATGTGGGGTGAGTTTGGCTACCACTTAGATGTTTCCGTGCAGGAAAGAGGGGGCACATTGAACGTTTATAACTTAAGTTTTTTTTTAATTGTACCTTTCCTTTTTTACTAGTGTAATTGGTATGTAGATATTTTTAAGAAAATATAAATTACATATATACTAATTAAATAAATTTGGTCCCTCTTTTCAAATAACCCTATTTCAAAAATTCATGTTAATTGCTTTTAGTGACACAGTATAGTAATAATTCACTTTGAATAATTAAAGTTCTATCTCAAACGGGTTTTTGTTCGAATTACTCATTTCAGGAAATAATCCTAAAGAGCTTCAGCAATATTCAGTATAGAGTAATGCTATGCTTTAAAATCTTTCAATAACCATATATTTTCATTATATTATTTATCCAAAATGCTCTGGCAAATGTTTTGTCATTTTATATTCCCGCCTAGCCCTTCACTTTCTTTACTAGATATTTTTAAACTTCAGTTTAAAATAGTTTTTAAAATTAATTTTAAACAAGCGCGTCTTTAAAACTGAAAGCTAATAGCAATAAATGAAAACACTAACTGACGGATAGTTTCAATTTCCTTTCAAATGGTTTTGAGAAATTAAGTAACTGGTTTATTTGAGGTGTAACTCTTGCTAATAACTTACGCTGTTTTTATTTAATTAATGGCATTTATATTCATAATGAAGGCTGTGCAGAAATGTTTTTTAAAATTATTTTTAATAAAATGGCGTCGTATTGAATTGCAACACGTTAATGGAAAAGATAAATCAACTAATTAATTAAAAGCTTTGTCCCTTAAGTTGGATGATTTTTAGGTGATAGGCGCAAAGAATTGGTGTTATGGAAAATTTGTACTTTTTTTGTCCATTTCTATATATTTATGAAAACTAAAAATAAAATTTTATTAAAATAACAGTTATAATTCCTCGATTGCTATTAAAATTAAAAATTTTCCTTTATGTTTGAGAATTAAAGTGATTTTATTTATTTCCTTAGAGGGAAAAAAACGCCCGAAACATAAAAATTCAAAAAACAAGAAGCTTGTTTGATTAAAAAAAAAAACATCCAATTTCTAAAATAAATATTTGAATTTCGCTTTTTTTATTGTCTTTAAAAATTTTGCTGCATCTCAAAGGACAACATAATAGAATAATTTTATTACAAGTTATTGGAAATAAATTTTATGTACGCATAGTTAGTTTATGCTAAAAGGGAAGACTTGATGAAAAAAACACACAAATTGAATGATTATTCATCAATTTTTATTTCATAAAAAATATACAAACGTTGCTTTTTAAAATACTTTTTAAAAATATTTTTTCGTTCTTTTAATTTAATTAATAAAAAATATTGAAACGAGAGTGTTTGAGTTAAGGTTTAAACTCAAAAAAAGCAGATTTAATTTTTAAAAATAATTTCGATATAGAAAACATTAATTCACTCCTTTTAACCATTTAATTTATTACAAGAAATAATCTATTTCTAAGGAAATAAAAGGTAAAAAAACTGATGAAACTTTTTAGGATATTAAATGACATTGGAAAGTTTGAAATTCTTTAACTGATATCTTTTGTCCCAAAATTAATAATTCTTAAATAATGTAAAGTATGAATAAATGTTTTATTATTATTTTAAAATATTTTTATGTTTATTTCCACAACACATTTAAGGGAGAATATATATGTTTAACAATTGAAAAAAATGTTTCATTTCCTTTTTACGTTTAATACTTTTATTCACAATGCAATAGAATCTGTTTTATTGAAAGCACATAAGTCGTAAAATGAAGAAAGCCAATGAAAACAAAAAAGGTAAAAATTTCTAGTAAGTAATTACGTTTGACTAAAAATGAATATTAGAGTTCAATAAGTAGCTATAAATGTCTTTGTTAATTATCCTATTTTCATATATTGAATAAAATGAATTTTTAAACTTTCAAAACTTGCAATTTTAGTATAATTATAATGGAGAAAAAAATATTACTGTTGCTTTTATATATAGTTATTTAAGACGATTTCAAGTGCGTTCGTAAATTTGCTTCAGTCTGTAACAATACTGGTAAAGAATATCTCCCGTGAAAATAGGTCACGTGTAATATTTCCTACTCTTAAATTCACTTGGTGCATTTAATTTAAACTCTTTTAAACAATTTGAAATTTGTGTATTTTATTTTAAATATTTTAAAATAAAATTTAAATGTCATAATTTATATTCATTCTCTAGAAATTAAATTTATTCCCATGAGAGCTTTCTCTGAACAATTTTAAATTTTAGTCAAGAGAGAATTTTCAAAATTTGACGTTTCCATAATAACATTCTTAATAAAATTTACTAAAAATAGTGGTGACTATAATTTTTTTTTAATTAGTTAATGTCTTTTTTTTTAAAAAAAAATCGCTTTTTCTTACTTTATTGCTATTACGTTGATACCCTATTCTAGTTTTTATTCATTTTAAACTTACTTTAAAAATTACCCTATAAAAAGCAAAGTAATATTTTCAGAAATTAGTCTTTTTTATTTGTCACAAAAAAATAAAAATTGAAGTTTATTTGAAATGTGGCAGACAGTTGAGAATAAAAAAGACGTTTCAAGAACTGTCACTTTCATATTAGACTTCAAGAAATTAATTAATGAAAACTCAATTTTATTAATTAATTTCACTATTTAAGCTAGCTTTAGCAATCTAATTAAAAGTAGTATTTTTTCGTCTATGACGTATTTAAATTAAAAAATATTCTAATTAAATAATGTTCATTTATGAAGGACTGTTAATTAGTTTGTTTGGAGTGCTTTCGAAAAATAACGTAAAACAAGTGAGGTTAATGGAAATTTTTCTTATGTACTTGTATCATTATTTGTTTCACATTATATCATTGCAAATTTTTAAGTGAAATAATAGTACATTTTCAGAACTTAATAGTATTTAGGACAAATTCGCAGCCAAAACTTGCATGTAACTGTTTAATAAATGTAATAGAGCTTATTTTTTGTTATTTTTTAAAAAATGTGCTAAAAATTGTTTTTTTTTTTCTTTTTTTGTACTATAATAGAAGTGAAATATCAAATTATCGTACTATAAATAATATAAAACTGCAACTAATATTGTTTTACAAAAGTTTGCTATTCAGTAACAAAAATATGATTTTCGTATTAAAATTTAAAAATTTCTCATTTTTTTATTCAAAATTTTATAAGGAATAGACAAAACTTGCATTTTTAAGGTTACCAAATTGATTGAGGAAAGTAATAAAACTTTTTTTGTATAGATTAGAAATGTCAAAATTACATATTAAAGAAATTTCATCTAGTATTTTTTTTTCTTTGTGTCTAACCAAAACTTTTGATTATAAAAAGATAAACTGATCATAATTCTTTTTAATTTCCATCATTAAACTAACCGAAAGGTTTTAGACATTAAAATTTAATTTTTTTAAATGAAAGTAGAAAGAAAGACTGATTATATTTAATATAATCAATCTTTTTTCCTTAGTGTAAAAACAAGTTATTACACTTTTTCAAAACAAGTTATTACACTTAGTCTAAGTGTAAAAACAAGTAATTTTTCTTTAAACTGTTAGAATAAACAACTTCTATTATAAGGGTGTTGCTTAAAAGACTGCTCTTAATGCGTATTTTTAGAATCCTTTTCACAAATAAAAAAATAAAATCAATTATACATTGGGGGCTAAAAGTTAATTTATTAGTCAAGCTATTTCATTTTAAAGTTCTAAGCATGAGTAATCTTATGAAATTGAATCTTATGAATTTGCACACATGCCATAATGCGTATCAAATATTTTATATTGCTCATATTGAAATGCATTGATATGGACATAAAGTTCTGAATTTAATGTCACATTTATGTTCATACGCAATTACTAATTTGCAAAATTCAATTTCTTATTTACGGTGTTCATATCCGATGGTCATCAGTAATTCACATGCATAAAAAATTCAATCTATTATGTAATCAGTGCATTGAAACGCAAGAGAATCACAATGTGTATAATAACAAATAATTTATAAAGAAATAAGTTGAACTTTCAGAAGCTCTTCATTTCTAGTTCCTATTTCGGAATCAGACACAAATCATTCATTTATAACTTCCATCAACCAGTCTAAATGATAAAACTCAGAGCTAATCTTCTGAAATAATCATGCATTAAGAATTATGATTAATGACAGAAATCCTATGAGGTTTAAAACGGCTTCAAATTAATTTTTAAATTACGAAATAATTGATCATTCTTGGAGAAAAAAAGATACTTATATTAGCTTAATTGCTTTAATGTTTTGATCTGTTCACATTAAAATCAGTAAATTATAATGGTTATATCTTTGAAAATTTTTGATTTCTAGAGACATAATTAGAAAGAAACAAAGTTTCAGAATCCGTAAAAAAGAATGTTTGTTCCGATCTTCGGAAGTTTCTGATTTCAAGGAAAAGATTTTCGAACACACTGATCTCTTAAGAATTGCCCAGAAAGCTGTCGTTGACTGCCAAATGAAACTAGAACTTGATTTTATTTAGAAACTTAGCTTTAAATCTCAGACACAGTTATTTCGATAATGACTTCCTTGAATTAACCGTCTTATTTGGTGAGACTACTTCTAAATGGTGTTAACTATCCTAATGTCCCTGCATCATTTATATTGCACTTTTATATCAATAAAAGACTAGGTACAGTTCTTTTTGACCCTTGCACCGGTAACAAACTAATTGAACCTCTCAAAAACTGTCGCTTTAGTACCCTATTTACGAAAATTTGACATACCGGAATAAATTAATGCTGGCAATTAGAACCTTCTGACATTTAATACACTCTTCTATGAATTTTATTACTTTATCCCAGAATCACAAAGTATTTAGAACGATTAATAAAATCCTCTAACTAAACAAACTTTTAAAAAGAAAAAAATAAATTAAACGTTTGAAACTGATAATAACTAATATTTATAAAGATAAAAATTAACTATAATATTTTAACTGATATGCATCTAATCGGTACAATTAATAATCGTGTTTTATTATTTCATTCACTCTCTATTCACTCATTTCCTCAGTAGAAAATTCTAAATTTCGGATAATTATTCAATATGTTAACAGTCTCTAGAAATTTAAATCAACAAATATTGATATAAGAACAGTTTAAGTTATCGATGAGAATTCTCTTTACTTAAGTTATAGGATGATTACATAGATAGAATAATTATTCAAAAAGTACGCATGTTGATGTTGAATGTTGTTTCAAATGCACTTGACAACAACATCTATCTGAGTATCTTTTTCTTACAAGCAGTTCAAAATGTTTCTTAAAACAAATTAACAGACAGGGTATTTTGTCTAGCGGGATTTCTCATCATTTTATTTTTTAAATTTTTTAGTAAAATCTATTATTGAAGTGTTTTGTTTTGAAAAATATTTTTATTAAAAAATAAGTATTGTTTTAAAAGCTTTCTTGATATTTTCTAAATTTGTCAGAAGAGCCCAACAAAAAGCTGTGGAAACTTGTTTTCTTGCTAAGAATTTTGTTTAAGAAATACGTCTTTCAATTATGCTTTGTCAAAGCAATGAATTAATTATATCATAAATATTAGTTTTAACGTATAATATTAATTCGTCTTAAAATGAATGTTTAAAAGTTTTATTTATTTAATTTTTATTTCTTTCTACTTCTGTGTTTCCTCGCTGTGTGGTCCGTACTATAGAAAATGCAGAATTCATCGTCACTAAAAAGCATGAGGTTTTTATCATAAACGAGTTCAATGGAATTCCAATACTATATTTTCTAATGTTATAAATTTCTAAGGCTCTATTTCATTCGTTAAATGAACAGTTTAAAATTCTAATTTTATTATTTCTACTAGTTGAATTCTCGTTCTTCGTAAGGGGAGAAAAAAATAGTACTGGACAACACCATGAAATTATTCACAAAATGGAAAGGTATATACCAACACAATTAATAAATCAAAAATAATAGCAATTTTTTTAAAATGTATAAATTTGTATATATTACTTCGAGGAATCGCAAAAAAACTTCTTTTTACAGCATTATTTTGTTAAAACTGCATACATGTATAGTAGCTTCAGTAGGCATTACATGTATTAATATAATATTTTATACCTATAATATTATATTTTGTACATAAAACAATTACTATAATGCCGATCACTGATTTAATGGTTACTGTACTGGACTACGGGGCCAGTGGTTGTGGGTTCGAATCCCACCGTAGGCATGAATGTAACTTTCTTTCTCTCTCTGAGTTCTTTGTCCTTTCTGCCGTGTGATGGTGCGAATGTAACCCACTCTATAAACGAGTTTGTAATTGTATGACGTTAGCGACGCTACTCCATCGTCGTGTCATAGCCGCAGGCGCCCACTGGATAACGATAAGTAATTCTGTAGTAGATTAGTAATTCTGTCCTTTCTGAGGTCAATGGAAAATAGACTCAAGTGCCCACCATTAAAATAAAATAAAAAACAATTACTATAATACCAGTGGTGCTTATTACCACCTGCGACTATTTACCTTTTCTCTTATGTCCAAATTTAAAGATAATACATATAACGGTTCCGGAGTTATAAAAGAGATACAAAGATACGCATAAAGACAAATTTTTTATTTTATCATAGATTTGCTGACTACCCGTTCTTATTCGTACTGGGTGAAAAAAAATCAATAAATCAGAACTGAATAATATTAAGAAATTATACACGAAACTGAAAGATATATACCAACACAATTAATAAAGCCAAATTGATTTCATTTCTTTTTATTCAATATTATATAGTATCTTTTTCTGTGGCTTTTCATTATTAGATTAAGCAAATCGCGTTTTTAGTGGTTCATCCCTTCAAAATGGAGATTAACTGTATTCATTTAGCATAATGCTGTTGAATCTTATCAATCTTAATATGAAAAAATTAAATCTTATTAGAAAAAAAGGAAAATTTTTTGAATAATACAAAATTATTGCAGATTTTTTTTTTATTTTTTTTTTTTTTGAGGAACAAAGCTTTTAATTCTAAACATAGCCGTGGGGCTTGAAGCAACTGACTCAGTCTTAAGATAAATGATTATACGAAACACTAATAAAACAAGGCAACGCCAACAAAAAATGCAAAATAAAGTTGGAAAAAAAAAAAAAAAAAAAAGCACTGAGGCCGAGAGGAGCGAATCCGGGAAAAATGCATTTTCACGCACTATGGAAAGGTGGTGAGTGCCAGTGAATCAGCTTTTATATGAATGAAACAAGACTCCATAATGAGCTGGTCACAATTGAATTTATGCCCTGGATTCCAACAATGTGCAATAATTGGTAATTGTTGATAACGTGTTTCTGAGGTCTAAATTTTAATGCGCGTATGGTTTCACCGAGGTAGCCAAATTAAATTTATTGGAATTATTTATTTAATGCATAAAATAGTAACTACATAATATATGAGCTGGTATGTCAGGTAAATGGTCTCGACTATTTTATTTCTCCGAAATTAATGTTTTTTTCACAATAATGAAGTTTTAGTATTCAATTTTCTCTTTCAATGCCAGAGTTATTTTGACGTTGTTAGCTGAAACTTTAGACTAACATAAAAAACAAAGATAAATGTCCCTTTGCATTAATCGAATAATCTAAGAGGAAAATTCTGATCACCAGGGCGAGAATTTAAACAAACAAGAAATACCTGAACATTGCTCAACATTGTGTTTCAAGTATGGAAAGGTGTTCTTTAGTGTAGAGATCAATTTTTAATAATCCTAAACGTTCTTGCGTTTTCTTTAATTTTTTATTTTAATTTTTTTAATATGAAATATATATATATATATATATATATATATATATATATATATATATATATATGTGTGTGTGTGTGTGTGTGTGTGTAAGAAGAGAGTGAAAAGATAACACAACATAGCCAATCACAGAAGAATTGGCCGTAAAACCACGTGGTAGGATCCAGTTTTTTCTCATTCATTTCCACATTGTTTTGGTTGTCATCAGCATAAAGTTAATAAAAGTAGTAAAGGAATTGTTTTTCTATAAATATCTCTGTATCCCTAATTTAACATTTTTTTTCTGTACTGCTATTATTACGTTTTTAATTCAAGAGTTAAAAACAAAGAAAATTGTTCTTTTTTTTAATATTATAATGTAATTCTGTGCTACATTTAATAACGATAAAGTTATTTAGAAAGGTGGTCTAACCTTTTTTACCATTTTACAATTAAATATTTGAGCAGATAACATTAATATACCGTTATAAATTATATTTAATGAAATCTGTGAAATGATTTAGAACTTAATGATCTGCTTCATGACAATAAGGTGCAAACAACAATAGTATTTAACATATATGCCTGCTTGGTGAGCGAAAATATTAAACTGCGGTTGTGAACTCATCAAATTTGCTTGACCCCAGTAGATCGAATTATTTATAATACTAATTGATAATACTAATGTATAATAATATTTGGAGGTGAGAAGAGGAGGCACAAGCTTAAGAAAACAGAATTTCTTTTAGTACATATATGGTAAGTGAATTATTTTAACTTTAGAAGGAAAACTGTTTTCTGCCAAGAAACGACAATTATTGCAAAGTAATCATCGGGGTTGGTGAGCGGCAGTGAACAGGGGGCTTAGCCTCCTAATATATATATATATATATACACGGCCATTCATAATTCCCTTCGCCTGTAGACGCTGTCGAGTGTCTCGAATCAATAAGTTATACCTCACAGGACATACATTTATTTGTAATTAACAGGTTTACTCTTACACCTTATAATTAAACATTAATACATATTCACAACCTCAATGACTTACAACTCCCGGATAAACACGCGTGCTACTTTTGGAACCGACCGGTAGAATGTTTTTCTTGGACCGTGTTCACGACAAATATTTTCTCTCTAACCTCACTTTCCAACTGCGGCAAAACAGTCTGTAGGTAGCGCTACCACACAGAGGTGGTTGCAAGTGCTGCCGCCACAGGACCCCCTCTCCAGTGATAACGAGAGTTCACAACAAACGGGTATTAAATTTAACTCTTCGCCCAGACCTTGTGAAATAAGGCTGTCCAGGCAGAAGAGCATGAGATTGCGATGAAGGGCCTGGAGTGGTAACAGGTGTTGAAATAATTATGGTCGGTGTAGCTGTTTTGCTCTCATCAGGTTCAACATCTAAAAACGCTGGTTTTAGACGATCAATGTTGACTGTCACATTCCGTGAATCCTGTTGGATGACAAACGTTTTGTCGTTTCTTGAAATGACACGATATGGACCCATGTAAGCAGGCGTAAGGGTGGTGCGTGCAGCATCTCGACGCAGGAACACATGTGTACAAGAAGCCAAGGCACTATGGACAAACACCGTTCTTCCTGAGCGGAGGTTTGTTGGTACTGGTTGTATACGAGACATGGTTTCACGCAGAAAACCCACAAAAGTAGCAGGATCCACGTCTTGAGAGGATGATTTGAAAAATTCACCTGGAAGGTGAAGTGGTGAACCGTAAACTAGTTCTGCTACACTGCAGCCAAGATCACCTTTCAAACAAGAACGTAGACCAAGGAGAATGGTTGGAAGTATTTCAACCCAACGTTCTGTAGCATAACATCGAATTGCTGCTTTTAGGCTTCTGTGCCAGCGTTCAATCAGTCCATTAGAAGCTGGGTGATATGGAGTTGTGTGTATGCAGTGAGAACCCATAAGTGTGGTTAATGACTGGAAGAGGTTTGAATCGAATTGACGCCCACGATCAGTTGTCACTTTTAATGGCACCCCAAAACGACAGATCCAGTGTGTGTAGAAGGCTTTAGCAATGGTTTCGGCGGTGATATCTGCAACAGGTATGGCCTCCGGCCATCTACTGAAGCGATCAATCATGGTCAGGAGAAATCTGTAGCTCTGAGAAGGTGGAAGTGGACCAACGATGTCCAGATGAACATGTTCGAAACGTGAGCTAGGAGTAGGAATTGTGCCAGGAATACTTGAGGTGTGCTTGTGGATTTTGCTACGCTGGCAAGGAATGCACGCCTTGCACCAGTTTGTAATGTCAGCGTTCATGGATGGCCAGCAGAAGCGTTGCTTAATAAGGCTCAGGCTAGCTTTAGTACCAGGATGTGAGAGTCCATGCAAGGAACTGAATAGCTGGTGGCGAAGTTGTTGAGGCACAAAGGGTCGGATCTTATCAGTTGAAGTGTCACAGATCAGCTCTAATGATGGATCAGTTTCTAGTGGAAACTTTTTCAACTTCAGGCTGGTGTCCGATGCAGATTGTAATAACTGAAGCACTTCAGTGTCATTCTGTTGTGACTCTGCAATAGTTTTTATATCTACAGCTTGTGGTAATGAGATATGTTGTATTCGAGAGAGAGCATCTGCAATTATATTTTCTTTGCCTTGAACATGCCTGATATCTGTTGTAAACTGACCAATTAAGTCCAATTGCCGCAATTGGCGTGGTGAACATTTTTCAAGTTTCTGGGAGAAAGCATAACATAATGGCTTATGGTCTGTATAAATACAAAAAGTTCTTGCTTCAAGCATATACCGGAAGTGTTTCACAGACTCGTATATTGCCAAGAGTTCACGGTCATATGCTGAATATCGTTTTTGCGCGGGAGATAATTTTTTTGAGACGAAGGCAAGTGGTTGCAAACCAATACTTGTGCATTGATGTAAAGCACCTCCAATAGCAATATCGGAAGCGTCCACATGCAGTGCAAGTGTAGATGATGTATCTGGATGGTGTAATAGAGCAGCCTCAGACAATGCCTTTTTACACTGCTCAAAAGCTCGCTCAGCCTCTGGAGTCCATGAAATCTTCCTTCTATCATTTTTCTTTGAATTTGTTAAATAAGAATTTAACGGTAGTTGTATCTCAGCCATGTTAGGTAGGAAACGACGATAGAAATTTATGGCTCCCAGAAACCTTCTCAACTGTGAGACATCTTCAGGTTTAGGATAATGTATGATAGCTTCTACTTTCTTTGGAAGGGGTTTGCACCCAGTTTCAGTAACAAGATGGCCTAAGAATTCGATTTGACTGACAGAAAATACACACTTTGATGCATTAACTTGTAGTCCATAAGCATTGAGTCGGTCAAACATGAGATGAAGATGTTGCTCGTGCTCTGTATGGTTTTTGCTGGCAATTAAGATATCATCCAGGTATGGAAAACAAAAATCCAATCCTGAAAGGACCTCATGGATAAACCTTTGAAAGGTCTGTGCAGCATTCGAAAGGCCAAAAGGCATGAAAATGAATTCATATAACCCGAATTGGGTAACAATAGCAGTTTTAGGAATGTCTGCTGGAAAAACTGGGACATGATGGAAAGCTCGGACAATGTCAACTTTTGAAAAAATTTTACAACCATGGAGATTATGGGTAAAATCTTGTAAGTGGGGGACAGGATAATTATCAGGAACTGTAATTTTATTTAGGGCTCTATAATCCCCAGTAGGCCGCCACTCACCTGAACCTTTTGAAACAAGGTGTAAAGGTGAGGCCCAATTAGATTTACTAGGCCTACAAATGCCTTGTTCCATCATGTAGAGGAACTCTTTTTTAGCCGCTGCCAGTTGGGCAGGGTTCAGTCGCCTAGGCCTGGCAAATACAGGTGGTCCTGTAGTTTCGATGAAGTGATACGTTTTATGTTTAACCTCAGAGCTGAAAGGGCGAGGACGAGTCAGATTAGGATATTTTGTTAAAATTTTGTGTATGTCTGAACTATTAGATATGGTTTTAATAGAGGTAAAAATACCATTGATCCGTTCACCTTTAGTTGTCAAATTTGTCAATGGGTCAATAAGGCAATTGTTTTTTAGATCAATTAGAAGACCATAATGGGCTAAAAAATCTGAGCCAATTATGGGAAATTTAACATCAGCAATGGTAAAATGCCACTTGAAACTTCTACACAAATTTAAATTTAACTCAATTAGGGTTTGGCCATAAGTAGCAATTCTTGAGTTGTTTGCAGCAAATAAGGTAATGGGCTCAGGCAAGCGCCTAGAATTGTTCGGTAGCACTGAAATATCAGCGCCTGAATCTATTAAAAACCGTGATTTTGTTAAGGGATCTAATATACTGAGGCGACTTGGTATAGTCAAATTAGTGCCGTTACATGTCGCTACTGCAAGGCACGATTGTCGTTTCCCTGTGGGTAGGAACAGGGTGGCTTGCAATTGCGAGCTTGTGAACCAAATTTTGAATGATAGAAACAAAAATCATCTCGCTTATTACGTGATAAGCTGCGTCTTTTATAACCTTTGAAACTATTGCGGGAATAAGATCTTGAGCGGGAGGTTGTTAGAGCATCCAATTTCTTGGACAATTCAGTAATTTGTAACTGTAAAATTTTATAATCATTCTGTTCTGTAATGGCTGCAGCGTTAACAGACAGATTAGATGGTTCAGCCAGTTCTATAACCTTATCAGCCAATAAGGCAAGCTTGTCTAGTGTGTCATCACTGACAGCCAGAACAGTTTGAATATTTGTTGGGAGGCGTTGCAGCCACAAATTTTTTAAGAAATCATCCTTTATTTGCCCATCTGCAAGCTCTCGCATGCGTCTGAGCAAGACGCTAGGTTTCTGATCACCTAAGGCAAGATCCTGTAAAAGAGCTTTAGTGTTTTGGGCAGCAGAATGCTCGAAAATGGTGAGAAGTCTCTGCTTTAATTGAGTGAATGGCAAATCTGCTGGAATGTTAAAAACTAAGTCACTAACTGAGGAAAGTATCTCTGAATCTAATATATTTACAAGATAATTATATTTGGTGGGATCATCATTGATTTTGTTTAAGGTAAATGCAGCATCTAGTTGAGCAAAAAATAGTTTAATATTTTGCTTAGAAAAAGTAGGCATTCTACCATGTGATGTTGACATGTTTACAATTTAAAAATATTTACAAGGATATTACTGCACAGTTAAAATGAAATTAAATACAGTATAAAAGATTAGTATGCGCCACGTGGGGTCTTTTCCATACCTGAATGAATCTTTTTCCAGCTATAGATTGGATATGTTTTTGAAGAATTTTTAGTGCCGGAAAAAGGTAAGCACTTATTGAGATGTTCTGAGCATTTCCAGGAACTTAAACACATTCTCTGCCGTTCACGTGAAGATGTGCAGTTTTCACCAGTCAAGTATGGTTATCAGAAGGTAGCATGTTAATGTCGGTCACCACTGTCGAGTGTCTCGAATCAATAAGTTATACCTCACAGGACATACATTTATTTGTAATTAACAGGTTTACTCTTACACCTTATAATTAAACATTAATACATATTCACAACCTCAATGACTTACAACTCCCGGATAAACACGCGTGCTACTTTTGGAACCGACCGGTAGAATGTTTTTCTTGGACCGTGTTCACGACAAATATTTTCTCTCTAACCTCACTTTCCAACTGCGGCAAAACAGTCTGTAGGTAGCGCTACCACACAGAGATGGTTGCAAGTGCTGCCGCCACAGACGCCATTTTTCTTTACTACAACTGGCTTCAGTGGTACATGTTACTGCCATCTACCGGCAACTGCTTAAATTAAAACTTGAATACTTTCGGAATAATGTCATATGTTCTTTTTTGCCATATTTGTCTTCGTTTTTTTACTATAACTCTTCGAAACCCCGGAGGGAATTATGAATAACCCTGTATATATACAAAATAAAAGAAAATTATTACCCTTTATTTCATAGTTTATCATCATAGAAACCTCAAGGTCTTTTTCTAGAAGACATTTTAGAATAAAAAATTCGGACTTAATTTGAATACCTATTATTTTTTTATTTTCAAAACAACATAAATTATCTTTACAATGTTTAAATTGCATAATAAACTGATACATTAAATGATGAAAAAATAGTGTGATTTTAAACTTATTTAGAAAGTTTCCTTTAATTGGAAGTTACTTTTAAGTTAGGAGTTTAAAAGATTTTTTTTGTTTTGTTCAGATTTGCAATAATAAAACTTTTTGTATTTTTTCATTATATATGTTAAATTTGCATTTTTTTTTGCAATAACATAATTCTTGTTGTTGTTACACATCCCCCTGGAGAAGGAAAGCCTTGACCAGGTCCAGAAGGCCCCGTCGCGTCTGTTCCCCATATATCTGCAGAAAGTCCCGATCAAGCAGCTGCTGCTTAAAAGAAGCGCCAAGGTAAAAAAGAAGGTGACCAGGACTAGCAAGTTGTGAGCAGGAACAAGGTTGGAAAGACTTCTCTCCATTTTGAAACCTTAAACGTTTAGGATGGCCACTACGCCATTCTCAGCCATTCTTGGCGAGCACATTGGCTGTCTCATTGCCATGTACCCCGACATGCGAAGGGATCGATGGGTTTAAAATTCATATTTAATTTTCGTGGTATAATAAGTAGGCATATTTTAAAGAACAATGGAATCTTTCATCAATAATTTTACGTTTTGAAAAATTACCCACAGTACTTTATTAACTATATCGACGAAGCTCACAGATACACATTTATCAGACTTAATTTTTTTTTATAGACAAATGCCTTTATTTCTTCTTTTACTCATTATGAAACGCCTTTTCTTTCTTTTCTTACTTCAAAGAAAAAAAGAAAAGAAAAAAATAAGTTGATTACTTTGCTCATCTTCAAACTTTTTTTTTTTCAGAAGAAAATTTCTTTTGTCAGCGTGTTCTTTGTTTTAAGGTGACAACTGTCACTGCCTTGAAAAATGTTCCGTTTGAGATGCATTTTATTAAAATAACTTTTGCTATTTTTTTATATTGTTTTTTCCATTATTTTCTTTAAACATGTGGATTTCATGTTTACAGTGTTTTGATAAACTTTATTTAGTGTGTTTTTGCCTATTTTTATATTACTATCTTTTGTTAGTTTTGTGTCTTTTGTCACTTTTGTTGTTTATACAGAGGTATTATAACCACGAATAGTTTTAGCATTTTTTATTCCTTCGACATTGTGTGATTTTAATTAATATTTTATCCTTGATTTCAAAAATACTGCTTGATACATGTTAGGAGCCTCGGGGCCCAAATAAGATACCACTTATTTTCCACCGAGTGTTTTGTGTGTTTCTTAAAATTTTTAATGCTATGGATCAATACTTTTAACATAATAGCACTTAAAATTACATCAATGAAAAGATGTCGTATCTAATAAGCATTACATACAATAACTGTAAGGTAAAGTAACTTTAATTTGTTTTAACTTTCATCGTGGAATATGGCAGTACTTACTCTACTAATGAAAGTATAAGTAAGTATACTTGTAGTCTGTTGCATTATTGAGCCAGTATGTGCGGTATGCAAAAAAAAAGTAAACACCCCGAATGACTTTCGATCTAATAATTGGATTATCATGTACTAAGACTCAAACCTTAATGGTTCAAAGACTTAATCTTAAACATGCTTATTAATTAAAGCGAAAAAGATGCTAAGTTATGGAAAAAACACAGAAATGTCCGTTCTTTGAATGAATATATCTTTTTTGAGGCGGATTTGGTTTTGTGATTCTCAAAATTTGTGAATGTCTTAATTGTTTTGGTTGGAGAGTTGTGAAGAATTGTTGCTTATGTGTTGACCGCCATAACTCGAGAATAATTTCGGCAAATCGAAACATTTTTGCTCACAATTATAAAATCCGTTTATCCCATGCAAAACCAATTTTTAATAAATATTTGTTATTTTTATAATTTTGTTTAACAACAGTGAAAAATATTTGAATTGTAAGGTACATGGATTTATATATCATTTTCCAAAATGTAATTTTAAAAGTCATAATATAAAATGTCTATATAGTCTTTTTGTCAATATTTTTAAAGAAGTCTAAAATTTGAAATTAAATTGTTCAAGAAATTTTAGACTGATACGTTTTCCTAAAAATGTAAAAACTTACATTTGCTTTGAAATATATTTCAGATGATAAAGTCTACATATTTCAAGGGCTTAAAAATAGGCACCCATTCTCAAAACTTTCCATACATAAACTTCATTCTCGTGCGCCTGGCATTTTCAAACTAAACCTTTCCACCTTTAAATTGTTGGATTATTCATTCAAAAAGGAGCTCTATTTCAAATGCATACACGAGTCGGTTCATAACAGAGTGGCGACATTAGTGGAATGCTTTACCGGTCGTTTCTGGATATTACGGGCCAATTTTGAGATTGTTTTTCGAAGGCTCTGTCGTCACATGAAATTATTCTTTCATGCCAATAACATGCTATTTTTATAACTGATGTGAGTTTTCAACAGTTACAGCTGTGTCAAGTTCAGCCTAACTTTTACCAGCACCCCCTATGTTTGTTCTGAAAATGGCGCAAAACGTCAATTTAGAAAAGTCTCAGTTTTAAAAAAACGAAAA
Source organism: Parasteatoda lunata (assembly GCA_949128135.1). NCBI lineage: Eukaryota > Metazoa > Arthropoda > Arachnida > Araneae > Theridiidae > Parasteatoda > Parasteatoda lunata. Next base: position 10,177,010 of record OX421970.1, read on the forward strand.
GCGTCCGTGATCCAATTTTTTAATGTTTAAAAACTTTTTCCAACGTTTAATTATCTAGGCTCATAAAAATTTGCTAAAAAAAAAAAAAAAAAAAAAAAAAAACGGGAATAAGTCATTAATTTTCATAGTTTTTATCTAGGTGGGAAAATGATGCCGCCGAATTGGCAATTTCTTAAAATTTTTTTTTAGGAATTTTAAAATGCACTCCATAACAAAAAAAATCGACGCACACTGCCGAGCCAGATTACAGTGGTGCATGGCTCGATCAGGCTGGAATGATGCCGACTGGGGACGTATAGTCTTTAGCGACGAATCCCGCTTCCAACTGTGTCCTGGAGATCATCGAAGGCGTGTTTGGAGACGCACGGGGCAGAGGGGTATCCTGCCTTCACTATTGCACGCCACACCGACCCTCAACAAGGCATTATGGTCTGGGTGCCATTTCCTTTGACAGCCGGACCCCTTTGGTCGTCATTACAGGTACACTTACTGCACAACGGTACGTCGACGACATCCTAAGACCTGTTTTGCTACCGTTCCTTTTGCAGCGCCCTGGGCTGGTTTTTCAGCAGGACAATGTCAGACCACATACGGCACGTGTTGCTATGAACTGTCTGCAAGCTTGTCAAACTCTTCCTTGGCCTAATCAAGATCACCAGGTCTCTCTCCCATCGAGCATGTCTGGGATATGATGGGAAGGCGATTGCATCTGGCACGGAATGTTGATGACCTCGTTCGACAATTCAATCGAATTTGGCAGGAAATACCGCAAGAGACCATCCGGGAGCTTTATCGGTCTATGCCACGCCGTGTGGCAGCTTGTATCCAGGCTAGAGGCGGGTAAACACCTTATTGAACTTGTTACTGTAACTCTGCAATAAATTATTCAATTGTTCTGAAATTTTAATCATTTACTATTCTGTACATTGTCTTCCTATCCATCAATTTTCGTTTCAATTGGACAACTCCTTCTTGGTTCGTCGAGTTTTTTGTTATAGAGTGTATTTAAGTTATTATTCTGCTATAAATCTCAGACAATTCTTTACAGCAAGATGTCATATATAGTTTAAAATTAAATCTTTATGTCAATTAAACGGGGGTTTTTAATTTCCTTGACGAAAAAGCTTTTAAAAAAACCATGTTAATTCTTATAATGTTACCTATCTTCCCTCTTAGCGTAAATAGAAATTTCAGTTAAAAATAAAAAAATAAAAATTTAAAAATTCTAAATTTGCATTTTTCCTCAAGAGTTATTTTTAAATTGATACTCGTAACTCGAGAAGAAGTGAAATGATCGTGCTTGACCATGTGATTTAAATCAGATTTAAAAGGATACCTTTCATCAACGATCGTGTGTGTCGAACCTGATTCGATTAGCTTTTGAATCGACAAATGCCACGATTTACCTACGAATACGTCATTTTCAGGTTTCCATTTGTACATTTGATTTAAATATAAAAGTTCTTTATTCTAAAAATTTCTTTGGTTTACCATATAGGATTATAAATAATAACTTATCGATGAAAATGTAATTGAATAAAGGATCGCGAATTTAAAGCATTTGAAATAATTTCTCCTGTGATTGCAACAGTAGATACAATTATTAGTAGTGACGAAACAATCATATTCTAATTATGTATTAGAAACTGAATGTTTAATATTAAATTTATCAATTCTGAATTCACTTTTTTATAAAGTTATAGATAAATGAAAGGAAACTATAGTGACTTGCGACTGATTTGTTTATCATAACTTCTCTGAACAGAGTAGCAAGTAAATGCTTCTATAATTGGAAAAAGTATTTTTACGTTTAAATAATTATACAGATTGTAGATAGAAACAATATTTTTTTTATAAAGGGATTACATTTAGCAACATTTAACAGATTGATAGATCTATAAATGCAGCAAACAAATATATTTTCACATTAGATAGAAATATTTTTCTTGAGACAAATATATTGCTCCAGATAATAAAAATATTCTAAATTCCGCAGAAGCATGAAAAATAAAGGGCTTGATCAATGAATGAAATGAAACGTATAAGACACTATTTGTTTAACATCCATGGATGGGTTTAGTTCTCGTCAGATAAAGATTTTGTAGTCTTAAATAATAATTTCTCTATTGACGAAAGTTTAGATTGAAGTCAATAATTCTAAGTAAGTTCGAAACTTTACACGTGAATAAATTTGGAATTTCATGTTGTAGATGCAATGAAAAAATCTATTGAGTCGTGTTTTATTTTCCAGGGCCGAATCAGATACTGTTTATATGTATAAACAAATATTGTCTTTCCGAGCTTAAAATAATTATTAAAAAATTAATCAGACTGAAAAAGAATATTTTTCTTTCAGTAAAATTTTATGATAAATTAATCTTTACTGTTATTAGAGAATTTGTATACGGATAAGGATGTAGAAATATTTATTCATATATTTTTATTCATTTATTTTTAAAGGACTGTTTATTTACAAGTACACTCTCTGACCAAATGTATCCGTACACCTAGTGGTGCGGAGTCCTGAGATATATATTAATCTAACATTGGTCCCCCTTATGATCAATGGCAGTCACCGCAAGCTGTGGGAAACCTTCTACCATAAGTGGCCATAACTTCCCATTTACCTTAAGTCTGACATTAGGTGTATGACGGGAACCTGATTTCTGACGTTGATACTCTTAGCCTGCTTTCAGACAAGCATTGTCGAGCAAAGACGACTTCATATCAAGTCAAATTTTAAGCGCGTGGTGATTAGCTCTTTGTTTTACTTGGTTATTTCCCACCTATCCTTACAAAGTGTGATTCTTAACTTTAGGAATGGTGAAACTTCGATAAATGCTTTTTTTAGGCTTGTGAGGCCAAAAGTCTGCTTTCAGTCTTTTTTTCTCAGTCCTCGTGTAATAAGGGTGCAAGATTTGGCTACCAGGCGTCCATCAACAGCTGGCGTTAATTGTCAGTAGGAAATTCATTTGGCTGAGTACGCAATACGTGGAATAACTGAAATTAGACCAAGGGTTTGAAGAGACCAGTTCAGTTTCTAAACACCCATTTCTTCAATGGAGCAGATATACTGCTGGAAGAGAAATAAACTTCTTCTGAAATATTATCGTGAGTTGGGAAAGTAATATATTCCAAAAGTCTACTTAAGTCTCAAAGTTCATGTTCCCAACCACAAGAGACCCCGGCCAAACATTGAAAAACACTCTTACACCATGGTGAGCTGATGTCACTCGTGTGTGTCAGAATGTGTTAATGGCGGAAGAAAGCAGATTATACTTTAAAAGATACATACATTAAAGTTACTGATACTACAAATATTGAATATGTGCACCCTTGGTTTTCCGGTACGTATTCCAATTGTAATAAGGGTGCGTGCATACGTTATCCAGCAATTTGTTACGTAATTTTCTGTACTTCGTTAGTTTTGTTCCGGTTACAAATTTACAGATTAGCTTTGTAGTATTTTTATTACAAAGATTTAACATTTATTACCGTACACTTTATTACCGTACACTGGTGAAATTTATTGTGTAACTGAAACCATAGAAATCCAGTTATAAGACAGAAACTTAATCCTAAATCTCTAGGTGTTTATTTTTTTTTATTGATTATAAGTTTCTTTCGTATATATATTTATTAGTTACTTTCAACGATTGATTATAAGTTTCTTTCACTTAGGTGGTATAGCCATTTCTGGTTCTTGCGCAAAAAACACTTTTTCATATATAATTTAGAAAGACTTAATAAGTAAAAAAACTTACTTATGTTCAGTAGTTAAAAATCACAAGTCATTAATAACTCGTCTTAATAATAAGTACTCTAATTTTGATTTAGGTATTAGATTTTTATTTTTATTTTATTAGATTAATTTTTTTATATACTTTTTGTTAATTATCCTTTAAACCTAAAATTAATTCAGAAATGAAATATTCAAAATCAACAAGTTCAAGGAAGAATTGTTTGGATCAGCTTAAATTTTATTCATTCTGTAACTATTTTGTTAAAATGAAAGAAATTTTGGTTGGTAATCTTTATGAACATAAAATTAAATAACTTTCGACGGAAACTATGTATATAACTATTATTAAGTGCATAAAAACCAAATTAATGATTGATAACAAAATACTACATAGGAAAATGGTAAACTCACTTACGGGCTCTTACGTTTCTATTTTTAAATATAGGATCATGAACGATTATTATTCATGCTGAAACTAATTAATAAGCATTATTACATACTAACATTTCTTCACAAATTAAAATTGTGTTAATTTCCGAAGAAACTGGTGATTTTTTTCACTTTTTTACAACTAAGTTTATAAATATTGAATTAATAATTGATATTTACATTCACGATGTATGCAAATTGAAAACCTATTTATTGAATTTTTTTTTTCTCTTTTTTTTTTTTTTTGTTCTGAAAAATATGATTATGAAAGAGTAAATTTATGCATTCGAAAATAAACTATAAAGTACTATTACATAAATTAATAATATTTAATAAAATCTTACCATTTATTTTTACGTTTGATGTTTGATTTTTAATAATTAATATATATTATTCTTTTTGATATTTAAAAGGCATTGAAAGATTTAATTTTATCAGTGCCGTATATTTTGAGGTTTTTAAACGATTCAAAACTTGATAAGCTATTTATGTTGATAACTATTATTTGTTTTAAACACTTTAAATTGTAAAAGCAAAAAACATTGAATTCTTTTACGACGACTTTTATTGAGATTTACATGATCTAATACTCTTTTATAGTTGCCAAAAGAGTTATAAATTCCGCTTCAAACCAGAAAAAAAAAAGATTGTAATATTTATAATATTTTATATTACAATTCAGATTTATATACATAAATGGTTGATTTCGCTAATTTTAGATTTTAAAAGAGTGCCTTTAAAAAAGAAGAAAACAAATAAGACAAAGCCATGATACATGTTTTAACATGAAAGAAAATGATAATTAATACGACCACAATAATTAAAAAAACGTTAGCTATTTTTTCCCCCGCAGTTCTTTATTTTGCAGAGAAATACTGAAATATTTGGTAAATTATTTATTTTATTTCTTATTCTAATGAATTTAATGCAAAGAAATCAATAGTTTACGAAATTAATGAATTATGAAAAAAAATATTATTAATTAATAAATACGGAAATATTTTTCTCAAATCAGAATTTCTAAAGATCTAAACATATCTTTTATTGATTTATTTTTTTCGTATTTTAGCAGTTAAAAATAGCTTACATAAATGTATTGTTTTCCCCATAATTAAATTTTATCACAATTAAATTTATGATTTAAACTGGAAAAAAAAATCAGGAATTCTTACATAATAATGTAATCTAATGCTTACATGGATATAGTTTTCTCGAAATCAAAGTGACCATAAATCCAATCTTTCGTTTCTTTAGTTATTCTTATGACTTTAATATTAACTCGCATGAGTCTGGAAAAAAATACCCTTGCAAACCTTTTTTGCAACGATTTTTTAAAAACAATTATTAGACGATTTCACCGCTTATTTTAAAAAAACATATCATCAAAGAAAGCTCTTATTTTTTTTAAGCATTCAGTTAATCTCTGCACCTCAGTTACACTGAGATATGATCACACATAAAAGGATTAAATTTAAATTAAATAATTGCCGTTTTTGAAGATGATAATTCTGCTGCTCTCTAATCCGGGCCGTTAATATATATTTTACGAATCATAATAAGAAATGGAATAAAAAACGTGTGTAGGGATCAAATTAATATTTACAGGGTGCGTAGCCAAATTGTTCAAGAAAAAATATTTTTAAGCACTTCAAAAAAATATCATAATTAGGCAAGGTTGGAAAGTTTTTTTTACAATTGACGGCTTTATCTTGTTTTAACCGTCATGTCGAAAAAAAAAAAAAAAAAAAAACAACTTTTGGTATTATTTTTTACAATTGTCAAAAATCATGAAATTTTGAATCATGTAAAACGAATTTCGTTTTCATGCGCTAAGGACTGACAATACGCCGAAATAGATTGATTGAATTCGAATTCATTCATTCATTCGAATTAAATAGAACAATGTGAACTGTCTTTTTGCATAATTCGTAGCGAATATCAACATGGTAAAGGAAAAATCTTATTTTGAAAAAAGGAAAATTAGGCACTTTTTAAAAACAACATATGAAAAAAGCACCTTTAAGGGCTTTTAAAAAACCAAAATCGATTATAAGTACCTTTAAGCACTTTTTTAAACCGCTACGCACCGTGATTTAGGAGAGAAAGAACAAACACGCTGCCGAACTTAGATCAAAAACATGATATAACGAGGTTAATAAGAGATGAAGGATTAAAATTATCTGGAATTATTTTTATCGAGGACAAAGTGTTAAGGCGTTTGTGATCAAAAGCCGAGTATATTTAAAAAAAAAATCAACGGTTTTTTTTTTTTTCCTGTCTCAAAGAATATTTGGTTAGAAATTTTTTTCTCTCCAGATATCAGATATTTCAATATACTATACTAGAATAAGTTATTAGTAAAATATTAAAATGATAGGAACCCGAGTACTTAAGTTTTTGAATTTTAACACTGTAAAAAAAGTTCATGTTTATTTCATCATTTTGATATTTTCGCCATTACAAATACAATACTATTTGCTCAAATTTTATTCAGATGTTGACATAGGAAAACCTGATGACCCGTCAAATTTTCTAACAGTAATGTAGAAGAGTCAGAAGATGTAACAAGTTCTCATTTTTCACTCTAAAAAAATTGTAAGAAGGGAAGCAGAAAATAAACCAGTTTATTGAATCAAAATATTCAGGCAAGTTCTACAGTGGTCAGTGGAACAAATGCTTTTTTTTTTTCTTGCTTGAATAAAAGTTTGAGACAACAATCATATTTTGCATGACACGTAAAGAGGAACCACGAAAATATCTTTCAGGTTGCTTATTTCATTTAAAAGCTCAGTAATCGCAATGAATTTTTTTAAGCATCTTTGAGAGACTTCTTTGTGAATATAACGAGATGTTCTTCATATTTTTGTAGTTTTTAACTCAACCCGAAAATCAAAGTAACTCGATACTTAAGTATCAGAATAAAACCACATTTATGAAAGTTATAAAAATAATTAATTAATTATAATCAAGATTGAATTGAAATTAAAATTATCAAATTTCGCGTTACACGCTAAGAAAAACAAACGGAAATGTTTTTCAGATTGCTTTTATTGGTATACAAAATAAAATAACTTGCAATTTAAGCATCGGAGTAAAATTATATTTATGAAAGTTAAAAGATAAGTTTATTTTAATTCGGATTAAATAAAAATAATAACTTTTTGCGTTACACACAAAGGAAAACCAGGATTTTTTTTTTTTTCAATTGCTTGGTGGGATCTAGCTTGACCTCGTTTGAATGTTTGACGTGTTCTTTTGAGCTGCTTTGTTTACTTTTCAAAATAATAATTTTTTTAAGTTAATTTCAGTCTAAATTAGTTTTGAATTGTTTTTAAGCCCCTTTCTACAGCTTTACAAACGTGCGTGAAGTGATTTTGGTTTTTCTTTGACTTTAGTACTTCAATTTGCAAATGCGCCAATCCAACATGGCGTCTTTCTTGCATTAGTGAAACGAAACACTTACGATTTGACATTTCTTGGGGAAACTGGGGAGCAGGATGGCAGACTGTGAGGATGATGCATTTTACTCCTCTCTTGAAACGTACTCTAATATTGTAGAAAACGCCCTTATTTCTAAATGCAATATGAATCAACAAATGCGTGAAGATGCTAGGAAAGCGTTGGGTGAGTTGAAATTTCTTGTTACAAGGCAATTTGAGAAAATAAAGTCTGTTGTTTATCGTGAGGTTTGCAAAGAAAATGTTGCGAGTTACGTTCAAAAAAGATTATATAGCGAAGTCGTGGCGTCGTCATCTGTTGTTAGTAAACAGAGTAAGGGGAATTCATCAAATTGTGCTCTTTTAATATCGGCTGAAAATTATAAGTCGGAGGACGTTAAGAAACTTTTCAAAGCACAGATTGACCCTAAAAAAGATAAAATAGGAATTAAGCAAGTTAAAAGTGTTTCTGAAGATAAAATTTTAGTTAATTGTGCTTCTGAAGCTGACAGAAATAAATTATTAACGAGCATTGAAACAAATTCGGAAATTTTGAAGCCAACTTTTCCTAAGCGAAAGAAACCTACGTTGTTAATTAAAAATGTACCAAATGATATAGAAAATTCACAAATATTAGACATTATTCGTGAGCAGAACCCAGAAGTTTTTGATTCTGATGAACATTGGAACGAGTCAAGGATTCGTTTTGTTTTGAAAAAATTCCAACATGTTCGATCTGTTGTTGTGGAGGTGCATCCAAAAGCTCGGAAAAATATTATTACCTTGGGATCTTTGAAAATTATGTGGAACATGTGTAGTGTTGAAGATTTCGTAGCTATAAATAGGTGTTTTTCTTGCCTCGGCTATAATCATAGATCTATGGAATGCAGAAATAAGTTGTCTTGTTATTTTTGTTCCGGAGAGCATAGAAGTTCGGAGTGTCATAATTGTGAAAATCAAGTTTGCGTAAACTGTATTAGATACAATAAAAAATTGAAAAGTGGAAGTAAAAAAGTGGATGTTAGACATAAACCTTTTTCTCAAAGCTGCTCTTGTCATATTTTTATGAGGGATCAAATGACTGCTCGAATTGATTATGATGGCTAAGGTCTCTAAGAATCACATCAGTTTTGTACAATTAAACTTGCATAAGTCAAAGAAAGCTACTCAGCAGCTTATTTTAAATCTTGAATGTGATGATGTTGATGTTGCCCTTGTTCAGGAGCCCTACTGTCTTAATGGCAAATTACTTGGCTTTCCAAATACTTACAGAATTTTTTCTGATGAAAAATCAGACGTTATTAAGGCGGCTATCATTGTTCGTAATAGAGCGATAACTGTTTTTTCTGTTTCAGAAAATTTTGATTATAATGCTGCACTAATTGATGTTTCGTATAGAGGACACAATTTTACTCTTTTTTCTTATTATTTCCAGCCTTCCGTTAATATTGATTTAGATCTTAGGAAGATAGAGCATATTTTTTCGAGTAAGAGTCTAAAGAGACTTATTTGGTGTATGGATGCCAACAGCAAATCTGAAGTCTGGTTTAGCCCTATTACTGACTCCAGAGGTATTAGGTTGAGCGAATTCTTTAGTGTTTGGAATTTGTTTTCGATAAATGAAGACTACGGACCTACATTTAGTTCGATTCAGGGAACAAGTTATATTGATGTTACCGTTGTCGGAATGGAACTTCTTCAGCTGGTTGAGAAATGGTATATACCTGAGTATGATTCCCTGTCTGATCATAAAATGATTTCTTTTGAAATGAAAATCTCAAGAGCTAACTATGATTTTACCATTTCTGAAACGAAAAACCTCTTTAATATTAAAAAAGCAAACTGGGATCTTTTCCATCTTCTCTGTTCTGATTCCATATCTAATATTTTGAATTCCATTGAAAATTGTGAACGACCAGATGTGTTGGAGGTATGCGTTCAAAATTTACAAAATTTAATTATTTATGCGGCAGAAAAATCTATTCCTTTGAAAAGGAGTGGATCGCATCAAGTTCCTTGGTGGTCGGTAGAAATTTCTTGTATGCGGAAAAAATTAAATGCTGCTAGAAGAAGATATCAAAGGACTAGAAATCTCGTTTTAAGGGAGATTTATAGAAGCAGTTATCTTCGTATTAGGTCTGAGTATAACTTAAAACTTGAGGAAAGCAAACTAAATTCTTGGAAGGATTTTCTTGGAGATATTACTGTGCAAAATGTGTGGAATAAAATTTATACTTATGGAGTTAAGACCAACTTTGCTAAAAGGCTTGAAATCTCGGGTATTGAAGATTCCCCTGGTCATTTCACCTCTTCTTTTGAAGATACGATTGATGCTATATTGAAGAAAGCATTTCCTCGTGATTCTGAAATGCAGGACCATTTCAATCATAAGCTCTTACGTGACGAGGCTGAATTGATTTATGACGCTAAAGATGATGTTCCCTTTTCTAGTGCGGAAGTTGATTGCGTAGTCAAAAATTTAAAGGTGAACAAAACTCCAGGATACGATAGAATAACGAATGAACTAATTAAAAATTTGCATGTTAGTTGTCCTTCTGTACTGATAACCTTGTTTAATGTTTGTTTAAATCTTAGTATTTTTCCGAAGATCTGGAAAAGAGCAAAAGTTGTGCCGATTCCTAAAAATTCTGAGTTATCAAGGTCACATATTGATAACATTCGATGTATAAGTCTACTTCCTTGTTTAGGTAAATGTCTTGAAAAACTCTTCATAAATAGACTCAACTTTCATCTACGTCAATCAAGCCTCTTAAGTAAGGATCAGTATGGTTTTACACCTCAGAGGTCAGCTGAAGATGCTTTGATCCGGCTTTGTAATCTAGTTAGACAGGGTAAACATAAAAATTTTGTCACTTTTCTTATTTCCTTAGACATTAGAGGAGCTTTCGATAATGCTTGGTGGCCTGGAATTTTGCACTTGCTAAGACATCTCAAAGTTCCTAAGAATATTTTTTACTTAATAAAGAGTTTCTTGCACGGTCGATCTGCTGATCTTACTCTGGGCAATATCACAAAAAACTTTGTTTTGGAAAAGGGTTGTCCTCAGGGGTCCGTTACGGGACCTTTTATTTGGAACCTTATTATGAATGACTTGCTCTGTGGTTTATCAGAATTTCAAAATAGTTATAAAATTGCATTCGCTGATGATCTACTTATTGTTGTTCAGTGCAAGAACTTTAATGATGCTTGTGTTCTTTCTCAGAATATCTTGGATTACGTTTTTGAATGGTCGAAACTTTATAAGCTGGAATTCAATCCTTTGAAATCTAAAGTTATGATGATACATAAAAAGTCGATGCCGACTGATGTTATTCAGTTAACTCTTGGGAATGAACCTATTGAAGAAGTAAAGCAGATAAAGTATTTGGGAGTTATTGTTGATAATAAACTGCAGTTTAAGCAGCATTTATCTTATGTTTCCAGTAAAAGTGAAAAACTTCTTCCTGCTTTATTGCGAATTTCAAAAAATACTTATGGGGTTAAAACAGATGTTCTTAAATTAATATATAATCAAGGTATTGTACCACTTATTTCATATGCTTCAGGATCTTGGGGAAACTCTTTGAGAAAGAAGATTAATATTAGAATCCTTAGAAGAACTCAAAGAAGAATTCTTCTACGCATTATTCGGGGCTATAGAACTATTAGTTATGATGCGGTCTTTGTTATCTCTGGTCTTCCACCTATTGATTTAATTATCATAAATAATCTTGAATTAAAGGAGAAGATAAAAGACAACGATTGTCTAACCCTGGACGGGAAGCTTCCTATTTCATGTTTGCCCCACCCAGCATGTAGGAAACCTGTTATAATTATTCCTTATGTAAATAATGCTTTTCAGGCATATAAAACTATCTGTTTTACGGATGGTAGTAAGCTTGATGGAAGGGTTGGTCTTGCTTTTGTAATTTATGAAAATGGAACAGAGAAGGTTACTGCCAAGCACCGACTACTTAATGAATGTTCTGTTTTCCAGGCTGAACTTTTGTGTATAAACCTGGTTGTTAAGTGGATACAAAATTCTTTTAGTGAAAACAAAATTTTTAAATACCTCATTTGTACAGATTCTCTTTCTTCACTTTTTCTTTTGCGTGACACGACTTCTACTGAGAAGCTTGTGGTGGAAATTCACTCGATTTTGAACGCTCTTGAAAACGTAACTATTCATTTTTCTTATGTTCGTGGCCATAGCGGTATTTTGGGCAATGAAAGAGCAGACCAATTGGCTTAGGAAGCTACGTGTGGTGAAATAGACTTAAGGGTGACTGTTCCAGCTTCTCACTGGAAGCGCATCGCTAGAGATAAAATCATTGCGGACTGGAATGCTGAATTTCTTTCTTCGCCTCGGTCTCTTTGGACGAAAAGGTTCTTTCCATCCATTTTTCACCGTTTGCAATGTAAATTCTTTGCAACTGATTTTAAATTAACCCAAATTTTAACATACCATGGAAATTTTAAGAGATATTTATTTCGTTTCCATCTGGAGACCAGTGGAATTTGTGCTTGTGGCGATGCTGATGAAGATGCTGAACATATTCTTCTTCATTGCGATTTGTATGCGAGTGCCCGAATGAAATTAAAGACTGATTTGAGGCGTCTTTCTATTTGTTGGCCTCCTGTCTTATCAGAACTGGTCAAAAGTATTGAAAGTCTTGCTGCCTTGCGGAATTTTGTTTTTAATTTAAATTTGTAAATTTTTCTTCTTTTGTTTTCTACTTACAACTGTAAGCCTCATGTTATACTTTGTGGTGCATGAGGAGTTTTAAGTCGTTTAATAATAAAAATTGCTTGGTGATAATAGAATTCAAGCTAAATGTCTATCTAGCTAAATGTCATCATCTCAATGAAAATATTCTTTATAAACAGCCATTTTTTTATTATTACTATCCTTAATAGATAGGGTATCATCTTTTGAACAGAACGAAAAGCTCTTCTTATTAACTCAACCCAGAAATCAAAGTAAGTCGGATTTTAAGTATCGAAGTACAATTGCTATAAAAATAACCTATTTTAGTTAAAATTATCAAATATTTGCGTTACACGCTAAGGAGAATCGCGAAAATTTTTTTTTTTAAAATCGCTTTTATCGGTAATAAGATTCTAGGTAAATATTTATTATCTAAAAGAAATTATTTTTTAATAACCAATCATTTTTTTCCATCCTTGTGAAGCTTATCATCTTTGTGAATGTAACGAAACGCCCTTATTATATTTAATTCAATTCAGAAATCAAAGTAATTAACAATTCAAGTATCGGAATACAATCTTATTCATAAAAGTTATAAGAACAGTTTATTTTAATGAAGATTAAATTAAAATAATCAAATTTGCGTTACATGCGAAGAAAAACTTCGAAAAAGTCTTTTTAAATTGATGAATGGCAATAGGTTTCCAGCTAAATGCTGATTATCGCAATGAAATTACTTTTTATAATCAATAATTTTTTTATCATCCTTGAAAAACAATCTGCCATCTTAGTGAATATTGTGAAACACTCTTCTTATATTAATATTTTTTACACAACCCAGGAATCAAAGTAACTTGCAATTTAATTATCAGAATAAAAGCATACTTATAAAAGCTATTGTAGTAACCGAATTCTGCGATACAAGCTAAGGAAAACCACGAAAACTTTCGTCAGATTTCTTGATGGTAATAGGATTCCATCGAAATGTTTATTATAGCAATGAAATCATTTTTAATAATCAATCATTTTTTATCATCTTTGATATATATAGCCTATCTAAGTAAATGTTGTGAAATGCTCTAAAAAAATTTTGTACTTTTTTGTATTTTTGTACACAACCCAGATATCAAAGTTACTTGTAATTTAAATACAGGAATGAAATTATATTTTGAAAGACTTTTTGAGAGAAAATATTTAGAATTTACGTTATGCACGAATGAAAACCATGAAAAAGTTTTAATAACAAACTATTTGAACGCTAGCAGACAATTATGAGACAATTATCTCAGCAATTATTAACATTTTCCAATTTATTGTTTTTCAAGAAATTAAATGTTTTGGGCAGCTGAGATTGCTTATAAAACTGTTCCGTATTTTATTTTAATATTTTATTTTTTTTAAGTAATTTTTATATTTTTTATATGCTTTTAATAAGCACTTAAATTGGTTTTTTAAAATTTATTTCAAGTATTTGAATTTCAGAACAATATAAGAATCAATTTTTAAGACTATATTAATTTTTTCATTATAAATTTTAAAATTGACAACTTATAAATCTTAAAAAAATTTGAAAATTTTTTTTCTTCAGATTATACTGGCTCAGGGAAAGAATGTTATTATTTATCATAAAAATTTATAAAAATCAAATAAAAAAATACAGTAGAGACCAGTGATGTCAAGTTCACCCTGACATCCGTTTGGTATAGTGATTGATCTTTCGATCTTCATGTCTTACAAGAGGAGTTTTAGAGGAAAAATCATCCATGTTGAGTCCCTGAAATGCTCCGGAGAATTACTTGCAGTTAGGTAGTCGATAAGTAACCACGCGAGAGGGGAGGGGGGGGAGGTAAAGAGAAGAGGAGAAAGCGAATAATGCTCACAAGCTCCGCCATTACAACGACTGAACTGATTTGCATTGCTAGAATTGTTTTTATCGTAGCTTAATATTTTAATTTCTACTTTTTCTGAAAATTAAACGTTTCATGTAGTTGCTTTTGAGAAATAAGTAAGAATATATATATTTATAATTATTATTTTGTCATTTCTATCCACATACTTTGGTTTAATATATAAACCCTAATTATTTTTTTTATAATGCTAACACCGAACGGCGATAACACCCAGCCAGGACCAACTCCTACTCCCTCAACACCTGTGGAACTAGTGCCAATGGAACGCGAGGAAGAACCCGAAGCCCAGACGACGGCGGACCCTCCCGATCCCACTCCAACTCCTAAGGACATTCCACCGAGTAGAAAATTGAAAACCCTCATCCGGGGATTGAAATCTGATTCCAACATTCCTGAAATGGAGAAATATTTGAAAGATTTTGGACTTTTTCCCGAAAAAATCGTTCAACTTAAGAAGAGAAGCGGCCAGGGCCTTAGGCCCCTCCCACTTTTCCTGATCATCCAATCAGATACCAGAATCAACAGAAACATCTTCAACATCAGTTCTATGCTAGATAGAAAAGTACAGATAGAGCGTTTCCGTGGGGGACGCTATCAAATTCAGTGCTTTAGATGCCAAAAATTCGGACATACTCAACGAAGCTGTACAGCAACCCCAGCCTGCCTAAAGTGTGCTCAAGCCCATTACTCGTACGAATGTACGAAACCCATCACCGAACCGGCGACCTGTGTCAACTGTAACGGTGAGCACCCAGCCTGTTTTTCGGGCTGTGGTGCAAAACCCAAGAAAGTGCCCAAAAGAAAACAGACTGCTCCTCAAAATACTAAAGATTCTGCTAGCCATTTTTTACGACTTTTTGCAGAAATGAAAGAACTTTTGAAAAACGAAGAGCTTGTTAAGCTTCTTCGCTCACTGCTCCCAGAGACTTAGACTTTCATGTTAGGCCAATCACGAGCCAGAATCACTAAAGCCACGCCCCATCTCTTCTTTTTGTTTTTTATGATCACAGCTTAGCTGCGATATTTTTTCTTCTATTTTCAGATTCTGCTGTCTCTCCCTGGAGTGGTCAGCGCCATAGAATCAACAAAATCGACAATCTACTAGCGACGAATCGGTTAAAGCCTCTTCGCGGCTGTGCACCGAGATGCCTGGAATTTCTAACATGGGGGCTCATTTTCGTTTCAACTCTTGCTGACGAAGGTTCATCATATCTGGCCGTGGTAAAGGAGGAAAAGGACTCGGAAAGGGTGGTGCCAAGCGTCATCGTAAAGTTTTGCTTGATAACATCCAAGGTATCACCAAGCCTGCCATCAGACGTCTAGCTCGACGAGGTGGAATCAAGCGTGTATCTGGTTTAATCTACGAAGAAACCAGAGGAGTTCTCAAAGTTTTCCTTGAGAACGTTATCCATGACGCTGTTACTTACACCGAGCACGCCAAGAGAAAAATCGTGACTGCCATGAACGTAGTGTACGCTCTGAAACGCCAGGGACGTACTTTGTACGGTTTCGGAGGTTAATTTGTTAATTTTTTTTTTTGGCCCCCCACCCTGTTCAAACATCTTTTTCCCTTTAAAAAAAATACACAAGCAAAGGAGGGGACTCAAACATCTATATTCATTGTCTACGAAGTAGTTCGATTGGTTTGAATAAATTATCAAACCGAGCATGCGCATTAGTAAAATTGCGCCAAACAAAAATGCTAAAAATGCCCTTCTAGTAAACCTGACAAAACGATTAAGGGATAAAGATGAAAACGATGATGCAATCGACCAATCAAATGCTTCTATTTATTAAAAAGTCGGGCAGCCAAGCAACAGCCTTTTAACGCCAGTGCAGTCCGGTGTGAATATTGGAACGTGACCTGTGATGCTCAAGGTTAACTGTAACTGAAAGTCCATTCCTTAGACTCCAGGAAAGTAAATAAACAAGCGTGACATACCAGCTTAATAGTAACAAGCTTATATCATTGATAAATTGGAAATTAAATATGGACCACATAGATGAGTATATAATTTTTTTTATTAAAAAATTAGAAATTTTAGTGAGGAACAAATAAATCTCTTTATTTCTGGATATGATTTGATTCTGTCAAATTTAAGTGGCTTAAGAAATCTAAATGGAAAATTTTACAAGTATAATTTCAAGATATTTGGAAAAAAGAAGAAGGATTTCACGTTTTAAAAGTATGCGAGAAACTTCAAAATCTTTATTATCATCATTATTTTTTATAAGTCTGTTTAGAATTGTTAAATAATAGTTATGTTTCTATTTATTGCTATATGTTGAGTTTTTTTAGTTTAGCTTTTTTTGTATCACTGCCTGACATATCCTACGCCAATATTTTTTTACAGTTAAATGCTCAGCAGTACACATTTTAAGCGGTTAATGTTAAAAGATGATATGTAACAAATCTACATTTTAGAGAAAAACTGTGTCGATTGTGGAAAGATTGTTTTAATTGCTTCCATATTGTTGTAAGTAAAAAAATTTGTTTTCTTTTCTGCAGAAATTTTCATTCTCTTTTCCTATGCTGTTATTAGTATTGATTTCCACATAGCTTTTATAATCCGATATTTTAAATGCGATATTTTTAATACAATATTATTTATTACAACTGAATTCCGAAATGAAAACACGCATTTTAGTAACCCCTTTTTGAAGAGTCAGATTCGCGTGATTTCGTCGTCAATCTTTTTTTTTCTTTTGGTTGTTACAACTGCTACGGATTTCGTGATTTTGTTTCTTTTAATTTGATGATAAATTACAAAATGCGAAAAAGGTAATTGTGTGTTATTCCCCAACAAAATGTGAGAATATTGCCCATAATATTAGAGTAAAAAAATATTACTCATTCAATTAAAAAAAGTATTTTATTTAATCCGATTTTTTTTGTTTTTTTTTTGACGTTGACGCTTCTGTTACTTTAAATTAGTAACATGTATATTTATTATTTTTATAGGTATCTTGCAGAAAGATATCAGTATTAGAGAGGTGTTTCCCAGAAAGCCCGGAAAAATTCTGACACTGGGAACTGGTCATTAAGTTGTGCCTGCTAAGCATGATTTAATGAAATCAAATTTGAGAGGGATATAAGTGTCATATTACCTTAATATTTCAAATTCATAATGTAGAAAAATAAATGTAATGGAAAATAATGTAGAAAAATAAATGTAATGGAAAATAATGTAGAAAAATAATGAAAAATAAATTCATAATGCAGAAAACAAGTCTTACAAAAACTGAGTTTGATGAAAATGTTTTTTGTAAGGCATTATTCTAAATTCTTCTAAACTTTTTGAAAAAGATGTGAAGTTGTTCCAGGAAGCATCTTTTATTTTAGCTAATTATCTTTTCAATTATATTGAGCTTTTTAAAAGCTTAAAATCAAAATTCAGTTAGTTGCATTGTTGTTGAAAATAGAAATAATTAACAAGAAATTCATTAGAAGAGTCAATAAAATAATTATTTAAAAATTTTATAAAAATATTCAAGAAAATTTTTTTTTGAATCAAAATTATTCAATTTTAAGAGAATTGAAAGGTTCAAGACATAACATTATATTAAATAAAACGCCCAATCCTGTTATTTTGACTTCATATAGTTTATAAAAATGGTGTGAGCATACAAAAAAAAAAGAAAAAAAAGCGTACTAAAACAGAAGTTAGTGAAGAAAACATTGAAAAAACAATAGAAGCTGTCAGAAATGGTACATCTCTTAGAGCTTCAGCAGACTTATTTGGGATGGACTTTTCAGCTATCTTTTATAGATTAAAAAAAAGCATGTCAAGTAATTCTGTGCGTGATGAAACTAAATGTACAACTAATACAAAATGCTACAGTTCCAAATACACAAGCCAACAAGTTTTTTAATGTCAAGCAAGAAACCCTGCTTTGTGAATACACAATTACATGTTCAATTCTTAGTTATGGTCTAACTTACAGACAAATTCGATAACTCGCCGATGATTTCGCAAAGCATCTCAACTCTAAAATTCCAAGTAGCTGGGACCAAAATAAAATGCCTGGAATTGACTGGGTTAAAGGTTTTATTAAGGGTCATCCAAAGCTTACTTTAAGAAAGCCGAAAAACACCAGTTTCGCAAGAGCTACAGCTTTTAATAAAGAAAATGTTGAAGAATTTTGCAACAATTATGAGAGAGCTCTTCTGGTCATTTCACAGCTGATCAAATTTTATCTGAAACTTGGTTGAAAGTGGAGTTTTAACAGTTGTTCAAACTGTTGTTGCCAAGCTAGAAGCTCCTCAGGTGGGACAGGTAGTTTCTGGCGAGTGTGGAAGCATGATTCCCATGAGCATGATAATCAATGTTTTAGGAAATACTGTTCCTCCTGTATTTGTTTTTGAATATTTCGTCGAATATTCTTATTAAAATTTGTTAAATTTATCAGCTTGGTGTTCATCATCATATTTCAATTTGTGCTTCCTTATTTTTATACAATCTAAATATAATGATGCTAGAATGTTGAAAATTTTTAAAAATATGAGATATCAGTTAATATTTAATTATTCGATTTTTGAATGATTTTTTTAAACAAATGCTAAAAAACTTATAACATAGTGTGTGCTTGTAATAAAAAGTTGTAGAACAAGTAATTCTTTATTCAAAATTCAGTTTTAAACAACTGTCTGTTTGTATTCGGTTGCAGTCTTATGTTCTTAATATGTTTGTTTCCAATGTTCTTATTTTGTTAAAAAAGTCATTTCAAATGAAAAGTAATGTTAGAATATAGAAAGTCTTGTTATAACTTGAATTGAAATGTATCTTCACTTGGTTTATATAAATGTTGAGACAAAAGTTATTTATGTACAGCTTTTAACTTATGTCTGAAATTTTATTTTTAATGTTCCATAAATCTACTTTGTCTTACCTTTGCTTACATAAAAGGCTTTTACAGATAGCAACGAGTAGGAAGGGGGGAAGAGGGACGACTTAGCCTTGGGATTTCTCAAATAGCGCCACGCCATTGTGGGTTAATTTAGTCGGTCATTTTTCCCTATAGGCGGCGCTAGAGAGCTATGAGTTAATGCTGTGTTTCGTTTTCGGCGGTTATATTTGAATAGTTTTCATTATGAGTGGTTGTTGTTGTTAAGTGCAAATTGGAATATTTTAATAAATAAATCTTATTTTCATTTGGTGATCATATAATAATGCCACGGATAAGTTTTTGCCCTGGTTGTAAGACCGGGTATACGTCAGACACTAATAAACTGAAAAAGGAAGGAAAGAAAGTTCCACCTTTATTTGGTACACCAAAGGTAAATTTTGTTTCCGTTGCACACCATTTTATTCCCAATGATTTTTTTAGCTTTTTCAATGTATTGATTGAGTTTAATGTTAGACATTAAGTTATTCAGTCTGTATATTCTTAAACCATCATTTAGCAACAGTAAATATTTAAAAAAAAACTTGTCTCTTCCGTTTTCTGTATATCATATTTATATCGGTATTTTGTGACTATAAATTATTTAGTTTTTTAATTTTGTGCTGCACGTTCTTTAAGATATAACCGATTTGTAAATCATTAATGGGAATTATCAAGAAGTTAACAATTTTGGAGAAAAGTCATGAATTTTCTTTTACATTTTATTGAAATAGTAAACTGCATTCGATTTCAAATTCTTTGTTTTTTCTTTTTTGCGTATTTTATCAAATAAATTATTAGTGTATATTTGTGTAGTATATTTGTTTTTAAAAAAAATATGCATTCTGATCAGAACAACCTAGAAAATATCCCTTTAAAAAAGTAGCAGCATTTAGAACAAGGGTTCAACTATGTCTTGATTTGTTTAAAAAAGGTTATAAAATTAGCAATAGGCCAGTTCTTTTTTAATGACTAATATCTTATGTGTTACATTATAATTTATGTATTAAATTATTTAATAATAACATTCCAATGTACTTCTAAATTACATTTAAAGCAGTAAGAATTTTACTGCATTGATATATATTTAATTTGTCTAACAAAGGTTTGGTACAATTTTTTTTTTTTTTTTTTTTTTAATTTTGTTATAGTATTCAGTATTGGTATAAGTATAATCTATTCAGTGAATAATATTACATTGAATTGAATATTGGATAAGAGTTGCTATTTCTCTATGACATGCTGAATTATCCACAAAGCACATTTACTTTAACTATAATTACTTCGATTTGAAAACTCTGTATCAAATGCCAGCAAAGGAAATACTATGATAAAAAATTAAATAAAGGGATCATTGTTTAGGTACGAATAGTTACAATTGAAAATGATAGAATGACTTATAACTTCTGTGTTTTGTTCTTTGTATAAAACTTTGTACATTTTTTAAACTTCCAATCCTCGCCTTTTAGTTTTATAAAGTTTAAAACTTTAACTGTGATTTTTTTTGTTTTTTTTTGTTAAGAAAATGTGCAATAATCAATACATGTGCTCTTAAGATTTATTTGTAGGATTCGTGTATCACTTGATATTTTACTAGTAAATTGAAATCCAGATTAACAATTTGACAACTTAGAAGACTAAAACTTTAACTCTAGTACTATTATTTTTGTTATATAATTAAACTTTTTTAATAGGCTTGGATCAAAAATAATTTTTAAAGGATCAGCTATGATTTTCAGACAAATTTAATGAATTTTTACCTTAGCAGATTTTCTCCATACATTTACTTAACAGTGAGTTGAAAATATGCTTTTGGTTTTTATAAATATATACCTTGGTTTTTATAAATACATTTTGTGACTGAAATTGCCTTTCTTCTGATTACTCAACTTTTCTCATGAGGAATACACTATGTTTTATATATTTTAACAAACAAAATTTTTTTTATTTCTTTTAATTCGAAATTTTTTTAAATTTATATTTATTAATTTGTAGTTGATGTTCATATTTGTCTATATGTATATGCATACATAAATCATGATTATAATATATTCCCTAATAAGTAAGCTAATTTTAATATACAAAAAATATAAATGTTTGTTGAAATCAATTATTAATTTCTTCAATCAATGAATTCAATTGAAAGTTATTATTAATATTTTGCACAGTAATTAAAATAAATTTCCTAATGCATGTTGATTTTACATTGTTATAATAGTTTTAATTCAATTATGCAATTCAATCAATATGTATAATAAGTTTTGATTTTCTATACCAAAATGTTGAAATTTTAACAGTAATTTTCGAAACAAAAGAAAAAAAGAGTAATATTAATGGGATTAAAGAACATAATAGATTAATCACATGTAATTTTATGCATACTTTTATTATAATTATTTTCTTCATCAAAAACTTGCCTAGTGCACAAATGCTACATATTGCAGTAGTGTGTTATTTATTTATACTATTTTTTAAATTATTAGATTTGGAAGCTAGAGAAAGGAACTGAGTTGTTAGAGACTCTGGTTGATTGCAGTACTAAACATTCCAACGACAGTAAGAAGATATTGTGGGAAGAGAAACTGGATGCAGTAATAGATAAGTGTCTAGATATTAATCAATTTTGTTTAAATTTGCAAAAAGAATTTGACCACAATTATACATCCTCCTTAAATTCAAGTGATGCTTGTTGGTTACATTGCTAGGCGTGCATTCAAATTCACAAATTGTTCACTTTGCCAAGCAATGTTAACCGATAATATTGAAACTGGTTATACTAAACTCATTAACATTAAGGATTATGGTGGTCTTGTAACACCTTCTAAAAGTGTTTTTGTGTTTGTTCAAACCCTTGAATCACAAGTGATGAAGGTTTTGAAATCAAATGATGTTAATACATTTAATTCCATTTGTGACAAAATTGAAGATTTACCACAATTGCCTTTCTTGGGATGTGATGAACATAAACACAGTTTTACACCATCTATCATAAATTTTTTTCTCACTACAAGAATGCATTTTATTTGTGATAGAGCTAATAAGATTGAATCATTCAATTCCAATAAAACAAAGCAATATAGAAAGTTATCAAAACTTTAAAACATTGCATGTAAATTTTTAATTTTAATACTACATGAAAATTTATAGCCAAATTTTGATTATTTGTATATTTAACACACTAGCTTTTTTAAGGTTAATAAAAGTTTCTCAAAGAATTTTCAAGATTTAAAAAGAAAAAACCTCATCAATCTTCGAAGCTCTCTCACTTTTTCCTCAGATATATACTTTATATGATTTCATCTGAGCAACAATTTTTCGATTTGCCTAGTTGTTGTTTCCTCATATTTCTTTTTACTTAGCAAATATTCGAAATATTTCTATCATAAATAGAATATTTATTTTGTTTATAGTCTTTAGCGCTGCTTTATAATAAAGTTTAAAGATTTTTATTTAAATTATAACTTTAGAAATAGCTTCCATTATTTCTTATTAATTTTGTTTTAGTTATATATTTAGTTTTTTTTGTATTAGTTATTTCAAAGCATTGAATTTTTTACTAATTTAATTTTTCTCCCTTTCTAATTTTTCATTTTATTATTTATTTTTTCCTAACTAATTTTAATTTTTTCCCATATTTCTACTATCTCTGGTATAAATTCTCTGGCTACTTACTACATTTTATCTATACATTTTATTTGGTATTAATTAACTTCACATTTGTTTCAGATTGTTTCTACCATTACCAATTGTTTGTTGTTGTCATTTGACAAGTGCAGAAAAGTACAAGTCAAATGGGACCGAAGGCATGGAGCACAGCCCTGGCCACATCTCCGACTTTCATTGATAATGTTTATCTAGCATATGCGTAGACATTTTATCAAATGAATTAGTAGTTACTTATTCTTTTCTTATTTTCTATGTTAAAACTTTCTAACCTTCAGTCAGGGAAATAATTTCTATACATTTTATATATAATGAACTTCAAATTTGTTTAAGGTTGTCTTAACCTCTTATGTATTCATTTGTCATATATCTAACATTTGTTAAGTATGATTTATTGGTTACTAATTATTTCTTAGTTTTTTTCTGTTAACATTTTTATGGCATCTGCCTAGACATCTATTCGTTATATTTATTGTTACAAATGAACTTATTTAATATTTTATTTTATACCATTTGTTTATGATATGCTTCCTTTATTTAGCTTATTTGTTAAGTGTTTAGACATTTTTTAAGTATATTTTAGGTTACAAAAACTTTTATTTTTATTTTAATACTTTATTAGTTACAATTTATGCCTACTTGTATTTTTCTACTTTTGGTGTAATTTTGTCTAGCATATTCTTGAAATTTTTTTTTTCCCATTATGAATTGATTGCTTCTTCCTTTCAGATTTTTTCATCTTATCGAGGATCTCCTGGATTGTTTATTGAATTGTTTGTTTTTGTATAGAAGTGAAGTTTAAGATAGTTTTTTTTATCTTTGTAATTTATTTGTCATATGCCTAAATATTTTTTAAGTATATTTTATTTTACAAATGAATTTATTTTCATTTTTAAACTTTATTAATAACAATTTATTTCCGATAGTATATATTTACCTTTTAATTTTATCTAGAATGTACTTTAATCTTTTCTCTTCATAATAAATTTTCCAATTGCTAATTCCTCTCAAATTTTTTTCTATGTTAGAATTTTTTTGGCATCTGCTGGATTGTTATGTTAATATTAAATACGTTTATGTTTTTTTTAAACAAACGAATTTATTTAATATTTTGTTTGTTACCATTTGCTTTGAATTGTTTTTCCCCATGGTATCTATCATATGTCTATAGTTAAGTATATTTTCTGTTACAAATGAATTTATTTTTATTTAAAATTTTATTTATTACAATTTGTTACTGACAATTTTTCTCCTTCTGGTATAATTTATGTTATATACCTGATTGCATAATTTTTTTTTCTTTTTTTTAAATATGGTTTGTTGATTACTTGATCTTTTCAGATTTTTTTTCCTGGTGGTAATTTTCTGGCATCTACGATTAAACATATTTTTTGTTAAAGATGAATTTATTTATTACTTTATTTGTAACTTTTTTTTTAACTTGTTCTTTCTCTTTGATATAATTTATTTTTAAGGTATCCAAAGTTTTCTTTTGTGGTAATCTATTAGTTAGCCAATCTTTTTTTTTTTTTTTTTTATCTCCACTGAATTTTTCTAGCACTTGCTGGATATTTATTCAGTGCATTTTATTTTTATTAATGAATTAAATTTTTTTTTCACATTATTTCTTTCCTGATTTATGTTTTTAGCATATCTCTAGACACCTTTTCAATGTATTTTTGCACTAGTTAGTTTCATATTTTGAAGTAGCTTTATCAGATGGTTCTTGTCATAATTTTTTTTATTGCTTTTTTAATCAATTTTTATTTGCTAGCAGGTTTCTACTCTGATACCAGATCCCCAGTTGTTGGGAGGATTATTTCCGAGCACGATTGGAACTTAATCTAAATATTAGAATCCATTTGGGTCATTTTGTTTAGTTATGTATATTGCACCCAATGTGATTTTTTATTTAGAAGCACTTTCATCTTAGAAATCTCAGTCAAAAAAATCCAGATTTAATTTCTTTTCAGTATGAAAAAAAAGAGAAACCAGTGAGTTCCATTTTGCATTATAATCTGTATGTTGTTGGAAAAATAAATTATCTTTTAAAATTTGCTAATCATTTTAATATTCATAAAGTTTTTCTCATTAACTAGAGACATGCTAATTTATGAGCATATTGTGTGTTAATTTTTACAGAATGTGTGTGCAAATTTTTTACCAGTTTATGTGAATTTTTACAGAAGCTGAGTCAAAAATATTAAAGTAAGCTTAGTAAAAATGTGATTTATTTCCATTTATAACTAATTAATAATTTTTTGTTGTGATGCAGAAGAAATTAATTATGTATTTTTTATTATAATTTTCTTTATTTTTTTTTATTTATTTAAGAAATATGACAAGAAATATAATGACAGTACTAGAAGAGGAGCAGATCTTAAGTTGTTTAAATTGGACATCAACAACATCTCTTTATTTTCATTCTAGTTTGATTTTCCTAATAAAATTAAAAACTGAATTATGAATATTTTTAGTTAATTTTACCACTATGTAATGAAAGAGACCACTTTAATTTTTCATATCACAATTCACACTCAAATTTCTCTAAAGAAAGCTTAAATGGAATGATTTTCACTAAATTAAATAATTTTTTAAAAATTATAATATTGAGATAAAAAGATTTTGATCTATCATTTATTCTGTTAGTTTATTTTATTTAATTATTAACATGTGCAGGCATTTTGTTTCTATGAATCTACTTTTTCTATTGAATTCAAAACATCTGTTAACTTAAATTTTACTTTATATAAATTTCTCTTAGTCATTAGCTATTAGTCATTATCAATTAAAGAGAATGTTTGTATATATTTTAAAGTTAAAACAATAGGATTCAAAACAGAAAGCTATGAAAATTTGTAAATTTATATTTTTAATTATGAAAACAATTGTATTTCAAACAGTTAAATATAGAAGTTCAAAAAGGAGGAAAAAAAACTGACAACTAAAATTTCAAAGATAATTTTTCCAAAAATAAAATAAATTTCCCATCAACTAACATCTTACTGTGAACTTAAATATTTCAGAACTTTCAGTGAGTACAAAACAATACAAATATGTCTGCTTGATTGCCACTTTTTTAGAAGAAGGCTCTGGTGATCAACTACCTGTTTATGTATCTAAACGAGCTTGGTTATTCAAAGTATTAGAATTTATTAGGGCCTTTTTATATATATGCATATATTGTGTCCAGTGTATTCTAATATTTTGACATACCTTCTTGTCTTCAATATAAGTTCAATATTCTTTTCAACATTTAGAAGGTTTTGAAAAGTAAGTATTGTTTTTCAATATATTTAATAAGTCAATAAACATACAATTTTAAAAGCAATATTTTACATTTTAGTCATAATTTTTTGTCCCTTCCATTAAAAATTTTTAAAATTTAAATTGCTTAAAATATAATGCTTTAATTATAGTTACATTAACCTTACAACAAAAAGAAACTTTTTAAAACTTATGTTCTTATTAATTTGTTTTGTATTAATGATTATTGGAAATTATCGTTTCATCATCATAAATTGTAATATATTAACAGAATAATCTTATCTTCATGTTTATTTCGTCATCATCATTAAAAGTAAGTAATTTTTTTTTCCCAAGTCATCTTCATCTTTATTAAATATTTATTTTTTTCCCAATTTGATAGTCTAAAACATTCAATTTGAATACCAATAATTTCAAAAATTATTTTTCATTTTTGAATTAAAAGAATTATTTGAGAACTTTTACTGTTTTAGTATGAGATTTAAATTATTCAAATTTTTTTTTCATTCAAAGTATTTTTATCACTGTAATTCTTAATTCTGATGTTTAATACATTAATTTTTAAAAAAATATTCAGATTAACTTAAATTATTTTCTGATTTGTTTTCAATAGTTATTTTAGATTAATACTATTAATTAATTAAAATTTTAAATGAAATCTTTGAATAAAAGGAATATTGTTTTTATTATTTTACCATTTTCCTTTATCAGTAATATTCCATAAAAACATTTTAATTCCCAATGCAGTTGTAAAATGCTTCATATGCACATGTCAAAATGCATATTTTGGCAATTTTAGCTTTTCTTTTCATTAAAGCTTTAATTCTCACCTTTAATTTAGTATTTAAAAAATATTTTTTTACTTTTTAAAACGTTCGTTTTAATTCTCAAAATAAAATTTTAGATTATTATAAATAATTTTGTCTTAATGTAAGCTTTAAATGGAATAATTTGTTACAAAATCAGTCTAAGTTTAAAATTAATGATTTTCAAAAACTGTAATAAGTTTTTTCTCTGTTTTTGATCATCATTTACAATGATAATGATTTCATTTTTTTTTTATGATGTAGAAAAATATCCTTAAAATTTAACCTTAATTTTTGATTTAAATACCAATGATTTCAAAAATTATATATTATTTACTAACGCAATTTAAATTTTGCAACTAAATATTATAAACTATTGTTGATTGAATAGTGGATTTTAAAAGTTTTTGCTACTTATTAATGAAATTTAAGTGTTTATCTTATATTCGGAATTAGTTTTGCTATATTGCAATAGACGGCGCCACTAAGACTATTCTCACTGAGCAAAACTTGGCGCTTGATAGGCGGGAGTGGAATCTCTTTCTTATTCCTCTATGGCAGTTAGAAATCTGTAATGATTCAATCCCCCCCCCCCCGCCCCTCCAAATGAGAACTCATCATACAATATTTAATTAAATCATATAATATTATCATATAATATTTTGTAAAAATTTGAGATATCAGTAAATATTTAATTATTGGATGTTTGAATGATTTTTTTAAACAAATGCTAAAAAACTGATAACATGTGTGCTGTCAATTAAAAGTTGTAGAACAAGTAATTCTTTATTCAAAATTCAGTTTTAAACTATTGTCTATATGTATTTTGTCACAGTCTTCTTAATATGTTTGTTTCCAATGCTCTTATTTTGTTCTAATTTGTAAAAAGTAATGCTGTTCCATAGATAGTCTGGTTATAACTTGACTCGAAATGTATATTCACTTAGTTTATATAAATGTTAAGACAAAAGTTATTCATGTAAAGGATTTAAATATTGCCTGAAATTCAATTTTTAATGTTCGATAAATCTACATTGTCTTACCTTTGCTTACACAAAAGTACTTTTGCAGGTAGAAAACTGTAATGATTAAATGCCAAGAAAAGAAAAATAATAATAAAATTTCATCATACCCAGAATTCATTAATGTTTATCCATAGGTTTGTCTATCTTCAAATATTCTTGTTAAAATTTGTTAAATTAAGGAGCCTGTGTGCATCCTCATATTTCAATTTGTGCTTACTATTTTATACAATCTAAATATAAGGATGCTAGAATGTTGTAGTTTTGTAAAAAAATTTTCATTATCAGTTAATATTTAATTTTTGGATGTTTGAATGATTTTTTTAAACAAATGCTTATAAACTGATAACATAATGTGTGCAGTTAATTAAAAGTTGTAGAACAAGTAATTCTTTATTCAAAATTCAGTTTTAAACTACTGTCTATATGTATTTTGTCACAGTTCTTAGTATGTTTGTTTCCAATGTTCTTATTCTGTTTGAAAAAAAATAATTTTATGTGAAAATTAATGTTGTAATATAGAAAGTCTTGTTATAACTTGTCTCGATATGTATCTGCACTTGGTTTATATAAATGTTTAGACAAATGTTATTTATGTAAAACTTTTAACTTTTGTTTGAAATTTCATTTTTAATGTTCGATAAATCAACTTTGTCTTAACTTTGCTAACATAAAAGGCTTTTTGCAGGACGAAATCTGTAATGATTCTCATCCCCTCTCTCCCCTTCCAAGTGAGAACTCATCATACCCAGAATTCATTGATATTAGTCCAGAGAGGTAAGTCTAACTTCAAATATTCTTATTAAATTTTGTTAAATTTAAGAGCCCGGTGTTCATCATCATATTTCAATTTGTGCTTACTATTTTATATAATCTAAATAGAAGGATGCTAGAATGTTGAAAATTTGTAAAAATTTGGGATATCAGTTAATATTTAATTATTGGATGTTAGAATGATTTTTTTAAACTATTGCTAAAAAACTGATAACATAATGTGTGATGTTAATTAAAAGTTGTAGAACAAATAATTATTTATACAAAATTCTATTTTAAACAACTGTCTGTTTTTATTCGGTCGCAGTCCTATGTTCGTAATATGTTTCTTTTCAATGCTCTAATTTTGCTTAAAAAAATCGTTTCAAGTAAAAAGTAATTTTTTTCTATAGATAGTTTGGTTATAACTTGACTCAAAATGTATCTTTCACTTGGTTTATATAAATGTTCAAACAAAAGTTATTTATGTAAAACTTTTAACTTTTGTCTTCGATAAATCTACTTTGTCTTAACTTTCCTTACATAAAAAGGCTTTTGCAGGAAGAAAACTGTAATAATTCAAATGCCCCCACCCCCAACTTAGAACTCATCATACCCTGAATTCATTAATGTTTTTCCTTTGGTCAGTCTAACTTCAAATATTCTTATTAAAATTTGTTAAATTTAGAAGCCTGGTGTTCATCATCATATTTCAATTTGTGCTTACTTTTTATACAATTTAAATATAATGATGCTAGAATGTTGAAATCTACTTTGTCTTAACTTTCCTTACATAAAAAGGCTTTTGCAGGAAGAAAACTGTAATAATTCAAATGCCCCCCCCCCAACTTAGAACTCATCATAACCTGAATTCATTAATGTTTTTCCTTAGGTCAGTCTAACTTCAAATATTCTTATTAAAATTTGTTAAATTTAGAAGCCTGGTGTTCATCATCATATTTCAATTTGTGCTTACTTTTTATACAATTTAAATATGATACTAGAATGTTGATGTTTTGTAAAAATTTTGATTATCTGCTGATATATAATTATTTGATGTTTGAATGATTCAAATGCCCCCTCCCCTCCAAAATGAGAACTCATCGTACCCTGAATTCATTAATGTTTTTCCTTAGATCAGTCTAACTTCAAATATTCTTATTAAAATTTGTTAAATTTAGAAGCGTGGTGTTCACTTGTTTTCTTCATCATATTTCAATTTGTGCTTACTGTTTAATACAATCTAAAGATAAGGATGCTAGAATGTTGTAGCTTTGTAAAAAAATTTCATTATCAATAAATATTTAATTTTTGAATGTTTGAATGATTTTAAAACAAATGCTTAAAAACCGATAACATAATTTGTGCAGCTAATTAAAAGTTGTAGAACAAGTAATTCTTTATTCAAAATTCAGTTTTAAACTACTGTCTATATGTATTTTGTCACAGTTCTTAATATGTTTGTTTCCAATGTTCTTATTTTGTTAGAAAGTTCATTTCAAATGAAAAGTGATGTTTTAATATAGAAAGTCTTGTTATAACTTGACTCGAAATGTATCTTCACTTGGTTTATATAAATGTGTAGACAAAAGTTATTTATGTACAGCTTTTAACTTTTGTCTGAAATTTTATTTTTAATGTTCGATAAATCTACTTTGTCTTACCCTTGCTTACCTAAAAGGCTTTTGCAGGTTGAAATCCGTAAATATTCGATTCCCCCCCTCCCTCCAAATGAGAACTCATCATACCCAGAATTCATTGATGATAGTCCAGAGAGGTTTGTGTAAGCACACAAAAAGGCTTTTGCAAGTAGAAAACTGTAATGATTAAATGCCAAAAAAAAATAATAAGATTTCATCATACACAGAATTCTTTAATGTTTTTCCATAGGTTAGTCTATCTTCAAATGATCATGTTAAAATTTGTTAAATTAAGGAGCCTGTTGTTCATTTGTGTGCGTCCTCATATTTCAATTTGTGCTTACTATTTTATACAATCTAAATATAAGGATGCTAGAATGTTGTAGTTTTGTAAAAAATTTTCATTATCAGTTAATATTTAATTTTTGGATGTTTGAATGATTTATTTTAAGCAAATGCTTAAAAACCGATAACATAATTTGTGCAGCTAATTAAAAGTTGTAGAACAAGTAATTCTTTATTCAAAATTCAGTTTTAAACTACTGTCTATATGTATTTTGTCACAGTTCTTAATATGTTTGTTTCCAATGTTCTTATTTTGTTAGAAAGTTCATTTCAAATGAAAAGTGATGTTTTAATATAGAAAGTCTTGTTATAACTTGACTCGAAATGTATCTTCATTTGGTTTATATAAATGTTTAGACAAAAGTTATTTATGTATAGTTTTTAACTTTTGTCTGAAATTTTATTTTTAATGTTCAATAAATCTTCCTTGTCTTAACTTTGCTTACGTAAAAGGCTTTTTGCAGGACGAAGTATGTAATGATTCAAATCCCTTCCCCCCCCCTTCCAAGTGAGAACTCATCATACCCAGAATTCATTGATATTAGTCCAGAGAGGTAAGTCTAACTTCAAATATTCTTATTAAATTTTGGAGCCTGGTGTTCATCATCATATTTCAATTTGTGCTTACTATTTTATACAATCTAAGTAGAAGGATGCTAGAATGTTGAAATTTTTAAATATTTTGAACATGAGTTCATATTTAGTTATTGGTTATTTGAATGACTATTTTATTTAAAATGCTTCAAAACTGATAACGTAATGTGTGCTGTTAATTAAAAGTTGTAGAGCAAGTAATTCTTATTCAAAATTTAGTTTTAAACTACTCTCTATATGTATTTTGCTGCAATCTTATGTTCTTAATGAGTCTGTTTCCAATGTTCTAATTTTGTTTAAAAAAATCATTTCAAGTGAAAAGTAATGTTGTTATATAGATAGTTTAGTTATAACCTGACTCAAAATGTATCTTCACTTGGTTTAAATAAATGTTCTGACAAAAGTTTTGATGTAAAGCTTTTAACTTTTGTCTGAAATTTTATTTTTAACGTTCGATAAATCTTCTTTGTCTTAACTTTGCTTACATAAAATGCTTTTTCAGGTCGAAAACTGTAATGATTCAAATGCCAAAAAATGTAAAATCATCATACCCAGAATTCATTCCAGAGGTAAGTCTGACTTCATTATTACATTTCTTCATATTATACATTTCTCTACATTATATTCTCATTAGAGATCTAAAACTCTTGGTAATTTTCCTCTGGAGAATATTCTAGAGAATAATTTTCTCGAAATGACTTTAATGAAGTCATACAAGGATTTTATTTTATCTAATTTAAAAAATTAAATATTATTTAGGAAATAAAAATTAATTCGTAGTATACTAAATAAAAGCTTTAAAAATTGCTCAGAAGAACAATTTTAAGTGCCCAAAATCGTTCCTAATTAATATTACATGCGTAAATTTTGCTATCAAGATTTTTTTTTTCAAAACTGTTTATTCGCATTATAAAGATTAGCTCTTTTTTAGTTCAAATTTTTTTTTTCAATTTTTAAAAGTTTTTTTTTTAATGAATTTTGATAAAAACTCTGGAATATTTTTAATTGATAATATTTGGTGATTAATATCTCTGAAGAATTTTGCTTTAGTATTGCTAATTATGAAGTGCAATTTTCATAATAAATTGAATTACATTGAATACAAACTTTGAAGAACAATTCTTTGCATCCAAAATTGTTCTTAAAAAACAGTTAAGAAATATGAGCAATAAGTTTTAAGAATAAATATACCTTTTTTTAAGTTAAGAAATTTTTTTTTTTATAAAAGCTGTTTATATTTAAATGTTATTTTCTTCTTTAAAAATGTTTTTGATAATTTTTAAAAATTTTAATTCTAATGAGAATAGCTTTTTTTTCTTCTGAGAGTGAATAATAATAGAGTGAACTATCTATCTATATAAGTATATGTCTCTAGAAGAAAAACGTCTTGGAAACCCCTTTGGTAGAGAGGCAAGAGTCAAACTGGAGGTTCTTCACCTCCCTCCCGCTTCATCAATGTGCCCTTAGACTGTACTTCTGTAAAGTGCTTTACTTCGTGCGCAGGTCCTCGGGCTACCAAAGCAGGGGAGCCATCCCTTCTGCAGAGGATCAAAATTGCGATGGCATGTCTTCTGATCATCTTCAGGGATATTTCCCCGACCATCGCCAATAGCCCATTGTGCAAATCCAGTGTGATGTAAATAAAGTACCTACCTACCATACTTAAAGCGATATAACTCAATTTTGCCCGCACCTCACTTATCTTCTGTAAATAGGTTGCGCGCACTTAGTAGTAGACAAAATCAATGACATTAAATTTATTAAATATAGAATAAAATGATAAAGCTTACTCTCAATGCTCTAAAAATCTCCTGATAAATTGGTAGATATTAAAGGTATGCACTGTATATGTAATTATGAAACATGTTTACTTTTAAATGAAATTATGGAGAGAAATTATGGATAACATTATAAACTCTAATTATAACCCTTCATTTTTAATAGTAATCTGAATCTTACTTGCATTTCAATTCTGTCATGAAATTTCAAATGCAATAAACTAAAAGCAGTCTATTTTCTATTTTTTATATTTCAGTTGAAAAAAATTTTATAACACACAATTCAAAATGAATAAAATTGAAATATGTTATTTTGATTAACATTTCACTGGTTTTTACTTAACAGCTTTTGAAAACAAAACAGCTGAGATAATGTAAGCAGTTTATATTTATTATTAGTATATTTATTAGTATTATTAGTATATTTATAAACAGAAGAGTCAACAAAATTAAAACAATAAAAACAGTTCTGTAAAATCATAAATATAAAGGTGACCAACACAGTTATTCCTGGAGCATCCAGAAAAATTGATGTTGAGGACACTACACCATTTATGCAGGAATAACTTAATGAAAAGAACATTAATCTCCAGTCCAGGGTGCACACCCATTATGTGAAGAGAACCTTAATCTCCAGTTTTGCTGCAATTTATTGTAGTGTTCGAATATCGATCATGTGTGTGCTTTGAAATTTCAAACAATATCAACAATCTGTACACAGACAGAACCATCTATAAAGAATAAATAAATAAATTAACTTAAAAAAAATAATTATTGAGCAGTAGATTATGCATTTTTTGATATACATAGTAGATTATACATTCATTGTATGGTTTTAACCATCGGTACCATCAAGAGAATAGTTAAATATAGCTGCAATCTCAGAGTAAGATGGTCTAGGCTGAACTGCTGAAAGGTTGATGTATGGATGGAGTCTCTGGATAAAGCGACTAGGTACGAACCCCTGAGCGGAAGAGCTGTTGTCTGGAAGAAAGTTAAGCTGAAGCCTCTGAGTTGATGACGGGACGTGATATACTGAATGCCGCTAAGTTCGAGACGGTTGGCAAAACCCGAGCGTACCTCTTCTGAAAGTCTCGTGTTCCCCTTGTGCAAACTGCCTTACTTGTGGAAAGCCAAAGGAAATTGAAATTGGTTGGAGAGCTGGCGGTCAGAAACTAGGAGTTCGCTTTGTTCACGAGTCTAGCTGCAATTCCAGTGGGCGATCCGTAAATTTCTTTTGTATTTATAAACTCTAATTTCTTTCTCTTTGAGTACCTTTTTAGAAGAGTCATTTACCCCGAATTTTAAATTGTTTCTATTATGTGTTAGGATACATATTTTAAGGTGAGCCATTGATATTTAAGCTTAATTACAGATTATAGAAATATCATAATCTAAGTTTTAAGTGATTTTAGTAGAATTAGAATGAGAATGCATTTTATTTCTTAATTGTCTTTTTTGATGTGAATGAATGGAATGTTATGCTTAAGAATTTTAAAATTGCATTTTATTGAAAAGGTTAATCTTGTGTAGAAAAATCTAGAACTTGAAATAGTGTATAATTTGGAAATATTTGTGCACATGATAGCATCTGGAAATGATTGGAGTTATGTTTGTTGAAAATTTAGAGTTGTAATAAAATTAGTTTTAAATGTTAAGTGTTACCTGTAATTCATTAGTTATTTGTCTATTGTTGAACCTGGGTAACTGTTACCAAAATTAAATTAAGAGATCACAGTTTGAGGGGTAACGGTACAGAATTGGTGCCGTGGCCAGGACAGGCAAATTTAATAGAAATGGCACAAATTGTTGCCGCAACCTTTTACATTTCCAGATGCTGGCGTTTGACTTTTTAGGTGTTTTATTTTATATTATATTTAAATGTATTTATGTATTCCCAGTTTGATATAAACAATTACTAGTATATTTGTGACATTTGAGTTATAACCCAATATGTGTTCTAAAGATGAACCTTCACAGCAGGATGGCCAAACGAGTGTGTTATTACCAGGCAGGTTTTCCCTTTTTTCACGTGCTGACCATGAGTGTTATGCTAAGGATTTGCTAGACAAATTGCATGATACTTATACGACTGCACGGGGTAACTTGGAAAAATCTGCAGCATCTAGAGAAAGTAGCAGGGAAAAACAAGCAAAGGGCTTTATTTTTAATTGCAATGATATAGTGTATTGTTTTAATCCTGTTTTTAAGAACAAGTTTAAATTTTTGGTCTCCACTGGCAGTTATAATTACGTGTGTAACTAATCAAAACTAGGTTTGTCCCATTTTGTTTTTCTATGTTATTTTGAAAATGTAGATTATGAATGTTTAGATGTTTAAAATTTGGTGAAAGTTGAAGATTGATAATGTTGCTATATAATCATTTCCTGACCCCCTGTGGGCCGCTTGAAAATGTATTACTAAGAGTAGAGCTGATTGGTAATGTTTTTTAAAAAAAAATAAGTGTAGTTTAAACTTCTTGGGCTCAAATTTGATTCCTCTTTTCTGCTTCCTTGCAAGGTACACATTGTTAGGGGCAGATTTGATTTTAATGATAAAGATCTAAAAGTAGGTTTAAACCCCCGTGGTGCTTTTAGAGATTTTGAACATTAAGTAGGAATTTTTTATGAACAGCTTAGGGAAAAGGGAAATTTTTTTTTTTTGTGTAAGACCAGTAATTTAGTTTTCTTGGTTTCTTGATAATGTTCCAGGTCATTTTAACAAATTGTGCTATAATGTTTCAAAAACTTAAAAGTATATTTTACTTTTTTTTCAGTGAGGCGATGGTATTGTAATAAATGGAAATTTATTGTAGTTTTTTTTTGTCAATACTTTTAAAGATGGGTTATTTTTCTATAGATGGCACCACTATGATAAAGTTTAAATTCAATCATAATAATGATATTTTTTTAGAAATTTTGAATTATCCTTTTAAAATGGGATTTTTTGGGGTGAATTAGGTGTGGTTAAGTTTATTAATATTTAATAAGGATTGTATTATCACTTTTATAGTGTATTAGTGGGTTTGTGACTGTTTTTTCTCATGGATCTTTTTTTTTTTTGTTCTGACGTCCACTGGAAGCGGGAGGGCTCTTGAGGTAGTAAACAGGTCAACCTAGATTCTTTCGCCTTGCTGAGAGGAGAATAAGAGTGGCTGAGGGATCAGTACTACGGCGAGTGTGGATCGTGCCCGCTGGAAGGTTGGTCTGAGACAGCACCACTGACAGGATGGATCGTGGCCGCTAGAAGTTTGATATGAGACGGTACCATCGAGAGAATAGTTAAATATAGCTGGAGTCTCTGAGTAAGATGGTCTAGGCTGAACTGCTGAAAGGTTGATGTATGGATGGAGTCTCTGGATGAAACGACTAGGTATGAACCCCTGAGCGGAAGAGCTGTTGTCAGGAAGAAAGTTAAGTTGAAGCCTCTGAGTTGATGACGGGAAGTGATATACTGAATGCTGCTAAGTTCGAGACGGTGGCAAAACCCGAACGTACCTCTGCTGAAAGTCTCGTGTTTCCCATGTGCAAACTGCCTTACTTGTGGAAAGCCTAAGGAAATTGGAATGGTTGGAGAGCTGGCGGTCAGAAACTAGGAGTTCGCTTTGTCCACAAGTCTAGCGGCAATTCCGGTGGGTGTTCCAGAAGGTGATCCGTAAATTCCTTTTGTATTTAAAAACTCTAATTTCTTTCTCTTTGAGTACCTTTTTAGAAGAGTCATTTACCCCGAATTTTAAATTGTTTCTATTATGTGTTAGGATACATATTTTAAGGTGAGCCATTGATATTTAAGCTTAATTACAGGTTATAGAAATATCATAATCTAAGTTTTAAGTGATTTTAGTAGAATTAGAATGAGAATGCATTTTATTTCTTAATTGTCTTTTTTGATGTAAATGGATGGAATGTTATGCTTTAGAATTTTAAAATTGCATTTTATTTAAAAGGTTAATCTTGTGTAGAAAAATCTAGAACTTGAAGTAGTGTATAATTTGGAGATATTTGTGCACATGATAGCATCTGGAAATGATTGGAGTTATGTTTGTTGAAAATTTAGAGTTGTAATAAAATTAGTTTTAAATGTTAAGTGTTTCCTGTAATTCATTAGTTATTTGTTTATTGTTGATCCTGGATAACTGTTACCAAAATTAAATTAAGAGATCACAGTTTGAGGGGTAACGGTATAGTTTTTGGCGCCACCGTTTCTAGCCGGTCCTAGCGTCTTCGTGTCCGGTCAAGCGCGCGGAGCAGAGCAGCCAATCAACGCGTCCGGGGCGAGACTCCACTTCATCTTCTGTCGCATATGCTTAGATTGTTCTTTTTTCTAATCGAAATTGGAATACTCTCGAATTTCGTAACAATGTATACCTTGTAGTTTTCAATAAATTTGCCCTTTTACCATCCACACTTGTCCTTACGTTGGCGTCATTTCAAAACTTTATTGTAAAGCGTATTTGCAAAGGAACAGCTTCGTATTTGGAGAAAAGTATTTTGGGGACGCTTCTTTAAGATGGTTGACCTGGGACCAAATTAAACATTTTATCAATAAGATAATATCTGAACTAGTACCGTAATTTTGAGGAGAAACGGCGCCCTGTTATGAACGCCACGCCCTCAAAAATCGGCTGAAATAAAGGTTTTCGCCGGACGCGCCGCACTATTGTGGCATGCCCCGACGAATTTTTAACAATTAACAGATTTTGAAATTAACGCAGGTAGTGATTATAAACTTAAAACATGCTCTAAATACGCATATGTATATAATTTAAATTGTGAAATAAAAACCAATAAAAGGATATTGAATATACAAAACAATAGAAAGAATCCTAGTATATAAAATAGATTTCAATAGCTTTCTAAGTAAAATTAAGCATTTTCTAATTGTAAAGAGTTCGTTGTAGGCTTTATGTACTTTGAAAGGACCTGTGAGTACGCAACGTCATACATTCCAAGTCTCCTGTTTTTTAATGAAGACTGCTGTATTTTTTGGCTATCTCCTGTTTACATGTATATTCTCAACTTTCTCCCTATATGTTGAAAAAATTTTAAAAAAAAATTGGCAATGAAATATCTGCTGATTGTAAAGATACTTCTCTTCTCCCTCAACAGATAGTGCTATTGCCAGCACTGCACTATTCTCTCCATGTAACGCAAATGCAGGTTAGTTCCATCAAAAAGTTCTCCACGAAGACAAATTTCTCCCAATACTTGATTGATCCAGGAATTTCCCTGTCTTCTGGATTGAGTTCAAAATTACAAGGCCATAAACCCAAAATTGGATCGGCTCATTAACAATGGTTTTAAAATAGTTTTAAGTAATTATAAATAATGGTTTAAAAAATTATTTAGATTAAGAAATTCTTAATTTATCTTCTTTAGATTTAGATTGCTTTCTTTAGAGTTCTTCTTTAGATTTTGATTAAGATAATTTAATTAAGATTGATTATTTATTGTAATTAATATTTATTATTAAGATTAGATTAAGATTTTACTTCGCTAAATGTAAGTGCTTATGTTATTTCCCATTTTGAATTTCTCTTTCTGACTTACATGATTATGCATGATGTATCAAATGTTTTTGCGTAGCCTAAAACATTTCGCTAGTAAAATCTCCGTTATTTTATTTCTCCAATGTTAGCAGGTATGCAATGTGCATTTTTCATATTACATTGTAACAAATTTTTATTTGTCATCGTTCCTTTTAAAATCTTGAATAATATCACAATTATCTCAAAAGATATTCAAGAGTAATATGTGATTTTTGTCATTTTTTTTAGCCAAGTGATATGCAAACTATTTTTGTGAACAAAAATAATATAGATAATTATTTTACTTATGTACTTATTACTATACCTTTACTTATATTTTACATATTTGCTTTTATATTAATTTATTTACTAATATATTACTTATATTTTATTTTACATAAAGATACTATATTTAACTATATTTTGCTTATATAGTTTTACAGACTAACGCACACTGTAAATATATAATTTTAAGTTAATAGAAATGATGGATATTTAACATAAAAATTTAGAATATGGTTATTACTTAATTCACAAAATTTTTAACATGATTGTAATTTATGCAAAAAAGATTGTCCATGTTTTAAATATTTTATTGTAATATAAATTAGAAATACTGTGTACACAAGTTTTAGCTGTTTTATTGATGTCTCATGAAAAGCTCTTTGTATTATACGTACTATACTTTGTATTCATATATATTCTTCGTATTATGGTATTATATCATTTAACGTATACGTTAAATTACTGTATGCGAAATAGACTTTATATTAAATTGTGAAATAGCGTGTTTTTTTTTCTTCATTTCTCTGTTTGAATTTTTTTACAAAACACATAAAATCATTAGGTGGCAAAATCATTATTAAAGCGAATAACTATAAATACTATGAATAATTACTATTACTACGAATAGTGTTTTCATATTAAATATGATACTCTTCTTTTAAAACTTTTAACGATTAAAAAACATGTATACAAAAAAATAATTATGTTGTGTAAGATTATATTTTCTTTTAAAAAATTTTAGCTGCTGAAGTTCTGCAATCCATGATTTAAAATATTTTTTTCTTCTGCGTTTTTTTATTTATTTCACGTGAATTGGTTTTCATTTAACATTTTTAGTTTATGCTACGTAACATAGATATAAAATTAAGCAAAAAAAAAAAAAAAAAAACTTTTGTTTTGTATTAAATTGAGCATCTAAAATTGATAAATGATAAATTAATAAATAAAAATAACATTTTCTTTTAAATATTTATACAGATATTTTTATTTTAAACATTTTCTTAGGGGTATAAAAATAAGATCGAGAGATACTGCGAGAAAAAAATTTATTGCAAAAAAATATATGTTAAAAAAGTTGCTTAAGAAAATTCCTTGAAATAATATTAATACATATATAATATTTAATTATATGAATAAATATAATAGAATTAATGATAAATAAAAATACCAGTCTTCAAATTGTTACAAGTATTTTTTATCAGAATTGGAATATCGTAATTTTTTACTAACAAATATTGAGCTTAAAATCTGCAATTATATTTCATGCGAAATTATATTTTGTGAGTTTTCATTTTTTTCATACAACATGAAAAAATAAAAATATACCTTTCTTTTTATACAAGGAGGTTTTCCTTTTTCACCCCGCTCACTAACCACCGGATAGCCTCACATTCATCATTTTTTTATTATTATTATTTCAAAGTAGAAATATTTTTTTTTTAAATTCCTAAGGTTTTTATCCTAATAAAATCTAAAAGTATTATAATTTTATGTAAGCACTTGTTTTTTAAATGCTAATCGCAATGAAATAAATGATTAACTGTTTTTGAAAAATAAGCATGAATGCTTGAAAAAATTAAAGTTAAAAAAACAGAATAGGTGACAAAATATGACGAAATAAAAAAAAACAATTAATTTTACTCGTTAACGATCTATAATGACAACCTTCTGCTATCTAGGTTTTTTTATTCTTAAAAATTTTATAATAAATATTAAAATGTTATATCTGACCACATCTAACCTCTCTCATTTTATGTTACTTAAGACACCAGCTCCGGAGTAAGCAGAAATTAAATATCTTGAGAGAGATTAATTAAATTTTTTATAGCAATAAATATCTAACCATTATTTTAAGAAAAGCAATGTGTGAAAAGAAAACGGCGAATAAAGCCTTTGAAATCTGGAATAATGGTCCATCAAATTAGAATTTGGGAAAAAAACAATTAATAATAAAAAAAAAATAATAACGTCCTTAATTCGTTAAAAATTCGCCATCACTTCGAATTTCTACTCTATGTCATTCCAAATTATCGAATGTTAATTTTCTCGTTCCATTATACTCTATGAACATTTTTTCAACTCACCTCCATTATTTAAAGTTTCAAAGTCTTAAAGGAACAAAATCTAACTTATATTTAAAAATATGTATAAAAACAGAGAGCGGCCATCATTTACATAATGCAGTTGATTTTGACGTATGCCTGTTTAGGCAGAGGGGGTGCGATTGTTCTTGTTTTCCAGTGGCGCCATCTATGGCCAAGAATTCGACTTCTGCCACACCGTACGTCACACCCGTTTATAGGGCGGACCCATTCATACATCCATTCTTTCATCCTCAGCTCGTAATTTTGACCTGAATCAGAGAACGATCGATCTCCAATCCAGTACCCCCAGAGGTATTGATTTGTTATGGGAACATGAAGGACTTTTGCGACTCGTCAGATTTAACGTGCATCAGTCACTTTACTACACGGGGAGTCTTCGGCCGGCGGGCTTCGAACCCATGAACTCTCGGACATGAGCCCAGCGCCCTACCGACCAGGCTATCCCGGCCACATAATACAGTAGAGACACATTATGAATTAAAGTTAAAATTCTCAGCAAATAGTAATTTTTTAATTGATTTCTGATGTAAATTAAATTATATTTTACTGTAAGCCGGCATTAAAGACTGATAACTACCGAACGAAGAGTTTAAGTCTATTAAGTTGTAATATTTATTCTCTAAAGAAACCAATAAAACTGCTTCAGAATTTTAAATGGATTTTCACTCTGACTGTTATTGAAACAGGTTTAAACTTTTTGTAGGCTAAATATCGCAATAATTTAAAATTTATTTAAAAAAATTACCAATCATCAACTCTGTAGTAATTTTGAACTCAGTCTAGAAAACAAATGAACTCATTGATCAAGTACTGAGAGAAACTCACCTACACGGAGGACTTTTTGATTGAACTAAACCGCAATTCAATTACACGGAGAGAATAAAAACGAAAACTTCTCACTGTAAGCCCGATGGCGAGGGGACTCTAACCCACGAACCGCCTACCACTTAGGATATTTTACGTCAATACTGTGTTTAGTGCGAGCCGGGTGGGGAATTCATATCTGGATTCGAACCCGGTTCACCTCATGCACTCTATCCTCTAAGCCATCACGGCTCCACAAAGAAATATTTTATTTCATAACCGTCGTCGAACACCCAACCCAGATGAATTAGGCGTAATAGAGAAAATGATGAAGGATATTAGGCGTAACGGTTAATTTTATATCAGTTGAATGTGGGCTATATTCTGACTAAAAACTATCGGCCGAAACTTATAAAGGCTCTATCATAGCAGAGTATTGGCTTAAAATTAACTGTTGAAATGTATATGAAAAGAAGAAAATTCAATTTGCTGTACATTATATCTTTACGGAATTAGGGCTGTAAAATAACGAATGAATATGATAATTTTATATAGGGCTCATATTGACTGAATAGCAGCTCAGAAGCATAGACTGAATTTGATATTTCTGTTTAGGATCTTGGATTGACTAAATGATGGTTTTAACAATTAGGGTGAATCTAAAAATTCAATAGATCGCCTGAATAATAGCAAAAAATATAAAATAAATTTGACATTCCACTGTTGGGCCAATATTGATTGAATAAAGGCTATGAAATATCAGGCGAATCTGAAGTTCTATACGGGGCATATATTGGCAGAATAAAGACACCTTTCACTCTTATTCAGATTTGTGAAAGTTCCAAATAGGGCCTGAGTTTGCCACTATGGTTGCTCGGTGGTATATTTTTAGTATTTAGATAGGAAATGTTTTGATATATTAGAATAAAGTTTTTTCAAATCTCTGGTGCTAGGTAAAGGATATTTCTTAGCTAAATTTATTATCTTCCATTCATATCCTCACAAGCAAAAAATAACGAATGAGAAAATCACATTTATTACCTGTGGTGCCTTTGACTTCAAATTAACTAGTTATACGTTATTTTAAAACTCGAAACGAGTCACAATTTTTTTTTTTTTTTCTCTGAATAAATATATTTTTTTTTAATGAATTTCTGACCTTGACCACCAAGCTGCAACTGAAAAATATGGCCTCATTTGCGTAGTCTAAAAATAGGTCTAAAATCTGAGCTTCTTAATGTTAACTTTACTTTTTGTGTATTTCGTATTATCTTGTAAAATTCTGAAACAAATGAACTAAAAAAATAAATAAATTCTGAATAGATTTAAAAGTTTGTTAGAAAAAAAAATCTGAAAACTTTATTTATATTGAAATTTGTATGGAATTGTTTATGCATAAATTTTTCATTTCAATTTATTTGTCTATTTGTTTAAACTTTTTGTCTCTCATGCGAGAATAAAAGAACTCGTTCAGAAATTTTTAAACACGTATGTTTAAGCCTTCGTGCTAATGACTGCTCTATGACTTGACATTTTGTCTGATTGTGATTCCGCAACTTAAAATATCGTCTGCACTAATTTACTATGATGTTTGAGGTTACCACTTTAAATCCTTAAGATTGGCACTTTCATTTAGTTCGTAGAAAACTAACGATTGGAATAAAACTTATTCAAGAAGATATTTTTTATTCTTGCGCACTGTGCGTGACAATGAGGTAATTTTAAAATTCGATCATAGATGGTGCTGTAATAGATTTATCCCTATGCGGAAGAAGAAAGACTTATGAAAATAACTTGTGGTGTCACCTACTAACGGTTTTAGAAGACAATTATGGCTAAACTAAATACTAAAACGCTTGGTTAAAGACTAAAAATTTTTAAAAAATAAATAAATGGGGTGCTAAGAAATAAGTTTAAAAAAATTACTAATTTTCAAGGTGATAAAATCGGTTTTAGCTTATTTTGTAAAA
This sequence comes from Parasteatoda lunata, assembly GCA_949128135.1. Classification (NCBI taxonomy): domain Eukaryota; kingdom Metazoa; phylum Arthropoda; class Arachnida; order Araneae; family Theridiidae; genus Parasteatoda; species Parasteatoda lunata. Next base: position 10,220,679 of record OX421970.1, read on the forward strand.
GTTACCTCAAAATTATTAGATTCAATGTAAAAAATTTTAAATATAAGAGGAAACAAAATTCGATAAAAAAAAAAAAAAAAACGTTGAAAATTTTACAAAAAGACTTTTTTTAGTTAAGAGATCAAAAACTATTCTCCTCTTCTCATCAGAATTTTACGAATTTTATTCTTAGGGAAACAAAGAAATCAGAGATATTCTTACGGCTTCCTTGAAGAAAAACCATGCAACATGCTTTTTTTTTTGTACCGAAAAAAAAGTTCGTATAGCACCGTTGATAGATAAAGTAAGACAGCAAAAAAATCATTATTTATTTACTTTTTAAATTTATGTCAATGGTGTTTCATCTCTTACTTAATTCCGCTCACAGAGTTTACTTCACATATATTTTTACTTCTCATCGAATTCATAAATCATCTAATTTGAAATTATTTCATTTCCAGATTATATTGAGGAAAAACTTAAATCTAACTAGTTTCCTCGACTTTTATTCTAACTATATTAAAATATTTAAATTAGTTATTTAAATTCAAAATATAATTATATGTTGCTATAAAAAAAAAGAAACTCTCTAAAAATTTTTACTTTTTTTAACATCATTTATAAAATAGAATATAAAGTAAATTTATGGTATATCTTCTAAATTGTAACTAATTATTTTTATTAAAGTTCTTGAGAGGTAGGTTTACATAAAAATTTATTTCAAAAATAAATATAACTCATTTACTGATGAATGATAGTATTCACTATGCTTATCATAAAATATTGCTTAATTAGGTAATATAACGGAACGAGTCATTAATATAAAGGAACATTAAAGCACATATAGTTTAAAAACCTAAAATTTTTATATAAAATATAGGAAAATTAGTTAAGGGGAACCGTAGAAAATCTTCATACGTAGATGACGTTTCATTAATTTTAGTACTAAATTTTAGTACTTCTGGTACTATGATAATAGGTGCAGTTTTAATACGAATTCTACTACGAGTTTTCCTTAGTTTCAACAGAAAATATTTTTCCAGTGGTAGCAAAGATACTGTATTAATATTTTAGAAATAAAAGATAATTTTCTATCACTGCTTGTAAACATTTTAAATAGTAAATAAAAGATCAGATAGAGAAATGGTCATGCTCCAAACTATTTATGAAGATCTTATAAGAATTCTATTTGCTTTTAAAATTGTGGATTTAGTTTGCTGCCATTGATACATGTATTTCGCAAAAAACTTAAGTCTTAAAAGACTATACTATAAGTACCAAATATATTAATATAGGTATACTAGGGGGCTAAGCTCCCTGTTCGCTGCCGCTAACCAATTCGCAATTATTGTCGTTTCTTGGCAGAACACAATTTTTCCACTAAAGTTAAAATTATCCACATAACATATATGTAGTAAAGGAAATTCTGTTTGCTTACGCTTCTGCCTCTACTTCCCACGTCCAAATATTATTATCTATTAGTATTACAAATATTTAGGTCTATTGGTAAGAATTAACAAATATTTAGATCTATTTCTAACAATATATTGTTCAAACAAATTTGATGAGTTCACAACCGTAATTTAAAATTTTCGCATAGTAAATGGGTGGATATATTAAATATTACTTTTGCTTGCATCTCATTGCGCATGAAGATGATCATTAAGTTATAAATCATTTAACAGATCTCTTTAACTGTTACTTATTACATTAACGTTATTTGCACAACAATTATAATTTTAAGACGGTTAATAAGATTTGACGACCTTTCTTACTAACTTCATCTGAAAATGTAGCGCAGAGTTACATTATAATAATAATAAAAAATACAACTATTCTCTTAGTTTTAAACTCGAAAATTGAGTTAAAAACGTAATAATAGCTGTGCAGGAAAATAACTTTAAATTAGGGATGCAAAAATCTTTATAGAAAAACAATATCTTTATGCTGATGAAAACCAAAACAAAATGGAAATGAATGAGAAGAAACTGGATCCTACCACGTGATTTTCCGGCCAATAAAAATGCATGGACAACAATGTAAAATTGGTACACCATCATTAGACATACTCAAAATAAAATAAAAATTTCAACAAACTTTAGCTAGTAAGTTTAGTTGTAACAATCCAGCAGGCAGCATTATTAAAAATTATTACTTTTTCGCACTCATGCGTTCTTAATTTTGATTGGCTGTTTTGTGCGTTACTAACCGCAAGTCTTCTGTGATTGGCTATGTATTATCATTTCACTCTCTTCTTATATTATAAAAAGAAATTGTTATTTTAATATATATTTGGAGATTACTAAAACTGCACCAATACGAAGCAGTTTTAATAACGATATTGTAGAAATAAGTGTCTTACGGCTCCTTGGAAAGAAATATTTAGTTGAGAAAATTACTTGATGACAGTAAATTTTGACTAACATAAGTATATCGCGAGAAATATCATCAGGCTATCATGCTATTAATCTCTATTCTGAAGAGATGAACAAAAATAATCGTGTGTTGCTTATTATAATTACGTAACGTCAACGGGAAAGGAAACAAATAAAAAAATACTAAAAATTAATTTATTTTCGCATTATTTTTTGAATATTTAAGTGGAGAAACTAGGTAAGTGACATTTTCAGAGAGGCTATAATCAGGGTAAGAGGAAAAAAATTTATCTTCTCTGAACTATTTTATTACCAATTCATTAAAAAGCGGAACTAATAATTCTTCGTCTTATTCTGTATAATTTGAAAATAAAATTCAAACTAAAATCTTATGTGGATTAATAACGTTAAGATTAAAATAAGAGCAAAAAAAATTTTTGTTACATTAAATCTACCTATATTGATGCAACTACTTCTACTAAATTCTTCAATTGTGTCGATATATACCTTTCAGTTTTCTGCATGATTTTTTATTGTTTTTCTGTACTGATAAATTGATTTTTTAATTCCCCTCATACGAAGAACGGATATTCAGCTAGTTATTTAACAAGTTGATATAGTACAATGCATTATTGTTATGAATTATTTTTACATGGATTTGACTTAGGATAAATCAATTTAATAATTACAACAACATGGTGTTCCATTTAAATCCATTTCAACATGGATTTAAATGGAACACTCAGCCCCGTACCCTTCTTAATAACAAACTTTTCATTTTATTTCAAACAAATTAAAACTTATATAACATAATTTGCATTTTAAATAATCTATTTAAAACAAAAACATTAATGCAGCCTGACGTATTATGAAGAAGAAACTCATGATGTTAAATTATCTATTGATAGGAAGCGGGATTCCCAAGAATTATAAATTAATACTTAATTACGTTAGTCGTCAAATTTTTTAAATGATGTATAAATGAGTCTATTTTCATTTTATAACCTCGTTGCATTATTCAATCATTTCTTCCATTAAAATACTCAAGTAGTAATAATTGCAGGTGAAATTAAGAGTTTCCTTGAACCTGGAATAGACAAAAAGCTATGGAAATTTAAGAGTCGTATCGAACCTAGGCGTACTCTATATTAAATTTTAATTGTTTAATTTGCATCAGATCGATAGAAATTAGTGACTGATGTTATCACTTAATTGGATGTCAATCAGTGGCCTCTTCTTTCGCTCCCATTTTTCTAATAACATATTTTAATAAGCTCAAATTGGAGGTGATATTATAGATTCAAAGTTTAGCATAAAAAAGTACGCATCTCATGTTAAATGATCTGACCATCTAATGCTTTCCAGAGAGTATGGAACGCGAAGGGATTGTCGCAGCCCAAGAAACAGAGCTTTTGGCATGAAAGCCTATCTAACCTATGATAAATCTCATTTAAAATGTGCCGAACTCATCTGTCAAAGAAATTCTAAATATGATTTTCACAAATAAGTTGATGATGTATCTTCCGATACATGTCAAATACTAGACATATCCACCCAATCGAAATGTCATATTTAAAGCATATTAGATTTTCTATTCAGTTTTTCTAATAAAATTATCCCAATGCAATTCTGTAATCAACATTTAAGGTAGCTAAGTATATTTGTTTCCATGCAATACTAGCGTTAAAAGAATTTCAAAGAAACGTAGGAGAAAAACATATGTCAGCTTAGTTCTCAGCACTAAGATTGATTATAACTCACATAATGTTGATGTTGATTTTTAACGCATGGAATAGGATTATAACTCATATAATTTGCTGGAAAAAAACTGTTGATGTTCAATCATTATTCCGATCTACATTTGTAAGAGAAATCATTTTCAAGCATGATCCGTATTAATAATTAATTCAGATGTCACCTAATTGAAGAAATCTCTGAATCATGAACCAGTTCGGATTTATGATCTCGGACTCAGAAACAAACAACTTACAAACCTCAGTAACAAAAACTTTCCAAGGAGATGCGAGTGTTTGTTCCTCATAATCAAGATTTAATTATGCAACAAAATAGACTCATTGCATTTTTTTAGTTAACATTTTTTAATATTTTTTGTCTTAATGTACAAGTTTAAAAATGTTATAAATAACAGAGTGTTGCATAAATGCTGGAACTAACTTCGACGGGAGTTAGAACGCATTATTAGGATTAAAACTGCGATAGGAGGTAGTCTCTTAGATAGCAACCCCAGTATTCTTGCGAGGTATATTTATGACAAATATTGCTATGCCGTGATTTTAATCATGTCATTATTTAATTTCATACTGCTTAGGGCGATTCAAGCTAATCGAAATTACCTTTATTTAACATTAACTGTTTGAATTTTAATTTTTAACTATTCTTTTAAGAAATTTTAAGTTTTAAATTAATATTTTTTTAATGTTTAGTATTTTAATATAATTATTTCTTTATTATCTTTAATAAACATTTTTTTAATTTTTTATTTAAAATTTTTTCTCATTTTAAAACCATAAGCCACTATAAAGTTGCAATTTTCACAAATAATTTTTAAACTTGAGCTATACTTATTTAGGAGCAACCACTTATGAGAATTGTTGGAATAACTATGAAAATCCATCTTATATTATCATTGCATAGCTACCACTGTTTTAAAAATAATAGAAAAAAGTATATCTTCTTTCTCGTGAGTAAAATAATCGATAAAGTACATGCTCGCATCTATATTGATCCCTCTGGTATGTTACGGAATAATTCCTTTTCTAAATTAATTAAACAGGTTTCCAATGAAACTCATAATTGGTTTAATTAATTCATCGCTGATATCACTAGCAAATTACTGATATTATAAAAAATGTCCTAATAATACCGCATAAAAGTGGATTCGGCAGTTAAGCCTAAGAGCATGACTTTAAGCCTTCGGTTTCACTATCACCATCGTTTATTATTTAAAATTTGAAAAATACAAAAGAGTGAGTTTTGGGCAAAATTCTAGAATAGCCCACCTCTTGGCTACTTTTTAATATCTCGACAAGTTGGTAATTATTACTGGGATCAACATTGCTTTTTAATTATTAAAAAAAGCAATTTAAATTATTAAAAATTTATTATTTCAACCGGTACTGCACAAAGAAATTAAAAAATGAAATAATAATGATAATAAATAAAATAACGGTGAAACAATAAAATAATAATGATGATTCTAACAGCAAGGGACCAGAAGCATAAATGACAAAAAAAAAAAAAAAAAAAAAAAAAACCTTTTACATATTTTCAAACGAAATTAAACTTTCGCGTAGGTATACATATTAAATAACTGATCAAGTTTAAGAATTTTTTGTGGTGCGGTCGTTCAAAATTATCTCCGCAAAAAATCTTCCGGAGACTGGCGGTATTTGAAAAACTTGCTTGGCGAGATTTAAAAACAATCGCTATGTGGTGGGCTATTCCAGTTTTGGTTAGCTAAGAGTAAATTATGAAGTAAAATCAAAAGAAATTAAGGTATTTAGGACGAGAGATAATTTGTTTGCATTTTGAAAAACATCACTGCTTTTGATGAACGCATTATACTTAATTTTTAAAATACTGATGTAAGTAAAACTGATTTCGCTGGGAGCGTTTTTCCAATGGTCATCTTAAATCTGAGCTTACAAAAAATAAATGAAGCATTTATAATTTTTTATAGGGGAGAGTGGGGTCAATTGTAACATTTTTTACTTAACTGTTTTTAACTAATAAAAAATCCAATATATTATTAGTATAAATTGACAAACGAGTAAAGTAGACTATCTTCTGCTAGAAAAAAAATACCTTATTTTCAATGTTATTATATTAGTTATTAACAATTTTTGACAGTCGTGCACTTGTTACAATTGTCCCCACTTACGGGGTCAATTGTAACAGTTCATAAATTCAACTAAAACATAGTTAATTATACATATCATAGTTGTGATATATTTTTTATTGATCAAAATAGTAGTGATATTTTAGGAGTAAAAATAATAATGAGCAGAGACCTAAAGGGTTAAACTTTTAACTTTAAGGGGTTAAAAATTTTAATTTATGCTGAAAAGGTGACAAATAAAATAATGCACATGCAACATAATATAAATGATATAAGAAACTATTGGTGGTTCTTAAAGAGTTAAGTAATGGTTTGTAAACATAAGATAATTTATTTTCAGCTGTTACATTCGTCCCTTTACTTATTGTTACTATCGTCCCCAAGAAGCCATTTCAGCTTCATTTGTTAAAAACAATGCTAGTTAATTAACAAAACTAATCTTTTTTTTTGAAATGTTAATTAAGGTGTCCAATTACATATTCGGTTAATAATTTTTATTTCTTTAAACAAAATTACTTTGTTACAATATAATATTCTAATACCAAAAAAGTACTTACGTAGCGTGAAAATATCTTTTGTGATGTAACTTTTTCAAAAGTACATAAAAATGGTTGCCAGCAGGGGTGTACATGTAGATTTATTAAATACACCTTGTGCTCCACCTGGAAACCAAATCTAGAACCCGACACTCGAAATTTTTGCTCTGTTGCAATCGTACCCAGTTACAATTGACCCCACTCTCCCCTACTCATTTATTGAGGGTAACAAGAACAAAAATGTAAAAATCAGATAAACATAATTTTGTGTACTATAAAATTAAGTCTTTAAAAACATGTGCCAAGAGCCTGGATTTTTGATCTAAAAAAAGCACTGAAAATGGTCTTAAAATAGCTATAATTCATATCAAATATAGCGCTTAAAACCAGAGTTTCAATATAACAACCACCAATGTAGTGTTTTGTACAATGTGAATTCATTAAGCCTAACATGATTAGCATATCGCTCTTGTATTTAATATAATTTAGAATTATTCAGCTTATCAAGAAGAATATTTGCAAGCCATTAAATAAATGGCATTATTTCATTTAAAATTTGTGAAAGCTGTAAGAATGAGTTTTTACTTCTAAAGATTCTAAAATTTGCCTTAAAATTATTTTAAAAAATTGACCGATAATCTCAATTAATGTTCTAATATAATAAAAATCTCAAAATTTTGAAATCTATCCTAAAAATCTAAAAAAAAAAAAAAAAATGCCCTAATGGAATAAAATATCTTCAAAAAAGGAAAGAAATGCAAACGTCTTCAAAATCCGGCCCAGACGTGTCATTCACTTTTCAGTAATAACATTTTTTTTCTCTTTTGTAAAGAATCTTGGATTAAACAAAAAAAAAAAAAAAAAAAATTAAGACTACTTAAAGAGCACACAATTCATCAACATGGATTTATAGTAGATACACAGGCTTCATATAATATTTAAAATGACAATTTTAAATAACCATTTAAGAGTACGTAGACGGACATGACATGATTTATTCAGAGTTATTGCAACGCACTGTACACTAGACTGAAGCAAGTATAACTATTTTTCTACACCGAAGGAAATGTTCCCATAAATAAGTTTTATTTAAAAAAATTATAATTTCAGTTTCAGATACAGATTTGTACAAAAAACACGGTTTTAAATTATTTTGAGTTGCAAGATATCAAGACTTTTCCTTATTATTGGGAGTACAAATAAGTTTCAGCCGTCGTCTATCAAAAATTAGCAACTTATTGTGAAAAAACGGTACATTATCTTTCATTCAAAGTATTCTCCATTACTAGACACTACTTTTTTCCCATTTTTCTGGTTGCATTCGGATACCACGTCGGAAAAACTCTTCATCTTTCTCGGATATCCATGAATAGACCCATTTCTTGGTTCCTTCAAATGATGTAAATTTGTGCTCAGACAGACCATGTGCTATTGACCGGAATAGGTGATAATCTGTAGACAAAGTCTGATGAATACGGCGGGAAGGGTAAGACTTCCTATTGCAGTGATTCCAAATAGCAAAATCAATTTTCATGCAAAATCGACGTTCAATGTCTCTTGACATCAGTTTGTATGGAATCCAACTTCCCCGTTTTTGGATCCTTCCCAACGATTTTAAACGATGTGAAGTTGTTTGCTTAGTCACTTGCAATGTAAGAGCAAATTCTTTTCGCGTTTGGGACGAATCTTCTTCCAATAATTCTACAAATTCCTTGTCTTCGTACATTTTCGGCCTTCCATTGAGTTCTTTGTCTTCCATGTCAAACTCACCATTTTAAAACTTCTGTAACCACTCACGACAACTTCTCTCACTTAAAGCATATGCTTCTCCACGCAATCGATGCGCCTCAACTACAGATTCCTTCAAATTAAGGAAGTAAATCAAAAGTTCCCGCAAATGTTGCTTATTTGGCACAAAACTTCACATTTTTGCACAAAAACAGTTACATAAGGCTAATACGGAATACTTTATAGTTACCAGATGATCGAACTCACAGAATGATGTAACACCAGTCAATTTCATAAACCCTTCTGGACTGCCATCTTGTGACGAACGGCAGGAACTTATTTGTACACAACATCTAACTGGCGAATGAGAATTTTTTGACCGCAAAAGAGTCGACTCCAATAATGATCATTTTAAACTTGGCCAAATTGAATAGAAGAATAAGTGAAGGAGTTTTTTTTTTTTTTTTTTTTTTATGTCTTCTTGCGATGTAGGTTTATATTTCAAGTTAAGGATATTGACTTGAGTTTATTTTTCATAGGTTTTAATTTTTCTGCCGGTTCTTCAACTTGGAAACATTCCTTATTATTATTTCTAGCTTATATACTTATTTAATCAAATATGTATAACCTTCATGGTTATTCAATGAAATCTTAGTTATAAAAGCAAAGATTAACCAAATATTGATTATTTGAAAATGTTCTAATGTAAGATTCAAAAGGAGAAAAGAAACCTTACTCCCCAATTTTTGCTCTAAAGTGTAGAGCCACTCCATAAAAATGTAAAAGATAAGCTTTTATTTAAATAATTATTGAAATTTAAGCTTAATTAATGATAGCTAATTAAATGAAAGCTTAATGAAAATTTAAATTTTTCTTATGAATCCCGTTTTTTTTGTTTTTTTGGTATAATTTTTCAAAACACTTGGACTCATGTTTATATATTCATTATTATACGCATAGTATTATGCAACTTGTTAATTCAATAACCTTGTTGTTCCGATATTAATTTATGAGTAATAGTTAGAGGAAAAAACTGCAGCCTGTTTAATTACGATCAAAATATAGATAACTTTAGGCAAATAATTCATTATTGTTTCCAGGCAAAAGAAAACTGCTTTTGTCTTAAATTTTCATGCCATGTATATGCATAAAATCTTCTGTTGATTGCTGAAAGTCATTAACTTTCAGTAAACTACTACTATCTGCTGAACTGAAATTGACTTGCTCATGCACAATGAACAATCAGACATAAAAATATTTTATAAAATGTGAGAATAATTAAAAATTCATACATTTTCATAACAGATTCTACCGTATTTTTCTAAATGAATAAAAACTATGCTACACACGGTGATTTTATTTATTATTGTTAAAGTAAGCTTCATATATACTTTGAAAAATATAACAAATATGTCAATAATATATGTATTGATATATATAATATATTTATTGGTATATATAATATAAGTATATATAATATATGTATTAATAACATACTATATATATTGATGTATAATACATGTCATGATAACATAGTATAGGTATAGATGCATGTATAATATAATATATGTGTTTTAAGTATTAATTTTAAATCATAAAATAATTCAATTCGACTACTATTTCAGTTCATATGTAAATATTATAGAAGTATTTACGAAAGCCTGTAATAATATTCTGAATCAGTATATAGTGCGATAGCTACTACATTTTTAATAAAAGCCTTATTTACATCAAGGAATTCATATTCCGTGCTGAAAAGTCATACATTATATGCAAACTTATAAAAATGATTCTAGCACTCTATTTTCGAAATGATGTATATAAAAAATTTTCGCCGGAATTCAGAGACTATTTTTATTGAAATCAAATATTTGGTTGGCAACTAAGTTCCGAGGGTTTTTATTTTTAAATCCTTTTGCATATCATTAAATGCTTTTTGAAGAAGATGATGTTGTGTTCTATAACACTTTTTTTTTGTTCAAGTTAATTCATTTTAATTTTCAGATCACTAAAATAGAATGTCAAGCTAGGAAAAAATAGCACTTTTGTTACTTCCTCCTTTTTAAGTTCAGTCTAGGTTCTGAAGCTGTTTGTGACATTTATCTTGTGATAACGAGGATGCCATAGCTGAATGATCCGCTCGTGAATCGTATACTAAGTATAAATATGGAAACTTTGACCTCAAATACGTTCAGACCATCTTGTTAAGTTTGATGAACGAAGTATTAAAAATATTGTTGAATGTTCAGTCACAGTTATAAACATCAAGGATGAAAACATCATTATTGTGTAATTAGTTGTTTACTTTTATTTAAAAATAAACTTTTAAAAAGTGGGGTGAACTTACAGTTGCCAATCCAAATTATAAATTGGATAAAAAAAAGGTTTTTTTTTTTTTTTTTTTAACTATACACATTTCTAAATTTTAAGTAAACATGAATGAAATTTTAGTATAAAAGAGAGATAATGGCATCATAAGCGAAAGATTCTCGTTATAAGCTCATAGACATGATTGTACATATTTTACACGATTAAATATGGTACTTAGGAATTAACATTGGATGTTATTTAGTTGCAGACGCAATAACAGCGAATATAATAAGATTGCACTAAATGTACGACTTTTTTGAACTATCAGATAATGTTACAACAAACATCATATGAGGCATGAAAGGAAGCAGAAGCTTTCAGAATTAAAGATACAAAGCAAAGTTATTTCTATTTTATTTCTCACGCTTACAAAAAGGAAAGTTAACCTTCGTATCACCAAGTAAAAATTTGATACACTAATGACAATGACCATGTCACTAAATGATCCCATTTAAAACTCTAATCTATTTACAATATCAAAAAAAAAAAAAAAAAAAAAAAAAAAAAAAAAAAAAAGAACTACAGCTTATACCGTACTATTTACCGTTTACATGCCAATGTTTCAATAATAGAACATGGATTTTGAGTTTGAATTCACCGAGCAATTAAATTTATAATCGAAAAATATTTTTTTACATACATTTAAAATTTACATTATGAAATAGTTCTTGCTTTTAGTTTTATCCTCCTATTTCCATAATTTCCATTTCCCTTTATTCCATTTCATGTATTTTAGAATTTTGCTATGATTTGTCAATTTTCCACCCCCTTGTAATATAATTTACCAAAATCTAATTTTAATAAGATGATTACAATATTTAAAAACTTTTATAAGAAACCTCATTTTAGGCACTAAATTCAGAATTTTAAAGTTAAAATATTAGTTCAAAATTAACTGTTACATTTTATAAAAATTGGCTTTTCTAGAGTGCTATAATTTTAAAATTTCTGCGATTCATTAAATGTGTCAAAGTTCCACTTCTTTTAAATTTTCAGGTGGCTAATAACAGGGAGAAAATAGCATAGATTATGATGGCTACATTTAGAAAGTAATGAAAGGTACACCTTAATTCATTATCAGTATTTTTATCTTCTTTTTAAATTTTAATAATTTAAAAATAATTTTTACTGATAAAGCTTTGGCTATCGGGGGGTGTTTTACTTTTTCTTAAAGTTCTTTTGAAAATGATGAAGTTGAAGTTTAACTTGGAAGAAGTTTTTCATTACGCTCCCAAGAATGGCATTAAATACTCGTAGATTGATAGTTTTTCCTTCTTGACTCTAGTGATTCATATTATTTTCAATATACTTTTGTTATTACCGAATGAGTTTAAAAATAGAGGATGTATTTTTATTTGCCTCATTTCTAAATTTTGTTTGCTTTAAAAAATTAAAAACCCTATACAAATTCGAAAAATAAAGTAACATGTGATGAGCCAAAAGAATGGGAAAAGTTTGGAGCAATTTGAAAAAAACATTTACTGATTATTAATTGTGTTTCTATTGATATATTTTTAAACTACTCCTCGAGAGTATACAGAATATCTTGTTAATATATGATCATTTTAAGCTTAACCAAAAAATGTAAAATTAATATTTTGCAATTTCTTGGGCTTCTAAATGGATGCAATACCATTTCAGCCGAAGTACTGGAGCGCAACTAAAAGCACGCGTACCCATACAATAAAAAATAAATTTTAAAAAAATCTTATGGATAATCATTTTTTTTTTAATTCGGTGGTTAAGTGGTTAAAAATATGTATGAGATATGCAGGCATGAAATAAAGAAGAAAATGCAACGCAATATAATTTTCCCAAATACTTCAAAAATATACTAATGAAAATCCACATTAATATCACAAAATGTTCGGTTGAAATTATTGATATTGCACTCATGGTAAATTATTGCTTTAATGATATGAACATTATTCTTTTATCCCTTGAGGCAGTTTTATTATTATTATTAACCGAATGTTATACGATGTATCAACTATGCTTGATGGAAATATCAATTTCACCAAATTTTTTACATGATCGTCTTCAGTAATGATTTTTTTCTTTTCTACTTTAACAAGTATTTTGCGTGACTAAAAGAAGTTTGTTGTTCACCAGAGAAATGTGAAATATCTAATTAAAAAAAATCTTATAATGTTGTTTTAAAACATTGGCGAACAAATGGGTTCATTTAGAGAAATCAAAGTCACTTCAAAAATTAATTTTTTTTCATAAAGGAATTGTGAATTTTAGAAATATAATAGTATAAAACTAAGCTAGAAAATATTGAAAGTATTATACATTTTTAAAATTAAATACTCATCAAAAAACGTCATTTGAATCAATTAGTGCCCTACTTACTCAGGGGTTAAGTACACAAAAGCTATATTAAGTTTTAAAGATATTTTTAACACATTAAAACAATTCTTTAGCTTAACGGAAAGTATTAGTTTTATCCACGCTGTTAAATATTTAAGCAAATCATCTACAAATTAAAAATTCATCCTCCGAAATAAATTTGAGTACTCAAAAATATATGTATTACAAATTTACGTTCCTTCTTTTTTCTTCTTTAAAAGGAGTTTTCTATCTGTCTCTCTGCTTAAAGTTTTTTGCTCTAAACTAAAAAGTCCTCTTGTGAAAGGAATATCTTCTGGAACAGATGATGTTTTTCGATAACCACAATTGATGGCTTGGATATAGACGTGATGTTTTTTAACTTTTTCCTGTAATAAAATATTTTTTGTAACAATCAAATTTGAATAATGTTGGTCATTGAAAATGATTCAATTAATTTCTTAAAAAATGCATTTCCTTATTATACCTCCATTTATTTTCCTAAGATGTTTAACATTAAAATTATTCTTGCTTTTTTTAAATTGAGTATAATTAGTATGTTTATTTGTTTAATTTTTTATATATATCTTATTTATAACTACTGCATATTTTGCAGTTTAATTTTTATCGTTTCTGATTTTGCATTCTCAATTTAAAAAAACAATTACATAAAAGATGGAGCATATCTAAATAACATAACTTCAATAACTTCATACAATAACATAACTTCAGTTACAATATTTCAATAGGGTGTCTCTAATTGTCTACTTCCTTAAATGCTTTTTGTAGTACTACTTGATATTTCAACTGGTTGTCTTTGTCAAATCGAAAACTACTTCATCTGGTTTATTAACTTTCGCTCAGCTTTAATAACAAAATGAATAAAATACGTCTTAACCAGAAGAGAAGTAACAGTGGATGTGTAAAACGCTGCTGATACGGTTTCCTATATAGAATTTTCAGTATCCGCTGATTAGATTTTATAACTTTCCAATGAAAACAGTGCCAAAAACCTGTGGTTGGGGATTAAATAAATATTCATTGCGAAGGTAGACGATTGAAAAAATTTACTCGAGAACGAAATCAAATGTAATGAAATGAAGTTTGAAAACGTAAGTGATCATTTCACTAGAGCTCACAAGCTTTTTACTACGTTTACCCGCCAAGGATTAGAAATTTCTGAGCAAGAAGTAGTACATTATGGAAAAGAAAAGAAAAAATTTGCAAATATTAGAGAAATTCTCAGAGAAAAACAAGTTAGTGAAATTTTAAAAATCCTCTGAGAGGAGAGAACATCATATTAAGGCAAAGAAAAGTATCAGTTTACTCAAACAAATCATATCCAAACTGGAAAATAAATGTTTAATGTGTGTTATGATTGCAAGAATCTATTCCATATCTCTAAATACTGCAACTTAAGGAATAAACCCAACATTTCAACATATTCAGATGAAAAGAGAATATTTTGGTATAAGAACTTCGGAAGCCGAAACCCACTATTAATTGTGCTAGCCATAATCTGCAAACCGAAACAAACTTTAGTTGTGATCGTGTCGGGGAACTAAAAATATTACCTCTAAAAACGCTTACAGCAAAGTAAAGTGTACCTTAGTACAGCAGAAAATAAAATGTGAATTCAGGATCTTCTTCAAATGTGAAAAGATCTAAACTATTTTGAATACTTAAAATTCAAGAATTGATCACTTGATTTAGGTAAATACTGAACTTTTATGCCTGAAGATATAGGAATAATAAAGGACAAAACTATTGTTAACAACTGTTTAAAATATTCATACAGTTAGTCATGTAATATCTGTTCCAGATTTTAGCAGTAATTTAACTTCTGCTCTAAGCAAAGTGATAAAGGCTGTAAATTAGAATTAGATAAGAAAAATATTTTAATTATACGTAAATATAGTGATATGGTTTTTAAGGCTGTAAAAGTAAGTGATTAATCTGGATACTTCTAATTGATATATTTCCTGAAAATTATATTGAATGTGATAGACTGAAAAGTGTTGATAGGTCTAAAGTTCGACACAAAAGATTACATCATTTAAGTCATCAAAAATATATTTCTCAAAATATTAATGGCATACATTATAAATATTTTGAAATTTTCTAAAAGTGAATCGTAAGTTAGTTAACTCTTGAAAATCATCCTAAAATTAAAGTAATTCTACTTTAGAATTAGTTCATGATGATTTAACAACGCCGATAAATACTGTTGTAATTTTAAATATTTTTTTAGTATTTGATAACTTCTCTGGAATGTAGTTCTCTTAATTTTTTAAATATAAAAGATAAATGCATATGAAAATCAAAAAAGTCAGAGCAGATAATGTGTTACAATTTAGGAATAATCATTTAGATAAATTCTTTAAAAAATCTGGTATAATGCACAAAAAAGTGTACCGTAAAACTTTGAAAACAACAATAAAGTTTATATCAACAGTAAAATACTTGGCGAATAGAAAATGTCCCAATTTATCTTTTGTTACTAGTCATTGACCACAATGTAATAAACGTTTTGTGAAAATGCATTTTATTTTGACCTAATTTGTTTTGAAATTTAGTCTAAATTGTTTTGTGTTTTCAATTAATAATTTAGTTTTTAAAATGAAGAGCAAATGCAAACTGGGGTAATTTTCCTTTTCAAGATGCGTTGTTATTCTCTGATTTTAAGAAAACCAAAATTGTCAGGCAGTCAACATATTAAGCAGAGCAATTGCAAAAACTGTAAGAGAATTGAGATGGGTTATATATATATATATACCCCAAAAAATAATTTATTAAAGTAACAATTTTATTTTATCCTTTAAGTCAAAAAGCCGTTGATAGTTTAAATAATGGTAATTTAGTAAATAAAACAGAACAGTTAAATTTGAAATTTCTTTTTTTTCTTTGAACTGTAACATTCAAAAGCTAACATTCAATGAATTAAAGCTTTCGTTGGAAAAAAATTTATTTATTTTAAAAGTTATTTTAGCGATAAATGTTTTTAAATACTAGAATTCTTACCGCAGGTTGGACAGGTAGCAGTACTTGATAATACAGGAGATAAGTTTAAAAAAAAAAAAAAAACAAGAATGATAGTTTAAAAAGTTCTCAATGACTTGATTTTAATTTTTTTAATATCATAATTGAAGGTGTTAAAAAGACGGCATTTTTAACATGCTTTCCTCCGAAATGTTAAAAAGAAGAAATATTTAATCAAAACCAATCTTAAAATGAACATTTTATGCTAGTACACAAAAAATATATAATTTTCTTCTTTAGGTGTATTTTATAAAAAAAATATATAAAAAAAAATTTGTAGTAGGTATTGGTATACCTTTAAGATTCTAGAAGAGCAGACAACAACAACCATCAGAAGCTAAAAATTAAAGATAGGTGTATCAGAAATGAAACACAGATAACGAAATGAATTATTATAAAAGTATATATGACAGTAAGTAAGAGATTAATTCATCAGTGCCATAATTGGTTTCAAGATTTATTTATTTATTTATTATTTTGATTTTGGAAGAATAGTGGATTCAAAGAGTCTTAAGAAAAAAATGAAGAAAAAACTTAAGTATCATTCAACGAACCATTAATGTGGAAAGAGGGATTAAGAACATTTAATGCTGAATAATTTCAAACAAAAATTGAGAAGAGGAGAAATGCTTTAGTTAAAAATAAGTTTTATACAGCTATGCAACTAGTTATACTGATTTTAATTAATTATATATGTCATCAATGATTCTTCAGATTTTGACAATTTTTTCTTGCTTCAGTATTTTTTATAAAAATGCTAATGTGAATATTTGTTTTATCTAACACTCTCAGAAATTAAACTCTTACTTTTGACAATTCAGCAATCCTTGAGCAGTATTTCGTTAATTTTGAAAATCATTTCGTCACACGATTTGTGGAGAAACGTAGTGGTGAGAGATTGTTAACTGGAATGACAAATAAAGACTGGACAATCAAAATAAGTTGACGAATTACGCTGAACGGTTTATATAGTGATCAAGAAGTTAGCCTTATACCAGGAAGATCAGGAGTTTGAATCCCTCTAAGGGCATTGATGTAATTTATTTGATGTCTTGTTGTAATTTGATGTCTTGTTGTGTCGTACCATCTATCTGGTGCCCAAGCTAAAGTGAGTATTAAAAATGCTAGCTACATTAGGCAATACAAGTTTTTTTTTTTTTTTTTTTGGAAAAAAATAGAATGATGAAATATTTTTTTAAATTTTGACGAAAATCGTTTCCTTGATGAAAAAACGATAGTTATTTCGTCCCTTTGACGAAATTTTTGCTTTGAGCATATACCAGGAAACCGTTTCGTCAAATGCGAAGTAAGTTTCTTGATAACCGATTATCCATTTTTTACAGTGAATTTTCGCAAATAACGAATATATTTTGTTAAAATTTGTGTATTTGAAGTAACGACGTTCAGTGTTTCAGCGAAAACGTTATAAGTTTATATTTCCTCCCAAACAGTGCAGACAGTTTCAACTGTATTTCAGTCGTAATCACTAATCTCGTGCTCTTAAATTTTATATGTTTTGTTGAAAGATCTGGCACATTGTTTTTGCCAGAAACAGTGAAGATTCATATTTGAAAAATACTTTTTAAACAACGCTTTCTTCTATGGATTATTGGCCCCTCTCTCACCAGATTTGTCATCTCTTGGGTTTTTTTTTTTTTTTTCCGATGGGGTTATCTGAGAAGTGTGGTGAGTAACGGCTTGTGATTGATGAGTTGAAAAATATAACATTATCAATGTCTAACAGGCTTTCAATCAGGTTTTGTATTTATCAAAGAGGGCGTCATTTATTAAAGCACTTAAAGTTTGTCTTCTGAAATTCATTAAATTAAGCATGCTTTTTTTACCCGCCTTCTTTTCAGACGTGTCAACTGTCAGAATCACTTTTTTTTAAAAATTTCGATTGCCTTCACAGTTATTTTCTTTGCTCGCTCATTGGATTCTTTCAATCTAGTTTTGAACAAATTGGGGAATTTTTTTTTAATAGTGTGTAACTGGTCTATATGTAGTACATCAATTGAAACTTTTGGTTTTTATACTTTTAACTGATTCTTAGAAATATCATTTGGAATAAATAATTCACAGTATATCCAAAATATAATTCACAGTATTATCCAAGTTTCTTGAGGCGCAACAGTTTTAAGTGTTTTAGGCTATTTAAATGCCTGAAATACATAGAATAGTAGGGGAAAAAAGCATAATATAATTTAAGTAAAAACAGAAGTAGTATTTCAGGGTAAAAAGCAAAATTTTGGTTAGGTTAATGGGTAACGTCATTAAAGTTTAGTTTCATAAAACTGGGCTGTCCTGAAAATTTTGCAAATTTGTTGGCTGGGTTCGGTTGTGCTTGGCTGGGTAACGTTACAGCAATTAACCTTGGTTTATGATCTCACTGAATCAATTAGTGAATCAGATTTAATAGGATACCTGTAAGAGGCGTCACCCGTGTACATTTAATCCATTGATTTTCGAATCGAGGCAAATACGAAAGCCACAATTTACACAGGATGACATCGCTTGCAGATATCCAATTGAAAATATCTACCTGGATCAGCGCTAGAATCATCATTGCCAACAGATTGTTCCTTAGTAACTTTAGGCACGAGAGCCCCTAAAAGTTACAATACAAAAATTATTATACTGAATAACCGATGTGAATATTTATAATAAGTTAACCTTATTTTTTGGAAAGAAAAATAACATAAATATCGGCTTTTCTTGATTTATATAGGATTTTATAACCATATTTTAAACTATACACATGATGGAGACATTGAGAAATAGACATTTCAATGATTTCACTTAATTATGTTTATTATTTTACTTCACGAATTTAACTTAAAGAAGAAGGCACTTTCTTTGAAAAGTAAAGGATTTATAAAAACTAAACTCAGTGGCGCGACAGCCCATAGAGGGCCAAGGCCTACTGTGCCCATCTCAGTTTTCTTGACCTTGGGCTCTGGGGTGCAGGAGCAGATGTTCCTGTCAGGTGGTCAGCCGAAAGCGGAATCCCCAATGTTTAGTTAATTAATTATTAATATCCATAATTTTGGAAATAAATTTATTGAGAAAACTATATTCATCAGATTTCATTCATTTACACAGATAGTTTTACTGAGACCTGAATACTCACGTAGCGTTTAGAATAATGCCCAAGTAGAAAAGGCAGACACAAAAGTGTGCGCAAACAGTGTTAGTTTAAGCTACTACAATGGAATATAGACCTCCCGAAATTATGTTGGACTCTCAAATTGTTAATAAAACGAACATATTTTAAATTCTACATTTAATTAATCTTTTTGTCTGTCCAAAAGAGTAAATTCAGGAAGAGATTCTGCAAATTTATAAAGTACTTATCCGAAATCAATACAAGTTTGATTTAAAAATGCCTCATTTGAAATGAAAAAGTTTGGCTTACCCATTCAATAATATACAAAGTCAATATAAAATGTTATTTAATTCAAAATCATTAATTTTTCAATACAGAACTTCACTGAGCATTGAAAGTAAATATGTTTAGTTAGTTGCAAATAATAGTATGCTGCACCTGTATTTTTCGAATAAGTATGATTTAAGCAATAAAAAAAGGTGTTTAACAGTTTACCACCACGTAGTACTCTTTTTCCCTTGGATTTGCAGGCTAAACCTATTTTTTTTGTACTACACTGAGAAAAACAGTACTGAAAACTTAAAATTTTTTGTGATTAAGCAGAAATGAGTGTACACAGATTTCGCTGGATTTGTTATTTTCCCCTTGCTTCTATATTAATCCTTTATTTGCTTACTTTTTTTCAATGATTCTGAAAATTAGCTAAGTAATATGATTTCAGTTCAACACAAAGCATGTATATAGTATTTTTATTATTTTTTTAAATGAATATTTTACACAAAAAAATTTACTTAATAATTACAATGTTTAAAAATGTCAGACATAAAAATTCTACTCTTGGATCTATTTTTAGCACTCAAAAAATTGCATTGTGTTTTTAAACGTTTTATATGATATACTATATAAAGTTTGCGAAAAATTAATACGAAGAGTAACTGCCGTTTTTTAACGAAACTTTCCTCCCTAAATTAATGCAATTAATCGTTTATGAAGCTGTATGTGCATATACTTATAAAATAAAATTGTGATAACTTATTATGAGGATGTCACCTTTTTGTATGTCGAAACTAGATTGTTCTCATAATTATATTTTACCTTTGAGAGCTCATGCAATAAGCCTCAAATTGTGGCTATATATACTCTCAATTGTGGCTGTATATACTTATAAAATAAAATTGTGATAACTTATTATGAGGATGTCACCTTTTTGTATGTCAAAACTAGATTGTTCTCATAATTATATTTACCTTTGAGAGCTCCTTCATTTGCAATTCATGCTTAAGTTGGTTATTGTGAATCCATTTGAGGGAATATAAATTTCATAAATAGTATTAAAAATCATCTACATAACAAATGAAAATTTCAGATATTGTATGCATTTACCTCGCCTTTTGAATAATCCACGTTGAGGGCCTTCCTGGCTGTCTTTACTATCTGAAGAAGTCTCGGAAAAATTAATTTTTTCACCAACTAAAAACAGATAATCATTCGAAACTGAATAAAATATTTAAAATTCAATATTTACAAAAAAAAAAAAAAAAAAAAAAAACTGTCAAATAAAAAAAAAAACTGTTAGAAATTTCGTTCTAAAATTACGGTAAGTTACAGTCATCAAACTATCCATCCAACTAACCGTAAAATTTATGACTTTACGACTTTCTTACCTTAACAGTTTTGAAACCATTTACCTCTAGCATGAGTTTTTTAAACCATTTGCAACTAACCTGGTTTCAAAAGTACACAAGAGAAATTTAACTGGAATTAACTTACCGTTAGGTAAAAAGCAGCTTAGTTAGGTTGTGGTTCAATTGTGTTTTATCAAACGAACCATGGAATATGGTTTAATTAATTTATCTGGTTGTTTTACCTATCGCAAAAGATGGGAAATACTAGACGTTCTTGTGTTTGGTACTGCCATCTACGCGTGAATGAAAGTATCGTATTTTAATCGCGCAGGGAACTCTTCGTGTGTTAAAGGGAATTATTGCTCGTAATGTCAATTATGATATATATATGTAGTCAGCTTTAGGGAACTATGTGGTTTCATTAGATCAGCCTAGTTGGTGTGATAAAATTGTTGTTATATATTGATCTTGCTATCTGTAAAGTTCGAAAAATGCATAGTTAAACCGCACAACTCTCAGTAGTTATTTCTTCATTGCTAGAAGTGAAAACTGTAAAAAGTGTGCCCAGCATTATAAATGGTAGAAAGAGCTTTCGTTTTTTGTTAACTCAGGTGAATGGAACACGCGAAAATCCAGTGTCTGGAAGTGTGCACTAGTGTCTGCAGAAATTCGATAAAAGACGTTATGAAAACCTATTTCTTCGATCACAGAGGTCTTCTGATTGTCGACTTTCTCAATTAGAGAGCATCAATCAATGCTACTGACACGTTGCTAAAACTATAGCAATACATGAAAACGAAATACCCTCGAATGCATTAGACGGAATTATTCTTTTGCATTATAATGCTATTCTCCATACTTCTAAACTGGTGATTGATAAATTTTAATGACTTGCCTGGGAAACATTTCATCATTCTCAATACGTCGCTGATCCTCTTCAAATGAAACTACCATACTTCTGAACCATGCAAAAAGATATTCGTGTGCATTGTGCATTTCATTTAGACGATCAGTGCTAAAATTGGAAAGGTTGTATATTCACCAATTTCGTCAATATCCTAGCTCTGTTTGCCAGACTGCTTTATATATATATATATATATATATATATATATATAAACGAAAACGGACATTATAACGAGAAGTCGTAATATCGTGATTTCATAAAATTAGTTCAAATATTTACTAATATTTCCTATTTCTTTCAAACCGTATACCAATTCAGCAAAAACATATGGTAGACCTTATATAGAATTAAGAAACTGACTGATACGCAGATTTTTTATGTCAATGCAGTAAACCTATTATTTAATGTATATATTAAACGTTGAAAAATACCTTCAACCTATTTTTACTTGACCTCTTTTAAGATCAAGATTTTGAAATTTTCCTTCATTAGAATGATGTCATGGAATTAAAATATTTTGACCTTCAGTCATTAGAGTTGCATCACAATTTTTAATTACTGTTTATAAATTATTTTTTTTTTGGGGGGGGGGGTCTTGAATAATTTAGCAATTTGTGTAATTCTTCTATCCACTTATATCTGGTCTAAGCATTTCACCGATTAGGAGCAGCCATTTTTGTTAAATGAGGAACGTTTAGAGACGAACAAAACTAAATTAAATAAAATAAAATGTGAGTAATACCCTGAGTTTTTACTCCAAAATAAACCAACTTTGACAACATTTCACAAAAGTGTGAATACTGTTTTCAAACAAGAAAAATATGATTGATGAATATATTGAAACTTTTGAAATTAAATTTTGAAAGGTTTTCATTAAAGACGAAAATCCAATTTCTAAATGACTTCAAATAAACCACAAATTTTCAATTATGGTAAATACTCCAGAAATCACAATTATTTTGACCATATATTACATCTAGGGCTTCCTAAATTTAGTAGTGGTATAATCTGGTCACTCTTTCCTTTTTTATAAAGAATTCGAGCTGTTTCATATTTATTGAGTGGTAAGCATCAAATGTAAAATTGGTTCGAATAGCTTTTTGAAACTTTTGTTACCGATTTACTTGTTGTCAATGAAAAACTGTTAGTTTGAAAGCGGGATCTCATGTAACTATCGTTATAATGAGAGGGTTGCACTAATGGGGAAGGGCCGTAATAAAGAGCATAGACTGCATATTTAGCATGAGTTTAAATAATGATTTGCACAATGCGAAAATAAAATAAAACATAGATAAGGACATTAAAATCTGCCATCTATTTAAAAAAATATGTTCACTTTAATTACGAACATTATGACGTAAAATATTCTCATTAGTAGACGTATCATGGGTTCCAGTCCCCTTGTCGACTGGCTAACCGTTGGAGGTCTTCGTAGTTTTTACCTCCATGTAATGCAAATCTGGATTAGTTCCATCAAAAAGTCCTCCCCGAAGGCAAATTTCTACCAATACATGATCCAGGAGTTCCCTTGTCTTCTGGATTGGGTTCAAAATTACAAGCAACGGAGTTGAAAATTAGTAGCCGTAATCTCCAAAAATTGGGTCATCGGTTCAACGACGGCTATAGAATGAAATAAAACATTTAAATTCTCCCTGTTATATTTATATGCAATCAAACAGATCAGAAGAGGCTTAGATTACTTACTGTAGTTGTGCATCCTGTTGTAAGAGTGTTATATTTGTTATCATTCTAAACTTACTACAGGGCTTCCAAAAGAATGTGACAGGGATGTGTAGCCAATGACTTTAAGTCTGATGCTAATCATTTAAGTAATTCCCTATTTTGATGGGGGAAATGTATAAGTGGAGTTTTGAGAGTTTTGGCTAAGTGCAAAGTATTAGTTTCCTGTCATAAGTAAAAATAGTGTCCAAAGATAAAATAGTGCTCTAAATAAAAATCCTGTTCTATGATGGATAATTAATTTTTTCTCTTTCATATTTAAGCAATTAGTGTTGGATTCTCTCGTGTTTTTTTTTTCTTGATTTGTAGAAAAAAGTTTTTTTTTTTTTAATATTTTACAAAATGTAATGCTTATTTTTAATCTAAACAGCAGTTAGAACAAGAAAAATAAATTGCTCTTACCAATTATAAAAACTTTACCTTTGTTTGATGCTCCTTTAACATTTGAAGTTGTTTGTTCTAAGAGTTTCTTCATACTTCCTTTGTCAGACAAGGGGGCTGATATAAGAAACAAAACATATATAAGGAATTTAACATGTCGGAAATTATTCACATTTTGTACATTTATTGGATTTAGATTTTTCCGAAGTCTCCTTTATTTAAAAAAAATCGTTTCTTAGCTATTTGAAATTTTATTTTTAAATTTCAGACTTGTCTCTTAATGAATTATCAGAAAAAAATTAGACTATTTAGTAGATTAAGCTTATCTCTAATAAATTAACAGAGCATTAAATAATGCAGAACAACTTACCTTGATTATCTCCTTTTTTAGATGAATCATTCGGTTCATCTGACTTCGTGTGACGAGCTTCTTAAATAAAAAAGAGCAAAACTAAATAAATTAATAAAATTAACATGTTGGTTAATGCAAGTTTTATTACGTTTAATAAAAAGAGACTAAACATGGGTTCAGAGGATACAAAATTTTTCAGCATGTAAAATAATATATACATCTTGATCTGAGATTATATCAGTTGCATGCTGTGATTTAGCTTTAGCGTTAAAATGAATATTTATGAAATATTTTTGTTCAAAAATGATGAAACTTTTTAAAAAACTGAAAGTTCTCAGTTCATAATTTGTTTTAAAAATTTCTGGCAAAGATATGAGTTAACAATTATATTACAGTGTAAAGATACATATGTAAATATTCTTCAAGTAGAAAAACTGAAGCAATGTATTGTTTAGATGCTGAGAAAAGCTACATCGAAAAAAAGGACAGTTTGAGCATTATTAAGATATGATCTACTGGCTTCCCCTAAAAAAAATCAATGAAATTTGTTTTTCGCACTGGTAGCAAAAGAGTAATATCAATCGAGTGAGCATGTTTACAAATGCATCAGATGTTTGCATTTCATGCGAACTGAGAATATAAACTGAGCTATAAGCTGAATATAAACTGAGCTACAAACAAACTGTACTGTATTTTTGACCATTTATTAACACAGTTTCAATATTTATTTGAGCTATATTTTAGATAATAAGGCAGGATTTACCGCTGAAGAAAGAAGTATATGGGTGAATCTCAGGAATCATTAACCTATATGTCTTCACACTTTTCTTATAAATATATAACATAATAAGCGAAAATTAATTCTAACAAAATTACAGGAATAACTATGCATTACTAACTTTAAGATACGTACAGTTTTGATCGCGCGCAACTTGCTTTTGACTTTCTTTCTTACTTCAATCCTACATTTGACAACTTTTCATGAGTGTCGCTTAGAGTGTTTAACATACTTTTTTTTTTCAATGTGTATTCTGTTTAAAAAAAACTGAAAATCACTAAAAACATAATTTAGTAGCTCAGCTGTACTATCATATTTTCTTGAATGATATTTTTCGCGAATATTGACGTTTGCAAACACTTAAAGTTTGTCGCCAAATTTTGGCACGTCAAACCGCAACCGTCGAAAATTGAAGAAAAAAAAAGGTATACAATCCAATTCTGCGAGTTACAAGTTAAACTAATGATGCAAGTTTGTTCTACTTTAAATAAGCTTTTGGAACATCACTAACATAAAACTTGCAGAATTGGTTTGTTTACTTTTTTTTCAATTTTCGATTGTTACGGTTTGACGTTCATAAGAAAAGTTTGAAGACATATAAGTTAATGATTCCTGAGATTCGCCCATATATATATACACTAGCGTGCAAAAGTTTTTGGTCAACGCGTGAAAAGCATTTTAACCTTTCTCTGCGTTTTTTTTTTTTTTTGTAGAGATAATTTCCATTTTATTTAGTCAAATCAACATATATATTACACTTGATTTCAGAAATTTTACTATTCTTGCAATTTAATGGAAAAGGTAATCTTCTTTGGATCAAATCTTTGTACTCAGTTCAGTTGAATATTATATATATGGGTCATTCTCACGAAAACTGTCATTTTTCTGATCATTAAATCCCAAAAAAGTAAAGTAAATAAAAAGCTCTGAAACTTTTTATATTATTAAAAATATGAAATGGCTTTATGAAAAAAATATACATCTTTTAAATTATACTTAATATTTAAATAAATAAATTAATTTCGCTGTTTAAAAAGTGAGGGAATGACACTAATTGTGAGGGAATGATATTTTATCTTAATACATGTTTTTCTCTAAGTTACAGCTACCTCAAGTTTGAAAATGATAACATACTAAGTATATCTAATATTTATTACAGTTTAGTTTTATATATTTAATAGTTTTTACAGGTTTTGGAAATAAAATTGGCTGGCATAATTGTCACATGGAATGAGTGGTAGAATTCTTCTTTTGATGCCTGTTTTGTGTAGCTATGTATGTGTTTTGGAAGTATTTTCCTGCATTTGTGGAAACCAATACATCAATTGTTACATTTTTTTAATGTAAGATCTTAAATTCTCTGGGGTATAAAATTGTTTCATACTCAATTAGCACCCAATCTCCTATTTTGTATTCCTCTGTATTTTGGTTTTCCTAGCGCAGTTTCAACTTTACAAAGTTTTTTTCTTTAAAGATAGGAATAAAATTTTTTGTATGTAATCACAGTTGATACTACGATATTCCCGGAACAAAAAGTATTAATAGTTTACGTCATATTAATATTATACGTCATGTGCGATTGAGAAAATATTAGTTATTATACGTCGTATGAGATTCAAAACCGTGGAATCGCCCCTTTGCGAGCTAATCTGACTGATGTGTAACTGATTCGACGATTTGGGTTTTCACTTAAATATTTTATATGTAGATTTCTTAGTGTATCAAGAAGCACTCTCTTTTGCTTCTTTATCTTTTTTCTTGTGACGCATTCCTTTTTACCTGAGCATAATCTGGATACATCATCGGATTAAAAAAAACAACAAAGCTTTCTGAAGTATCATAAGTTATGCTATTTTTATTAAATTTTGCCGATTCTTTATGTTTTCTATATTTCAGAAATCGCTTTGAAAAGCACAATGCTCTGTACTTTTTCAGAATTTTTCCACTTAAAAGTCTATGAAATAACTTCTTTTCTCTGTAAGTCTTTGCTAAAGTTTTAAAATTAGTTCCTATTTGCAAACATAGTACTTCACTAAAAACTAATTAAATTTATTATCTAACTTATTTTTATTAAAGAAAGAAAGAAAGAAAAACCAAGGAAAAAAAAGTTTAATAATATACTCATCTTGAATCATTCCCTCACTTTAGCGTCATTCCCTCATTTTATACATTAGTGAGGGAATGACAAATTTAATAAAATTTAAAAATAACAGTTAGGTCTAATTGATTTCTGAAATCAATCATATACAATTATATTCATACAAGAAAGCAACATATAATTATCCACTTTCTCGACGAAGTTGTATTTTATTTTACTTTAAAAAACGACATGAGGGAATGACAAATGTAAAAATTTTTACCTGGTTTGATTCATTCAAATTTATTCCACAGCAAAGATTCTTAAAGTTGAAGAAGAAAACATACTGCAATTTTGTTCTATGATGCCAGTTGTTAACTGCTAAAGTTTTTATTAAAATATTTTTATTCTAAGAAGATTGCAGGTAATAAGAACATTGTTGTGAGGGAATGATGCGAAACACTGGAGACAAAGTTTGAAATAGTGCTATGGCAATATTTTTATCAGAAATTAAATTTAAAATTTATTTTCTGAATTCGATATTTCAATATTCTGAAATAAAAAGCACGAATTTGTAAATTTTTTATTTCTTATTTCAGAAACAATTTTTTTATTTTTTAAATCATCAGTGGGGACAAGTGAGGGAATGACATATTGGTATATTTTAATTACCAAAAATAAATAAAAAATAAAAATTGATAATTTTACTAATATTCTTTTGTTGGCCTGCATTCTGAAAGACACTTTCCCTGAAAAATTTTTTTTCATAAGTTGTAAAACAAACATAAAATATACTGGGGACATGAAAATGACTATTTTTGTGAGAATGACCCATATATATATATATATTAATTTTTCTGTTGTTAATTTTTCTTATTTTTTGCAATTTTTTCTTTTTTTTCTTTTCATGTCTTCTTTCTGATTATCTCTCTGTCAATCTATCCATCTATCTATATATATTATAGAAATTTTCTTACCGATTATTTTCTTCGGGCCAATATAAATATTGCCAATAGAGGTGAATTCATCTAAAAAAAATAGAGATCGTAAAAATGAAAAATGAAAGAGATGCAATTTTTAGTATCAATAGTTTTTTTTAGTTAATTCTATAAATATGAAACAGAATAAATACTAACTATTCTCTCAAAACAAAGCAATTGTTTGAAAAGATGTGAAAACTTAAATTATTCCACTCATTTTAATAAAAAAGTTCGATTCCAACAGTATTTAAAATTAAAATTTCTATTTCAATGATGAAGATAAAAATTTGAATTGAAAATTGCTTTATAAAATAATTTCTTTATTTTTTTGAAAGAAATTTCATAGAAATTTACTTAATTTTTCCCGAGACTCATGATTTTTGCTATAAATTCTTTCACATTTATTTCTATAATAAATTTAACTTAAATGATATTTGACATGATAGATAGTGTTGTTATAAATGGAGGTAAAATTTTCAACCTTTCTAACTTGAAATGTTATATTTTCATAAATTTTCACTTAAAAGTACTGTGGCATTTTTACGAAACAAACCAAACTAAATTTAAATCACTAATATAATAAACGCAGTTAAAATAATTAACAAATTTGCAGAATATAGTGGGTAAAAGGTTGTTTATAACGAGAGTAATGTCATTGTTTAAAAATAAAAACTTTTTAAATATATAACTAATTAAATTTAATTAAAAAAAAACATAATTTTTCCTATTTTCTTGAAATTATTATATTTTTTAAGAAGAAATACGGCATTTTAAAAGGTGCATTAAAAGTTAGATTAATCGATTTTATATACTGTCAAAAAGGGTTTCTCAAAATGTCAAATTCGAATAGAGTTCCTCGATGCAACTATAATCGAATTTGAAAACCCGATGTATTCAAAATTGAACAACACATGGGGAGAAAGTCGGGTTACTAAGGTAGAGTACTGAGGTAGCCTGTTAACTAGGTCTCATGTTTACTCTATAAAAAATTTAGAAATGCAAGTAATTTCGTGAAACAAAAGTAGAAATATTTGTTTTATAGGAAAATTAAAGAAAATTATGCATGGAATTTACATGTGATATAGTCAAGGCAGTTCCCAAGGGATTGGAGGGAAAGAAGGGGACAATTATTTCGCGGTCAAGAACGGCCGAGGGTCTGACGAAAATTGTTTGCAAAAAAATATCGTATTCATTAATATTTTTAAAAGAACAAGACACAGAATTTCTTTATTTATATAAAAACTATAAATTTTTATAAAGAGTCTTGAAAAATTCGAGAAATTTGAAAATACGTCTTTTTGTACTTTGTGGATGGACTCACAATGAATTTTGTCCTAGGGCCCGTAAAAACCTTTTCTCGGCTTTGGATATAGTCATCTTTTTCCTCCGCAGCACTGCAGCTTCCGCAAAGTTACACATAGATACACATCAAGAGGGGGGTGGCAGGGATTGGGTAGTCCCCGGTTTTACCCCACAAAAAGAAGTTATTGAAACATTGAAACGAAACAGAACAGTGCTACTTACATGGCAAAATTCTTATTGTTTGTTATGATATGACTAATTAGTAAACGTTTAATTAGCTGGACTAGAAATAATTTTAATAACTGTAATGACCAACTAATAAGGGTAATTTCAAAATAACACAACATTTATAGATTAAAAAAAAAAAAAAAAAAAAATGTATCAACACTGAATTACGAGGCGCATCCAGAAAGTAAGTTTTTAAGAAAAGAACCTTCAGGAACCTATTTATTGGCAACAAGTACAGCTATGTTTTTCAACATAGCCACCACCTGAATTGAGACACTTGTTGTATCGTGGGATCAACTTTCCCTCTGTCATAGAGCTCTGCCGCCTGTGAATGGAACCAGCGTGTGACAGACGTCTTCAGCTCTTCGTCGTTTCCAAATCTTACACCGGTGGACAGGAATTTCTTGAGGTGTAAGAAAACGTGAAAATCGCTGGGAGCAAGATCATTGTCATAGAGGAGCAGAACACCTGCAGTAAGCATTTCACGCCTGTTGTTTTGAATGGAGCGTCGCAATTTCCACAGTGTTTCACAGTAAAGGTCTGCGTTTAGTGTTTCATCACGTGGATGGAAGTCAATGAGCAGAATGCCCTTTCTGTCCCAGAACACCGTGCACGTCAATTTCAGTACCAAGCGTTGAATTTTGTGTTCGGGTCTCAGGTTTTTCGTCACACGCTGGTTCCATTCTCAGGCGGCAGAGTTCTACGACAACGGATACAAAAGTTGATCCCACGATACGAGAAGTGTCTCAATTCTGGTGGTGACTATGTTGAAAAATAGCTGAAACATTGCTGTACTTGTTGCCAATAAATATGTTCCTCAAAGTGTGAAATCTTTTTTTTAAAAAAATAGGGAAACTTACTTTCTGGATGACCCTCGTATTTATTAACACTAATCAACGTGAATTAATCCTGCCAATATGGTAGGTTCTTGTTCTCGATTACTAAAGTGTAATTCAGAGAGTTTGTTCGTTAGAAAACAGAAATACCTACTAAACTACCCACTCTCCCCTGCTGATTTTTAAGCAAAATGCATAGCCTGAAAAGTGAACTGAAAGTGGAAAATGTGTCAAATGGCTAATCTTTGGCTACAAGTAGGATTCGAATTAAGGTTCAAGGTAAAATGCTTTAGCCACCACCCAAGACAAAAGACAGTTAAGAAGCTTTATACAGTGGTTGTCGTAATGACAAGTCATGACATTCCTGTCCCTAATTTCAATGATACATAGGGTTGCAATTCGGAAAATATAATCCAAATAGCTTAGTCAGGAAACGGGTAAATTTAAACTTACTTTTTGCTCATTTAGCTATATCTTAAGAACGTTTAAGCGAATTGAATGTATGTCCTTATGTGTCGTAATGGAATCCACTAAATAAAGCTTCCTAATTCGCCTTGAAGTGGGGAGTACCAAGAAATTTACGATACCAATTATTTTGCTAATCAGATATGGTGTTTCTCATTTGTATACATGCAGTTTTCAAATTCGATTGTAAGTGGGAATTATCACCTTTGTTTCGGAGCTATTTTGATGTATTTTTGCTCAATTTTGAGAAATCGTTTTTAACAGTGTACTTGTAATTAACCAGATCTAATCTGTTATTCATAAAATCTGTTTATAAACAATCTTTTTTTATTGTATTGTATAATTTTTATTTTATTCAATAAATCCTACTTGCCTTCTCCCACATCTGAAGATTCTTCTGAATTCTCTGCTGATTCTAAGAAAAAACATAAATGAATTAGAATTTTTTTTTTAATTCTTAAATTTTTTTTTAAATTAATAATATTTTTATTCTTAATAAAATCCCTGAATGATTTTTTTTCTTCTCATCATTAGCAGGTTAGTTTGCTATTAGATCTGGGTAGCCAACCTTAGTTTCAAAGTCAGCGATGAAACATTGCCTTAGTATGTGCGGAATTAGTTTTTGTTAAGAAAGTCAAATTCATTTGTCTGTTATTGCACTATAAATTACTTTTTTTTGGATAAATTGTCTTCAAATTTTACTACAAGTAATGAACAAGAATCAAAAAAATATACATTCTTTTCTTAGGAATTTTTATAAAATTTGTGTCTCAATTTTGATGTTGAAAAGAAAAATTATATAATTTCAAAGATTTACCATAATTGTTATTTTTTAAATACTTTTAAAAATTATATACAAATTGCTT
This sequence comes from Parasteatoda lunata, assembly GCA_949128135.1. NCBI lineage: Eukaryota > Metazoa > Arthropoda > Arachnida > Araneae > Theridiidae > Parasteatoda > Parasteatoda lunata. The sequence goes on from OX421970.1 coordinate 10,252,537, forward strand.
TCAATATTAATGCTTTTGTACAAGTAGCATAAATAAAAGCAAATAATGAATTTATTTATGTTAGCAAATGCAAATTTGCTTCTAAAAAATCAAGCAACTAAACTTTTCTCGGATACAACTCTTTTGAATTACTATACTTACTAATTTTTCTACTAAAATAATAACGTATTTATCAATAATAAAAAGTTCATTTTATCTGTTCTCTTAATTAAGTAAGCTCAGAAATTGCATGCTCAGTATAGACACACATCAAGAGGGGACTGGTTTGGATAGTAACCGAATTTACACCACGAGCAGAGGTTATTGAAGCGAAATTGAACAATTTTGCGTTCAGAGCAATGCTTACTGTTTTTTTATGGTTTGAATCTTTAGTAAACGTGCAATAATCTGGACATGAAATAGTTTTTATAACTGTAATAACCAATGAATAAGTATAGTTTAAAAACAAGTGATTATTAAAGAGTTGATATAGAGAAACAAATTTATCTGTACAGGCGCCTTGAATTAATCAACAGTATTAATCGACGTGAATTAATCGCACTAATATTGTAGGCTCTTTTTCTCTATTAGTAAAGTGTAATTCAGAGTTTGTCAGATAAAAAGCTGAGCTAAATTCTAAATCGAGATATTCGATTTTACCCCACTACCAGGTTTTGCACTATCACGCCCCTACTCATTTCTGAGTAAACTGTAATTCCTGAAAAATGAACTGAACGAAAAATTGTTTGAGAGAGATATTCTTTTGCTGCGGGTAGGATTTTAACCAAGGCTCACTGTAAAAGGCTCTGATCACCATAGCTGTACATTCAAAGCAAGAGAGAGTTTATAAGCTTGACATAGTGCTGCCGCAATAACAAATCATGACACACTTTCCTTTAATTCAATAGTACAAAGGTAATTCGGAAAATATATATGGTCACAATACCTTATTCAGGAAATTGGTAGCTTTAATTTACTTTTTTGCTCATTTCGCTATATCTGCAGAACTTTTATGGAATGGAACGTATGACATTATGTGTAATTCTCCCAGTCACTATATGAAGTCACCCTGGACAGGGGAGGTCAACTCTTTGGTGATTAGAGTATCCAACTACGATCCCAGAGGTTCGAGGATCAAATTCTGACTGCAGCTAGCGAACATCTCTCTCACCTTATTCTCTTTTATTCTCTGTCGTTATAATGAGAGGGTTGCACTAATGGGGAAGGGCCGTAATAAAGAGCATAGACTGCATATTTAGCATGAGTTTAAATAATGATTTGCACAATGCGAAAATAAAATAAAACATAGATAAGGACATTAATATCTGCCATCTATTTAAAAAAAATATGTTCACTTTAATTACGAACATTATGACGTAAAATATTCTCATTAGTAGACGTATCATGGGTTCCAGTCCCCTTGACGACTGGCTAACCGTTGGAGGTCTTCGTAGTTTTTACCTCCATGTAATGCAAATCTGGATTAGTTCCATCAAAAAGTCCTCCCCGAAGGCAAATTTCTCCCAATACATGATCCAGGAGTTCCCTTGTCTTCTGGATTGGGTTCAAAATTACAAGCAACGGAGTTGAAAATTAGTAGCCGTAATCTCCAAAAATTGGGTCATCGGTTCAACGACGGCTATAGAATGAAATAAAACATTTAAATTCTCCCTGTTATATTCATATGCAATCAAACAGATCTGAAGAGGCTTAGATTACTTACTGTAGTTGTGCATCCTGTTGTAAGAGTGTTATATTTGTTATCATTCTAAACTTACTACAGGGCTTCCAAAAGAATGTGACAGGGATGTGTAGCCAATGACTTTAAGTCTGATACTAATCATTTAAGTAATTCCCTATTTTGATGGGGGAAAAGTATAAGTGGAGTTTTGAGAGTTTTGGCTAAGTGCAAAGTATTAGTTTCCTGTCATAAGTAAAAATAGTGTCCAAAGATAAAATAGTGCTCTAAATAAAAATCCTGTTCTATGATGGATAATTAATTTTTTCTCTTTCATATTTAAGCAATTAGTGTTGGATTCTCTCGTGTTTTTTTTTCTTGATTTGTAGAAAAAAGTTTTTTTTTTTTAATATTTTACAAAATGTAATGCTTATTTTTAATCTAAACAGCAGTTAGAACAAGAAAAATAAATTGCTCTTACCAATTATAAAAACTTTACCTTTGTTTGATGCTCCTTTAACATTTGAAGTTGTTTGTTCTAAGAGTTTCTTCATACTTCCTTTGTCAGACAAGGGGGCTGATATAAGAAACAAAACTTATATAAGGAATTTAACATGTCGGAAATTATTCACATTTTGTACATTTATTGGATTTAGATTTTTCCGAAGTCTCCTTTATTTAAAAAAAAATCGTTTCTTAGCTATTTGAAATTTTATTTTTAAATATCAGACTTGTCTCTTAATGAATTATCAGAAAAAAATTAGACTATTTAGTAGATTAAGCTCATCTCTAATAAATTAACAGAGCATTAAATAATGCAGAACAACTTACCTTGATTATCTCCTTTTTTAGATGAATCATTCGGTTCATCTGACTTCGTGTGACGAGCTTCTTAAATAAAAAAGAGCAAAACTAAATAAATTAATAAAATTAACATTTTGGTTAATGCAAGTTTTATTACGTTTAATAAAAAGAGACTAAACATGGGTTCAGAGGATACAAAATTTTTCAGCATGTAAAATAATATATACATCTTGATCTGAGATTATATCAGTTGCATGCTGTGATTTAGCTTTAGCGTTAAAATGAATATTTATGAAATATTTTTGTTCAAAAATGATGAAACTTTTTAAAAAACTGAAAGTTCTCAGTTCATAATTTGTTTTAAAAATTTCTGGCAAAGATATGAGTTAACAATTATATCACAGTGTAAAGATACATATGTAAATATTCTTCAAGTAGAAAAACTGAAGCAATGTATTGTTTAGATGCTGAGAAAAGCTACATCGAAAAAAAGGACAGTTTGAGCATTATTAAGATATGATCTACTGGCTTCCCCTAAAAAAAATCAATGAAATTTGATTTTCGCACTGGTAGCAAAAGAGTAATATCAATCGAGTGAGCATGTTTACAAATGCATCCGATGTTTGCATTTCATGCGAACTGAGAATATAAACTGAGCTATAAGCTGAATATAAACTGAGCTACAAACAAACTGTACTGTATTTTTGACCATTTATTAACACAGTTTCAATATTTATTTTGAGCTATATTTTAGATAATAATGCAGGATTTACCGCTGAAGAAAGAAGTATATGGGTGAATCTCAGGAATCATTAACCTATATGTCTTCACACTTTTCTTATAAATATATAACATAATAAGCAAAAATTAATTCTAACAAAATTACAGGAATAACTATGCATTACTAACTTTAAGATACGTACAGTTTTGATCGCGCGCAACTTGCTTTTGACTTTCTTTCTTACTTCAATCCTACATTTGACAACTTTTCATGAGTGTCGCTTAGAGTGTTTAACATACTTTTTTTTTTTCAATGTGTATTCTGTTTAAAAAAAACTGAAAATCACTAAAAACATAATTTAGTAGCTCAGCTGTACTATCATATTTTCTTGAATGATATTTTTCGCGAATATTGACGTTTGCAAACACTTAAAGTTTGTCGCCAAATTTTGGCACGTCAAACCGCAACCGTCGAAAATTGAAGAAAAAAAAAGGTATACAATCCAATTCTGCGAGTTACAAGTTAAACTAATGATGCAAGTTTGTTCTACTTTAAATAAGCTTTTGGAACATCACTAACATAAAACTTGCAGAATTGGTTTGTTTACTTTTTTTTCAATTTTCGATTGTTACGGTTTGACGTTCATAAGAAAAGTTTGAAGACATATAAGTTAATGATTCCTGAGATTCGCCCATATATATATACACTAGCGTGCAAAAGTTTTTGGTCAACGCGTGAAAAGCATTTTAACCTTTCTCTGCGTTTTTTTTTTCTTTTGTAGAGATAATTTCCATTTTATTTAGTCAAATCAACATATGTATTACACTTGATTTCAGAATTTTTACTTTTCTTGCAATTTAATGGAAAAGGTAATCTTCTTTGGATCAAATCTTTGTACTCAGTTCAGTTGAATATTATATATATGGGTCATTCTCACGAAAACTGTCATTTTTCTGATCATTAAATCCCAAAAAAGTAAAGTAAATAAAAAGCTCTGAAACTTTTTATATTAATAAAAATATGCAATGGCTTTATGAAAAAAATATACATCCTTTAAATTATACTTAATATTTAAATAAATTAATTTCGCTGTTTAAAAAGTGAGGGAATGACACTAATAGTGAGGGAATGATATTTTATCTTAATACATGTTTTTCTCTAAGTTACAGCTACCTCAAGTTTGAAAATGATAACATACTAAGTATATCTAATATTTATTACAGTTTAGTTTTATATATTTAATAGTTTTTACAGGTTTTGGAAATAAAATTGGCTGGCATAATTGTCACATGGAATGAGTGGTAGAATTCTTCTTTTGATGTCTGTTTTGTGTAGCTATGTATGTGTTTTGGAAGTATTTTCCTACATTTGTGGAAACCAATACATCAATTGTTACATTTTTTTAATGTAAGATCTTAAATTCTCTGGGGTATAAAATTGTTTCATACTCAATTAGCACCCAATCTCCTATTTTGTATTCCTCTGTATTTTGGTTTTCCTAGCACAGTTTCAACTTTACAAAGTTTTTTTCTTTACAGATAGGAATAAAATTTTTTGTATGTAATCACAGTTGATACTACGATATTCCCGGAACAAAAAGTATTAATAGTTTACGTCATATTAATATTATACGTCATGTGCGATTGAGAAAATATTAGTTATTATACGTCGTATGAGATTCAAAACCGTGGAATCGCCCCTTTGCGAGCTAATCTGACTGATGTGTAACTGATTCGACGATTTGGGTTTTCACTTAAATATTTTATATGTAGATTTCTTAGTGTATCAAGAAGCACTCTCTTTTGCTTCTTTATCTTTTTTCTTGTGACGCATTCCTTTTTACCTGAGCATAATCTGGATACATCATCGGATTAAAAAAAACAACAAAGCTTTCTGAAGTATCATAAGTTATGCTATTTTTATTAAATTTTGCCGATTCTTTATGTTTTCTATATTTTAGAAATCGCTTTGAAAAGCACAATGCTCTGTACTTTTTCAGAATTTTTCCACTTAAAAGTCTATGAAATAACTTCTTTTCTCTGTAAGTCTTTGCTTAAGTTTTAAAATTAGTTCCTATTTGCAAACATAGTACTTCACTAAAAATTAATTAAATTTATTATCTAACTTATTTTTATTAAAGAAAGAAAGAAAGAAAAACCAAGGAAAAAAAAGTTTAATAATATACTCATCTTGAATCATTCCCTCACTTTAGCGTCATTCCCTCATTTTATACATTAGTGAGGGAATGACAAATTTAATAAAATTTAAAAATAACAGTTAGGTCTAATTGATTTCTGAAATCAATCATATACAATTATATTCATACAAGAAAGCAACATATAATTATCCACTTTCTCGACGAAGTTGTATTTTATTTTACTTTAAAAAACGACATGAGGGAATGACAAATGTAAAAATTTTTACCTGGTTTGATTCATTCAAATTTATTTCACAGCAAAGATTCTTAAAGTTGAAGAAGAAAACATACTGCAATTTTGTTCTATGATGCCAGTTGTTAACTGCTAAAGTTTTTATTAAAATATTTTTATTCTAAGAAGATTGCAGGTAATAAGAACATTGTTGTGAGGGAATGATGCGAAACACTGGAGACAAAGTTTGAAATAGTGCTATGGCAATATTTTTTATCAGAAATTAAATTTAAAATTTATTTTCTGAATTCGATATTTCAATATTCTGAAATAAAAAGCACGAATTTGTAAATTTTTTATTTCTTATTTCAGAAATAATTTTCTTATTTTTTAAATCATCAGTGGGGACAAGTGAGGGAATGACATATTGGTATATTTTAATTACCTAAAATAAATAAAAAATAAAAATTGATAATTTTACTAATATTCTTTTGTTGGCCTGCATTCTGAAAGACACTTTCCCTGAAAATTTTTTTCCATAAGTTGTAAAACAAACATAAAATATACTGGGGACATGAAAATGACTATTTTTGTGAGAATGAACTATATATATATATATATATATATATATATATATATATATATATATATATATATATATATATATATATATATATATATATATATATATATATATATATATATATATATATTAATTTTTCTGTTGTTAATTTTTCTTATTTTTTGCAATTTTTTCTTTTTTTTCTTTTCATGTCTTCTTTCTGATTATCTCTCTGTCAATCTATCCATCTATCTATATATATTACAGAAATTTTCTTACCGATTATTTTCTTCGGGCCAATATAAATATTGCCAATAGAGGTGAATTCATCTAAAAAAAATAGAGATCGTAAAAATGAAAAATGAAAGAGATGCAATTTTTAGTATCAATAGTTTTTTTTAGTTAATTCTATAAATATGAAACAGAATAATTACTAACTATTCTCTCAAAACAAATCAATTGTTTGAAAAGATGTGAAAACTTAAATTATTCCACTCATTTTAATAAAAAAGTTCGATTCCAACAGTATTTAAAATTAAAATTTCTATTTCAATGATGAAGATAAAAATTTGAATTGAAAATTGCTTTATAAAATAATTTCTTTATTTTTTTGAAAGAAATTTCATAGAAATTTACTTAGTTTTTCCCGAGACTCATGATTTTTGCTATAAATTCTTTCACATTTATTTCTATAATAAATTTAACTTAAATGATATTTGACATGATAGATAGTGTTGTTATAAATGGAGGTAAAATTTTCAACCTTTCTAACTTGAAATGTTATATTTTCATAAATTTTCACTTAAAAGTACTGTGGCATTTTTACGAAACAAACCAAACTAAATTTAAATCACTAATATAATAAACGCAGTTAAAATAATTAACAAATTTGCAGAATATAGTGGGTAAAAGGTTGTTTATAACGAGAGTAATGTCATTGTTTAAAAATAAAAACTTTTTAAATATATATCTAATTAAATTTAATTAAAAAAAACATAATTTTTCCTATTTTCTTGAAATTATTATATTTTTTAAGAAGAAATATGGCATTTTAAAAGGTGCATTAAAAGTTAGATTAATCGATTTTATATACTGTCAAAAAGGGTTTCTCAAAATGTCAAATTCGAATATAGTTCCTCGATGCAACTATAATCGAATTTGAAAACCCGATGTATTCAAAATTGAACAACAAATGGGGAGAAAGTCGGATTACTAAGGTAGAGTACTGAGGTAGCCTGTTAACTAGGTCTCATGTTTACTCTACAAAAAATTTAGAAATGCAAGTAATTTCGTGAAACAAAAGTAGAAATATTTGTTTTATAGGAAAATTAAAGAAAATTATGCATGGAATTTACATGTGATATAGTCAAGGCAGTTCCCAAGGGATTGGAGGGAAAGAAGGGGACAATTATTTCGCGGTCAAGAACGGCCGAGGGTCTGACGAAAATTGTTTGCAAAAAAATATCGTATTCATTAATATTTTTAAAAGAACAAGACACAGAATTTCTTTATTTATATAAAAACTATAAATTTTTATAAAGAGTCTTGAAAAATTCGAGAAATTTGAAAATACGACTTTTTGTACTTTGAGGATGGACTCACAATGAATTTTGTCCTAGGGCCCGTAAAAACCTTTTCTCGGCTTTGGATATAGTCATCTTTTTCCTCCGCAGCACTGCAGCTTCCGCAAAGTTACACATAGATACACATCAGGAGGGGGGGGGGTGGCAGGGATTGGGTAGTCCCCGGTTTTACCCCACAAAGAGAAGTTATTGAAACATTGAAACGAAACAGAACAGTGCTACTTACATGGCAAAATTCTTATTGTTTGTTATGATATGACTAATTAGTAAACGTATAATTAGCTGGACTAGAAATAATTTTTATAACTGTAATGACCAACTAATAAGGGTATTTTCAAAATAACACAACATTTATAGATTTAAAAAAAAAAAAAAAAAAAAACATGTATCAACACTGAATTACGAGGCGCATCCAGAAAGTAAGTTTTTAAGAAAAGAACTTTCAGGAACCTATTTATTGGCAACAAGTACAGCTATGTTTTTCAACATAGCCACCACCTGAATTGAGACAATTGTTGTATCGTGGGATCAACTTTCCCTCTGTCATAGAGCTCTGCCGTCTGTGAATGGAACCAGCGTGTGACAGACGTCTTCAGCTCTTCGTCGTTTCCAAATCTTACACCGGTGGACAGGAATTTCTTGAGGTGTAAGAAAACGTGAAAATCGCTGGGAGCAAGATCATTGTCATAGAGGAGCAGAACACCTGCAGTAAGCATTTCACGCCTGTTGTTTTGAATGGAGCGTCGCAATTTCCACAGTGTTTCACAGTAAAGGTCTGCGTTTAGTGTTTCATCACGTGGATGGAAGTCAATGAGCAGAATGCCCTTCCTGTCCCAGAACACCGTGCACGTCAATTTCAGTACCAAGCGTTGAATTTTGTGTTCGGGTCTCAGGTTTTTCGTCACACGCTGGTTCCATTCTCAGGCGGCAGAGTTCTATGACAACGGATACAAAAGTTGATCCCACGATACGAGAAGTGTCTCAATTCTGGTGGTGACTATGTTGAAAAATAGCTGAAACATTGCTGTACTTGTTGCCAATAAATATGTTCCTCAAAGTGTGAAATCTTTTTTTTAAAAAAAAATAGGGAAACTTACTTTCTGGATGACCCTCGTATTTATTAACACTAATCAACGTGAATTAATCCTGCCTATATGGTAGGTTCTTGTTCTCGATTACTAAAGTTTAATTCAGAGAGTTTGTTCGATAGAAAACAGAAATACCTACTAAACTACTCACTCTCCCCTGCTGATTTTTAAGCAAAATGCATAGCCTGAAAAGTGAACTGAAAGTGGAAAATGTGTCAAATGGCTAATCTTTGGCTACAAGTAGGATTCGAATTAAGGTTCAAGGTAAAATGCTTTAGCCACCACCCAAGACAAAAGACAGCTAAGAAGCTTTATACAGTGGTTGTCGTAATGACAAGTCATGACATTCCTGTCCCTAATTTCAATGATACATAGGGTTGCAATTCGGAAAATATAATCCAAATAGCTTAGTCAGGAAACGGGTAAATTTAAACTTACTTTTTGCTCATTTAGCTATATCTTAAGAACGTTTAAGCGAATTGAATGTATGTCCTTATGTGTCGTAATGGAATCCACTAAATAAAGCTTCCTAATTCGCCTTGAAGTGGGGAGTACCAAAAAATTTACGATACCAATTATTTTGCTAATCAGATATGGTGTTTCTCATTTGTATACATGCAGTTTTCAAATTCGATTGTAAGTGGGAATTATCACCTTTGCTTCGGAGCTATTTTGATGTATTTTTGCTCAATTTTGAGAAACCGTTTTTAACAGTGTACTTGTAATTAACCAGATCTAATCTGTTATTCATAAAATCTGTTTATAAACAATCTTTTTTTATTGTATTGTATAATTTTTATTTTATTCAATAAATCCTACTTGCCTTCTCCCACATCTGAAGATTCTTCTGAATTCTCTGCTGATTCTAAGAAAGAACATAAATGAATTAGAATTTTTTTTTTAATTCTTAAATTTTTTTTTAAATTAATAATATTTTTATTCTTAATAAAATCCCTGAATGATTTTTTTTCTTCTCATCATTAGCAGGTTAGTTTGCTATTAGATCTGGGTAGCCAACCTTAGTTTCAAAGTCAGCGATGAAACATTGCCTTAGTATGTGCGGAATTAATTTTTGTTAAGAAAGTCAAATTCATTTGTCTGTTATTGCACTATAAATTACTTTTTTTTGGATAAATTGTCTTCAAATTTTACTACAAGTAATGAACAAGAATCAAAAAAATATACATTCTTTTCTTAGGAATTTTTATAAAATTTGTGTCTCAATTTTGATGTTGAAAAGAAAAATTATATAATTTCAAAGATTTACCATAATTGTTATTTTTTAAATACTTTTAAAAATTATATACAAATTGCTTTCAATATTAATGCTTTTGTACAAGTAGCATAAATAAAAGCAAATAATGAATTTATTTATGTTAGCAAATGCAAATTTGCTTCTAAAAAATCAAGCAACTAAACTTTTCTCGGATACAACTCTTTTGAATTACTATACTTACTAATTTTTCTACTAAAATAATAACGTATTTATCAATAATAAAAAGTTCATTTTATCTGTTCTCTTAAGCAAGTTAGCTCAGAAATTGCTTGCTCAGTATAGACACACATCAAGAGGGGACTGGTTTGGATAGTAACCGAATTTACACCACGAGCAGAGGTTATTGAAGCGAAACTGAACAATTTTGCGTTCAGAGCAATGCTTACTGTTTTTTTTATGGTTTGAATCTTTAGTAAACGTGCAATAATCTGGACATGAAATAGTTTTTATAACTGTAATAACCAATGAATAAGTATAGTTTAAAAACAAGTGATTATTAAAGAGTTGATATAGAGAAACAAATTTATCTGTACAGGCGCCTTGAATTAATCAACAGTATTAATCGACGTGAATTAATCGCACTAATATTGTAGGCTCTTTTTCTCTATTAGTAAAGTGTAATTCAGAGTTTGTCAGATAAAAAGCTGAGCTAAATTCTAAATCGAGATATTCGATTTTACCCCACTACCAGGTTTTGCACTATCACGCCCCTACTCATTTCTGAGTAAACTGTAATTCCTGAAAAATGAACTGAACGAAAAATTGTTTGAGAGAGATATTCTTTTGCTGCGGGTAGGATTTTAACCAAGGCTCACTGTAAAAGGCTCTGATCACCATAGCTGTACATTCAAAGCAAGAGAGAGTTTATAAGCTTGACATAGTGCTGCCGCAATAACAAATCATGACACACTTTCCTTTAATTCAATAGTACAAAGGTAATTCGGAAAATATATATGGTCACAATACCTTATTCAGGAAATTGGTAGCTTTAATTTACTTTTTTGCTCATTTCGCTATATCTGCAGAACTTTTATGGAATGGAACGTATGACATTATGTGTATATCTCCCAGTCACTATATGAAGTCACCCTGGACAGGGGAGGTCAACTCTTTGGTGATTAGAGTATCCAACTACGATCCCAGAGGTTCGAGGATCAAATTCTGACTGCAGCTAGCGAACATCTCTCTCACCTTATTCTCTCACTCCTTATCACATTCGATAATAAAAACTTAACTCAAAAAATGAGCTTATACTGTTTCAGTCCTTTAGTCATGGGATTTCTAAATTCGACTTTTATTTGTATCGGAACTATTTTGAAACATTTTTCATAAAATGTCACACTTGCCTTTTTGAAGTTTCCTTTCAGTGTTCATTCTCAGTCTGAAAAAAAAAGAACAAATAAAATTAGAAATATTCTTTTTTAAATATTAATATTTCCATAAAATCCCAGAATTATCATTTTTTTGGTCATCAGCAAATTCGTTCGCACTTTGTTCTGGGTAGCCACAATTCGTTTTAATGTCAAAGATAAAACGTTATCTTGTTATTATGAAATCAATTTTTTCAAGAAAATTAATTTTGTCTGTTTCTGCATTATAAATTAATTTATTCTAAATCATTTTTTTTTTAAATTTTAATTCAACTAGTGAATATGAATCGGAAAAGATATATATTTTTTTAGGAATTTCTGCTAAAATTTGCTTCTTAATGTTGATGTTGAAAAGAAAAATTATCATAACATTGCCAAGGTTTATCATAAATGTAATTGTTTAATTCTTTTAGCAAAGTATACTACAAAAATTGCTTTCACTATTAATTTTCATGCAAATAACATTAATAAATGCGAATAATGATTTTATTTATGTTAGCAAATGCAAACTTACTTTTAGAAAATCAAGCAACCAAATTTTGCTCACAGTGCTAAAAAATTTCGGTAAAAATTTTTTTAGTTGCTATTTTACCGTATTCTACCGTAATAGTAAAAAAAAGATGATATTAAAGCTGTTAAGTGTGAGAGAAAGGAGGTTATTGATATTTTGTTTCATAATTGGGATCAATAGGTGACCCTGGACTATTAGAATAAAAAATTATCATGCACATATAAATAGTGCAGCACTACTGTCCACTTAACTTTGGTTCAGAAACTATGCAAATTGTAAATGGTTGCAAAACCGTATAATTTTGTATTCTCTGTTTTTTAATCCTACCAGTTTTTACAAACGGTTTCAAAACAGTAAACGGTTTCAAAACCGTAAAGATAAGGAAATGTTTCTAACCATAAACGTTATGGTTAATCGGATGGACAGACTGCTTTTGGTTATTTTACTGTAAATTCAGAATGAAATTTCTTACAGTAAAGTGACAACTGTTTTAAAATACTAAACTTACTACTTTTGCTACAAAAACAATTACGTATTTATTAATTAAAAAGAAAACTTTAGTTCACATGTTTTCATAAGCAAACAAACTGAGAAATTGCTTAAACTAAAATTTAATTTAAACTTATCAATTTTTAATTTTCTTTTTTTTATGTCATAATTTTTTATAAAGTTTAAATACGCTATCGCCTTTAAAATGCAGATTAAGACCTGTATAGTCTAGAACGTTGTCAATAAATCTGGTAAATGGCAAGAGAGAGGGCGAACAAGAAAATACTTTTTTCCTAATCTAATACAAAGTAATTCCCTTATCTAATACAATCACTCAATCAAAAAAAATATTTCTTTATGCAAAGTTGTACTATAAATATGTAATGGGATATATCAGTTAGATACTATTTTAGAATTTAAGCTTTTTTAAATATATAAGTTTGTACACCTTCATATTAAAATATTGTTTAAAAAAATCAAAAATGCCTTTTTGTGACTTGAATAAAAGAGCTGGAGCAAATACAGTTTATTCTGATTGACTGCAGGTCATCCAATATTTGGATTATCAAATTAAGTTTTAAATGAGAAAAAAATATTTAAAAATGCGTTTATTGGTACCTTGAATAAAACAGCTGGAGCAGATGTTGTTTTTTCTAGTTGATAGCTTGTCCGTAAGCTAGTGATTTTATTTGGATTACCGAATTTTTAAGGTTTAAATGAGAAGAAAAATATTTAAAAATGCGTTTATTGGTGACTTGAATAAAACAGCTAAAGCAGATGAAGTTTATTATGGTTGGTAGCTTGCCCTTGAGCTATAGTGATCCTATTTGGATTACCAAATTCTCAAGGTTTATATGAAAAAAATAGATATAGTTTTGGGCCATCTTAATAGTCGGAGGCTTTAACTTGGAATCTTGGCATGAAATTTTGCTCAGTTCAGCATAAAATATTTGTAAATATTTTACAAAATAAATAAATAAATTTCATTTTAATGCATTTTAAAATAAAAAAATTAGGTATGAATTCGCAGTATTCTGAGACTGACAACACACAATACTGACCATTCACAGACTGACCACGGTGTTACCAAAACGTATATTTTAAGACTCAAAAAATATATTGGCGTAGTTTCTATTTTAGAATATGCCCAAACAGTTTTAAGAGATTTTAATTATTATTTAATGAGGAATGTTTGTATTGCTTTTTAAGACATGTGTGGTAGTTTGAAAGTTTAAATATTTTTGCATGTTAGTTTAAAGAGGGTTGGCAAGTTTCTTTCACCCTGGAAAATTATTGCTGCTTGGGAATAAACAGTTTTCTTTTAAATGGAACAATCAATTTTATTAGTTGATTTTTTTTAAATGTATGTTTTAAAATAATTTATTAAATAAGAAAGTCTTAGATTTTAAATATCAGTGATAAATTTTTAAATTTTTTTTAAAAGATTTTTGTGACATTTATGAATTTTTATAGGAATGTACAAGTGGGAAAAGGTATTGAAATTTTAAGCAAGATAAATACGCATAATTTATAATATTTTGTATAAACGTGCCATGAACTTCGATATAATTAATACGTACATATATTATTGACAATTTTACCAAAGCACTTCTGTAAAAATTACCGAGTTTTTTTTAATGCTCCCATAGAGCCTGTAATAGGTAAATTTGTGCCATATTTTGATAGTTTTGACCATTTTTTTAGCAGAGTGAAATTTTTGTCATTCATGTCAAAATTTTACAAGTGTCGCTAATAAGTTGAAATAAATAATGCGGACGCCTTTTAAATAAAATCAATCAAATGAATTACAAGTTCTACAGATGAATGACAACAATATATAAAACTTTAATCTTTTAATAACCAATAATTTAGCATCAAAACGGTTTCAAAAAATGTATAAACTTAAATTAAAACAAAATAGAACAACAACAAAAACTATATCTGGTTGCCACGCAACCTAAAGGGAAATTTTAAAACAAATAAATTTAAAGAAAATTAAAGCTGGCGCTTCTGTTAAATATACATACGTTAATGACTTAAAATCTTAAACATACTCCGACCTTGCAAAGTGATAAATAGCACTTTGGAACTTGCATTTAGCATTTCGTAGAAATACAAACTGACTCATATATTGGTCGCCTTTATATGAAACTAATTAAGAAAATGTTCAGTTATTATATAAATAACAAAAAGTTCATAAATCTAAACGTTGTGGAATTTTTATGATCCTTCCCAATCTGCTTTTGCTAAGAGAATTCACTTCCAGATTATCAGGCACATCAACGGAATTGGGAATATTATCCACTTCCAAGTTAATTTTCCTTGAAGACTTTTCCAGAACATCCACATCGTTCTTTGCTGATAGCTCTAAAGGATAAAGTCTTTGGAAAGGTCGGATCCTTTCTCCTTGAGAGGTTCTTAATCTGGCTACTCTAGGAATACTGTCCTTTCCAGGATACAGTTCTAAGACAATTCCAAGAGGCCAATCTATACGTCGAGCATTATTTTGTCCTATTAAAACAATATCACCGATGTTTATTACACCATTCCTTCTTATTCCTTTGTGCACTAGCTGAGCAAGATATTCATTTCTAAATCTTTGTTTGAGATCTTCACGTAATTTTTGCAAAAATTTTACACGTTTCAACATAGAGGTTCGATTCACAAGGTCTATATCGGGAGTTTCGTTGATGTTGCTCCCTTCCCCGTATATAAACGTTGCCGGAGTTAAAGGTACTAATTCAGATGGATCATCGTGAATGTAGGTCAACGGTCTGCTATTTATAACCGACTCACAGACACATAAAATTTTATTTTATAACCGTCGTTGAACAGCCGACCCAACTTAATGGGTTTACGGCTACTAATGTTCAACTCCGTAGCCTTGTAATTTTGAACCCAATCCAGAAGACAAGGGAACTCCTGGATCGAGTATTGGGAGAAATTTGCCTTCGCGGAGGACTTTTTGATGGAGCTAACCCGCATTTGCGTTACATGGAGAGGAAGACCACGAGAACCTCCCACGGTTAGCCTGACGGCAAGGGGACTCTAACCCATGATCCGTCTACCACTGAGGATATTTCACGTCAGCACTGTGGTCAGTGCAAGCCGGATGCGGAATTCGTATCGACTGGGATTCGAACCCGGTTCGCCTCATTGGAAGGCGAACGCTCTATCCCCTGAGCCATCGCGGCTCGGACACATAAAATTTTATTTTATAACCGTCGTTGAACAGCCGACCCAACTTAATGGGTTTACGGCTACTAATGTTCAACTCCGTAGCCTTGTAATTTTGAACCCAATCCAGAAGACAAGGGAACTCCTGGATCGAGTATTGGGAGAAATTTGCCTTCGTGGAGGACTTTTTGATGGAGCTAACCCGCATTTGCGTTACATGGAGAGGAAGACCACGAGAACCTCCCACGGTTAGCCTGACGGCAAGGGGACTCTAACCCATGATCCGTCTACCACTGAGGATATTTCACGTCAGCACTGTGGTCAGTGCAAGCCGGATGCGGAATTCGTATCGACTGGGATTCGAACCCGGTTCGCCTCATTGGAAGGCGAACGCTCTATCCCCTGAGCCATCGCGGCTCGGACACATAAAATTGTAGTTAGTTCTTCATAATCTATAACAGATTTACCTAACACACGACGCAGAAGAGTCTTAAGCATTCCAACTATCTGCTCCCACCGCCCACCCCACCATGCTGCTGTGGGTGGAATAAATTTCCAAATTATTTTCTGAGCGGTTGAGTACACTGCAATCTTGTCCCAATCTAAATTCTTTAAATAATTGTTTGCTCCTACAAAGTTCTTTCCATTATCCGAGTAAATGACCGATATTCTACCTCGCTTGAATGAAAGCATCTGTAATGAGAGACCGTACTAATTCAAAGTGGACTGCTCTGTACACAGCACAGGTAAACAAAACGATCCAAGCTTTTTCTTTCGATTTTAGATACAGAGGACCGGCATAGTCCACACCAGACACTTGAAAAACTTTTGTCTGAGTAACACTTTCTCGTGGAAGGGGCGCAAAAGGAACTTCTACTGGTTTAGCTCGATGACGCTTACAAGTCACACACTTGGAAATAACTTTATTTATAAACTTTTTAGCTTTAAGAATCCAGTATCGCTCTCTGAGTCTTGAGAGTAAGATGGAGCGAGCTGCATGCATCGCTTTTATATGCTCTTCACGGATTAATTCTAACACAACACTGTCAGCAGGTAAAATAATTGGACATCTGAAATTCTCATTCTCATCAATATGTATCAGTTTGGTCTTTATTCTCAGAATATCACTTATATCTCGAAAGGCTTGTATTTTTGCGAGACATTTATCATCTTGGAAATGCGTTGTTTGCAATGACGTAAAAATCACATTTTCCGCCTTTGTCAACTCCTCACAGATTAAATTTCCCTTTAACTTATCCTGATGTGAAACGTTGTGGACAAAACGTAGGATCCAAGCGACTACTCTTACATTTCGGCTATATGTTGAAAAGTAATTACACCATATTTCCGTTACTTCAACATTTACCATGGAAATAACTACTTGTTTTCTTTTTTCCAAATTTACTTCCTCTTCATTTACGGAAATTTCGTCAGCTGCTACAGGCCATTCCGTGTGGGAAAGATATAGCCAGCTGGGACCCTCCCACCATTTCGAATTGTCGAGTTGTTGAGCAGAGCAACCTATACTTAGTAAGTGTGCGGGATTCATAGATCCGGGCAAATGCCTCCATGCTTTTACCGGAGTCCATTTCCTGATTTCTTGAATTCGATTTTATACAAATACACCCCATGTGTCTTCTCTTTTAAGCCAAGCTAATACAGTTGTTGAGTCTGTCCAGAAATGAACTTTGTCCGTCTTAATTTGTTTTACTATTTCAATAGATAAACGAGCTGCAATTGTAGCGCCAAGAAGCTCAAGTCGAGCAATCGTTGTTTCTTTTTTCCCGCTAGGAGCGATTCTTGCTTTACTTTGTATCAGGTGAACTTGAACATTGCTTTCATGTTCTATTCTCAGGAAAACTACTGTGGAATACGCAAATTTACTGGCATCACAAAAGAAATGCAATGAAATGTGCTCGTAACCTTTGTCACAATGCAACCACCTTGGGATTTCTATGTGCTTCAGATATTCAAGCTGACTTAGCCACTTTGAAAAACCTTCTCGTGTTTTTGTGTCAACTTCATCGTCCCAACCAATTTTAGCTTTCCACAAATTTTGTAACCACAATTTTGGTCGTATCAATACCGGACTAGTTATCCCCATAGGGTCAAAAACTCTGTGTGAGGCAGCTAAAATGCTTCTTTTGGTGATTTTTTCATGTTTTGTGTCCTTCATATCAAGAATATTAATTAACAGAGTATCACTTTGTCTATTCCACTTCATTCCCAGAATGTTGGTCTCACTAGAATTAGGTTCTGATGGGTTAGAAGACTCCCACCCTCGTAAATCAAATTGTCTTTCAGCCATAATATTAGTAGCAACTTCTATGAATTGTTTCAACTCTGATTCAGTTTTCACGCTTGTGAGGCAATTATCTACATAAAAACTGCATATTAGTTCCTGTATAATCTCTTTAGGGTATTTTTCATTCGCTCCCATTGCTTCCTCTAGTTTATTATTCAAATGGTATTGAATAGTGGCTCCAAGCAAAAGCGGACTACAAGAAACGCCAAACACAACTCTTCGATGACGAAAATGTTTGAGCTGTCCATCTTCTCCATACCATAAGAATCGCAAGAAATTTCTATCATTTTCATAAAGACTTATTTGCAGAAAAGCCTTACGTATATCAGCTGTTACACCAAATTTATATCTTCGAAATTTATTTATCATTCAGGGAATTACTTCTATCAAATTTAACCCTTTCTCAATACAATCATTTAAACTAGGAACTCTTTTTCTCTTAGAAGAAGCATTGAACACGGGCCTGATTTTAGTTGTGCTGCTATCCTTTATCACAGGTCTATGAGGTAAGTAGTGACATGTATCCCCATGTCTTCTTTTGGAACCTCTTCAATTATTTCCTCTTTCTCACAGTCCTTGAACACTTTTCCATAGGCATCATACAATTTGTCGGTTTTCAATTTGCGTGTTGTCATTTGCAATCTCTTTAACGCCAAATCATAATTATCTGGCAAAGGCAAATGCCCATCAAGCCATGGCAGGCTAACTATAAAACGGCCATCTTCTTCCACTTTCACTGTATTTAAGAAATATTCCATTGAGGCTTCTTGCAGTTCCTCTCTAGATTTTTGTTCTGAAGGATCTTTTATTCCTAAGGAATCTAATCTCCACAGCTCCGAAATATCCATTTCTTTTACTAAAAGGGAAGTAATCAACATTGCGTTGCTTGATGGTAAATCATATTCAGGTGCTCTCCCTGTTGAAGTCCATCCCAGTAGTGTCTCTATTGGTACTAATCCACTGGCCAAAACTCTTCGTTTTCCAGTCATAAGTTTTCCTATTACGTCAGCTCCGAGCAGAATTTGAACTGGTTGTGACTCATTTCCGACGTCTGACAACTTTATATTCATTTCTTCAAGCTCTTTTAACCAGGGTCCAAACCTAGCAGGTGTTATACTATCACAAATAGATGCTTGATCCAAAGCTTCCATGTTACAAGTCAAGTTATTCTCTGGATTCCTTAATCTAATTCTATAACACGTGTGTTCTAATTTATCTGATTTGTGACCACCAAACAAAGAGTGTATGAGAGTTTCTTTTCTCAAGGGAACATATTCCTTCTTTTCAGCCAAATTTTTTAAAATATATGTTCTTTGTGATCCAGAATCTAAAACTGCTCTCACCACAATTTCTTTTCTATCAGATATCAGCCTTAGTTTCATAGT
Source organism: Parasteatoda lunata (assembly GCA_949128135.1). Lineage (NCBI taxonomy): Eukaryota > Metazoa > Arthropoda > Arachnida > Araneae > Theridiidae > Parasteatoda > Parasteatoda lunata. Next base: position 10,271,834 of record OX421970.1, read on the forward strand.
TTGAAGGAACACTTTCGGACCCTACGTAATGTTGGACATGTTTATTTCAGAACTTTCACTTTTCTGCTCAGATTTATCGGGTTCACGATTTTTTGCAGCTAAAGATTCACACATTAGTACCACATGTCTTTTACCGCATACGACGCATTTTATAAAAGCTTTGCACTTACGAACTGAATGTCCTTGCATTAAACAGGCAAAACAACATTGATTTTCTCTTATTATGTTTTCTCTTTCAGCTAAAGTCATATTTCGAGCGGAAAAACAATTTGAACTTTTATGTTTCCCAGAACAAAAAACACACCCTTTCTTCAAATCCTTTGCATCTATAGTCAATAGATTTGCCGCTGTTGGAAATCTTTTTGTTGGCAAATCTCTTGCTTTCTTCTTAAAGGGCTTGCGTTTTTCATCAGATCCCAAGCCAAAACCTGACATGGCCAAATTAATTCTTTCTTCACCTTCCGTTTCTGCCTTCAAGAAAGCCATGATGTTTGTTAATCGCTCTTTGGCGTCAACGGAAGCAACGCTCGAAGAACTTCGGTTCCATGCTTTCAGAAACTCTTCTTGGAAACAAGACTCTACCATAGGAAATAGTATTGAAGCACATTTCTCGGTTGTAACACCTAACGTTTCTAAAGCTCTAAGATAAGACTCTAGTTTGTCATAAAGAGACGTCATAGATATTCTTTCATGTTTTTGAACGGAAACTATGAGCTTCAACAATTCCCTAACATATACTTCGACCAAAAGGTCATCCTTGCCAAATCGGGCGTTGAGGCTATCAACTGCTTTGGTATAGTTTGCAGCGGTTGGTGGAAAGCTTTCTACAACTTCTCTAGCTCTTGATCCAACAGTTGTAGCTTGAATCAGGTATTGAAATTTGTTTTCAGGAGCAATATCTGTATCGTTATGAATTTGTTCAAATTGTCCCCAAAATGGTAGCCAATCTTTTAAACCTCCACTAAATTGCCTAAGTTCTAATTTTGGCAAATTAAACTGCTTTCTGGCACTGGCACTAATAATATTTGGAGGAGACTCACCGTTTCTAAACGATGTAGCTTGAAGTCTCGCTAACTCCAGTTCATGTTTTTTTATATTTTCTCTCTCTTCATATTCTCTTTGTCTCAATTTTTCTTCATATTCCTCCTTTTGTCGTCGATCATTGACAGTAGCTACCAACACACTTGTTACAAAATCTGGATCAGCTAAATATTCTTTACTTTTCAAAATGATTGTTTTCAGATCCGATACGGTAGCTTTTTGGGGTAATACTTCGCCAATTTCTTGGGCAACAATAATAAGATCTTCCTTTTTAAATCCTTTTGGTGCTAAAAACATTTTTCGAATCAGAAGTAGCGTAACAATAGTCCTGTTCGCGGACGCCACAAATGTCGCTAATAAGTTGAAATAAATAATGCGGACGCCTTTTAAATAAAATCAATCAAATGAACTACAAGGTCTACAGATGAATGACAACAATATATAAAACTTTAATCTTTTAATAACCAATAATTTAGCATCAAAACGGTTTCAAAAAATTTATAAACTTAAATTAAAACAAAATAGAGCAACAACAAAAACTATATCTGGTTGCCACGCAGCCTAAAGAGAAATTTTAAAACAAATAAATTTAAAGAAATTAAAGGTGGCGCTTCTGTTAAATATACATACGTTAATGACTTAAAATCTTAAACAACAAGTAAAGTACCTAAATTTTTAAAATAAAAACAATTGTAATTATACATAGATAGCAGAAGCTTAGGGACAGCGTTTAACAAATTTTGTAATATATATAGCATAATAAATAAATACAAAAAAACACGAAGAAAATTAAGAAAAATGATAAGTTTTATTTATTGCGCATAAGCTGCAAGTAAATAGAACTCATAAAATTCGAGCAAATCCGTGGCTAAAATTATTTACTAATAAAATTCCTTGTTAATTTATAAAATTTTTCCATGTGCAAATCCATTTCGGGCAAATCCGGGGCTAAAAGTATTTACTAAAGAGATTTCTTTGTTAATTTATATACTTTTTCCATGTGCAAATCCATTTCGGGTAAAATCCATGGTTGAAAATATGTGCAAAACAGGCAATTCATGCTTCTTTCTCTTTTCTATTTTATATTTATTTCTTAAATAAATATTTATTTTCTAAAATTATTTATAGTCAACTTCTTTTAATTATCCAGTATAATATTACCTTGCGCACATCCATTTTTCGGACCAATCCTTGGTAACTAACAAATTAAACGCACTTTAGTAATGCAGTAAGAACGCACTTTAAAATAAAACTCCTCTAGTTACGCTATCTCAATTTGCGCTTTTGTTTTCATATTTTGCAATCTGGCAATCTTGTTACAAAAATATTTTAAATCATTCTAGAAAAATTTCCCGTTTATGAAAGTTCATTTTTTTCGCTACTCGCTTTATAGATTATGTTTTATGTTCTATTCTGCTTTTTCTTTGTATTTTATTTTCTGTTTTTACGTGTTATTTTTACTTATTGTGTTCTATTTTATTTGTTGCAATTTCTGTTAAAATTTTTTGAGTACTTCTCACACCATTGTATTGATATATTTTACTTTGGCTATACTAATACAATATTAGAAAGCACTCTTTTTTGCAGATATAATCGTGTGGGCTGATGAAGAGATTATATCTTTATTTTCCGGATTTTTAAAAGAATTCTATCCTTTTTTTTCCTTACAGTTTTTGTTATTTTTGTTTTTATCAATTTTCTTTTTTCCCTATATATATATATATATATATATATATATATATATATATATATATATATATATATATATATATATTAACGAAGAATTTTTAAAACGAAGAAAAAACAAAGGTAAATTACAGACAAATGAAAAAAGGAGGGAGGGGGGAAATAATGACAAACAACTGGGGAAAGAAAAAGAATTATTTAATTTTAAAAAAAAAGGATAACGTTTTTTTAAAAAACCGGAAAAAATAAGATATAATCTTTTCATCAGCCCACACGATTATATCCGAAAAAGAGTGCTTTCTAATATTGTATCAAATAGCCAAAGCAAAACATATCATTACAATAGTGTGAGGAGCACTCAAAAAATTTTTTACGAAAATTACGACAAAAACATATGTATATATAGTATGTATAGTATGTATATAGTATATATATGTATGTATAGATTTACTTTTTATAAATATTTTCTACTTTTTTAATTCAAAAAGATTAATTTGACATAAATTTCAAAACAAATATTTTAATTGAACAAGCAATCTAGTTTCACATTTGCAATTATCCTGAACTAATCATTGTGTTGACAAAATTTATTTTTCAAGACTTGTGAATTGCTTCATAGTACCTATTACGAGGTGTATTTTGGTGTATTACAGGGGAGTGAGCTACTTATATTCATTGAATATTTAATTAAAACTAACTTAATGTTTTACATTTAATTAAAAACTATGAAGTATAAGATATTTACAAAACTGAAGGATAATTTGCAAAATTGAGTTCATATAGATTTCATAAATTTTAAGCACTCACTGTGGACTTTTCACGTTTTGTTCATTTGTCCGAATATTTTTCCCTTCCTGGGAATAAATGACTCTATCCTCCAAAAAACCACAACTCAAAATTTAAATTACTTTATTGTATTTTTTAACTGATTAAACTTATTATATTTTATAGATGTATAATTGACAGGATTAGAAAAAGTAGTCCGATCTCAAGCTGAAATTATCACAATTGCATTTTTAAGTTTTAAATATACATATATTTTACATCTAATTATTCTTTTTGATAATTAAATACTATGCATTAAGGTATTTGGATTTGTCAGTAGATAAAATATAGCTTCAAACTTGTGTGTTTTTTTGCGAAAGTTTTCTTTCCTAGCAATAGCACTACTATTACTCATATGATTAGGTTTCTTACGTGCTGGAACGCTAAAAATATTACAATAGTTAGGTTTTTTAAGTGAACATATTTTTTTCTAATTAGTTAGTGCTGTGAAAAATCTAACCACGGAAGTTTACAATATAGCAAGAATTATATCTCATGTGTTCATGTTAATCACGGAATTTTTCTCTTTGCCAGATCAAACTTGCACAAAGTCTTGTCTAACAAAATTCTAGAATTTCAATATGATATGCTTACGAGACGAAACTAACACTAAAAGTAATCTGTGCTTTGAAAAATGGTTTTTACTTAATTATTATTCCACAGTGCTACAAAAAACTTAGATGAACCTAATATTTTTTAAACCGGTTTTGTTTGGATTTTTATTTATAAAAGACTAAAATGAATTTTAAACCCCACATTAAAGGTAAATAACGTTTTCAAAAGTATTTCATAGTTACACAAAAAGCAATCCAAGGTATACATACATTTTTTGAATAAATATATTAACATGATTAAAAAAATAATAACTAAATATTTTAAAGATGATTAAATATAACTTTATAATTCCACTGAACATGCAAATGAACACTCAATATTGAAATATTATATTGATAATGCATTTAAATTGTGTAGTTTTGCTTTTGTCTGCCTAAGTAATGAAAATGTGATGCTTTCGCATTATTTACATTAATATTATTACTTGGCATATATATTCCCAATCGGTTTTGGTTTATCACCCAATTTGTAAGTTAAACATTTTTCAGTTTCCTCTTTTAAAAAAAAAATAGTAATAATAATATAGGAATGATAAAAAAAAACTATTAAACTGACTTATTTTACATCATCTTTGAGAAAATTTAGAGGAGCAAAAAATTTAAAAATTCATTAAATTTACCCTAAACAATGAAAAGTTCTATTTAAGTGTATGATGAATCGACTGGTGGAAATACAAATTTAATTGTAAAAATTGTAATTTTCCAACGCAAAAAGCAATTATTGGGAATATCTGAAATATCAACATCTTCAGAAGAGGAATAAGCCTTTATACGGTAAAAAATTAAACCTATTTTGGAATGTTACCCAAAATGAAATAACACCTATTTTAGCTTTATTATCTATCACTTATATTAACTAATTAATTCGCAATTACAAGGTTGCTGGTTAACAAGATAAATTCCTTCGAATGTAAGTGACGAGTTAATTGTTGCGTTTTGGTGTAGGTTGAAAAATAGGTATAAAAAAACGAAATTCCACACTTAAAAGTATTGTAATCAATGATGTAATAATAACATTTTTATCACGGGAACGCGTGAATCCGTGTGTAGGAAGGGAAGAAAGAAAAATTTAATTAAAAAAAAAACAAAAAAGGGGCGGGTGAAATTCTGGAGAAGGATTATATCTTATAATTATGATATGAATTACGGATAATTTTGCATGATTTGAAATTCGTATTTCGGAAGTTCCATAATGGCAACTGCTTATATGCATTTTTTGAAGAAAAAAAAATCTACACATTAGAGGTATATATGAGAAATCAAATTAGTATTTAAGCTATCAAAAAACACGAAGACTATCGAAATTCAACAAAGCATTACTTAGAAAGTTGAACTAAAATCATCGAACTTACTTAATTGCTGAAGAAAATAGAAAAGAAATTTTATAAACACATTTAAGAAAAATTCCGATTTCAGCTTGTCGTATTCAGATTTTACCCCCGAAAATTAGGAGGCTGTAAATTAATAGCTACAATCTGGAAAACATGGCTCTCAGGGTTTCATCTGGTGTGCGATCCAAAGTTTGTATCCCTTCATGGTAATTAAATTTTTTTGGGTATATTTCAATATTTAGAGAATGTTTTAAGTGAATTGAAAAAAAATTACATCCATTTAATGAAGCAATTATTCAAAAGATAATATTATGCAAATACATCTTTCAGTAAATATACTTATTATTTTTTATTATTTTATTTAAAAATAGTCAAAAACAGTTTTGAAATGTAAGTTATAGAATTTTTAGAAATACAATTTCACATTGCAAAATGTATAAATGTGAGTGAAATCGCTTGAATAGCTCCTGACAAATCGAATTTTAAATTTACGACTTTTTTAAAATTTGATATCTCAAAAATTATTCAACCCATTTTCCTCAAACTTTGTATCTTGCAAAGTATAATTATAATCTTTAAAATGATTTTAAAAATTGTATATCTTTCAATTAAAAAATTTTTCCCCTTATTATTAAATAAAATAATAAGTCTTTATTAAATGTTACTGTTTACATGTAATTATGTTCGGACAAATGAATTTTATTATTATATGCAAAAATAATTCAATTCGCTTGCAAAGTTCTCGAGCTTTAGTGAGAGATCTTTTAGTGAGAGATCTTTTAGTGTAGTAGCTATCTAGGCAAGTGTTATGACGCTAATAATAATAAAACTAAATTTTTTGATTTAATAGTTATAAGAGTAATAAAGTTTCAGGTATCTAAAATACCGTTTTTGATCTATATTTAAACATTTGAAGTTGCTATCTGCATAAATGAGACGTTCCTCCTTATCAATTTTTTTAACCTAAATCCAGTAAATCACAATTAAGTTTTTCGAACTAATAATTTAGATGAAACATGGGGTTTCATGTATAAAACATAACATTTTTGACACATCTTTATACTCGTAAAATACTAATAACATCAAAACAATTAGATCCATCAAATCTCTTTTAATTTATTTTGAATTTCACATAAGAAATATTGTCTGACTTGTTCATATAACTATGACATGAAAGATTTTTCTAATATAATTTTTATAAAATACAATGAAAATAATATCCTAATGAAAATACATTAGCTGTAATAACCACCAGAAATAGTACTTATACGAATTGCCAATTTTGTTTAAAAGAAAAATTGTTTTTCATTTAAAAATTTTTTGATTTTGATGAATAAAATGTCATACTTACAATTTATTATTGCAAAATCTGGAACATTCATTATTGGTATAACAAACTCTAATTAAAAAATGCAGGAATTATTTCAGGAAAAAAATTATAACATACAATTTATAAATTAAAATTAAATAAAAGCTAAATAGAAACAATATTTCATTACTAGCTCTATCACTCGTTTTATGCAACCTCTGAATTTTGTTGTAGTTTTATAAATATTTCTTATTTTTAGTTACACAAAATTCATCTTTAAATTCATCTTAATAAAATATTATTTTTTTCTAGTTATTAATAAATTTGATTTTATATAATATAAGTAAAAAGAATTTCTTAAAATATATCCTGTACTTTTTAATTAAATTATCTTATACCAATAATGATGTCTGAAATTGTACAATACTAAATTGTATGTATGACACTGAATTCATGAAAACCAAACCTCTTGTATTTAAAAAACATTTTATTTAAAAAAAATTGTTCTTTCGAAAATGTGATATTCTTGATAATAATCGCAGTTAATGCTATGAAAATGAATTTTATGACAATTATATAACAATGAAATGTCTAGACATTTTTGTATAGTCATGAATTAGAATTGATCAAAAGTCAAAAATAGGAATTGAATTGATAAATTTATAGTTTTAATGCTATAAATATTTTATGAGTAAAAGGTAATTCAAAAATTATATATTCCATACATTTAACCCTCATTTCTTCTAAACAATTATTTTAAAGGACTAGTTTATTGGAATAAGCGTAAAAAATTAAATTTGAAGAAATACCGCACTTGTCTTAGATAGCAATGTCAATTGCATTAAGTGGTATAAGTCAAAAAATTTTATTTTCTACACATGAAACGTTAATAAATTTAACTGCTAAACTATTAAATCAGACAGCTTGGTTTTACTCTCATTCGATTTAGCGTAATGATATGCATAGGTTACGATACCTCACTTGCCTAGTTAGCAATGTTAGATTCTCAAATAGGTATGAAAAACTGTACTTTTGTACATAAAACATAAATAACTTCTATAATATTAGTCACTTCATTCAAAGTAAAAAAAATCGTAAAAATACTAGTACACAAGTCTATCCCCCTTTTACCCCCTTTTGTTTTTAGAAATGCAACATGAAATACATTGTTATCTTAATATCATGTCCATATTATGAGCTAGACATCATAATTATTTTCATACTATGATGCTCCCCTAAAGTGGAAGTGAAGTGTTCAGAATTTTTATTTGCAGCTGAATAAGGCTTTTAAAATTCAGAAAATTAAACGGAAATCAATTCTACAGCGTCTGTGATTTCCTTTTCCTCCCTTTACAAACGTCGTTGAGAAATTATGAGATAATAGCATAGCCAAAAAAATATAATATTAGCCAAAAGTTAAGATAAATAGCAAAAAATGGTAACCCAATTACAAGCAACCATTAGGGCAATTAAGTAACCCTATCGGCAACTCCGAACTGCGAAATTGCCTTTAGAGTTGCGTATAGAGTGGAGATTCCGCTTACGGTTGCTTTTATTTCTCTCTCGTGTGATATCCGTTTAAGAAAATGACCCTATTTTGAAATTTTTACGACATTTGATTATTGATCATGATTTGCAAAGGAAAGCATTTATGTCTTAATAGTTAGTGTGTGGAAGTAGGAGAAGCCAAAATAGTATCCTGATCTGTGATTAACTCATTTCACAAAAAGTATTACTTTATGCAAATAGATGTAGCTTTCTTAAAATTTCTGTTCTCCAAATTTGTATCTCCAATTAAACATACAAAACATATCCTGGGAATTTCAACAAAATCAAAAATTTCAAGTATCTAATCTTGCCAAATTTGTTCGATTTAAAGAAAAAAAAAAAACTGGCTCTTAAAGCTAATTTCTTACCATTGTTATTTATAGACAAAAATATATCTATAAAAAAAAAATGAAACTTTTGTGTGTTTCTCTTATAACTCAAAAACTGTTTGACCCCTACACACTCCGGTCGGCAACGTTAATTTTCATTATTAAAATTAAGGTATATCAAATTTTTCTGTTCCATATTATATATCCGTTAAAAATACATATTATGATATTTGATCCATCCGGAATTTTTTGCTGTGAATTGATACCAATAATATTTAATAATTTTAATTATAATAAGTACTACGGGTATTATGTTAATTGGTAATAATTTTAATAAGATACTAATTATACTAATACACATGTTAAGATATCTACTATGGGTGTGTGTTTTTACGGTCCTGTAAAGTAAAAGAGTGCCAGAGAAAATTATTGATTGTGGTAAGTTCAGACTATCAGGATTTGACCCCAAGAAATAAGCATTATGCATGAATAGGTATAACGATACATGATGTAGTCAACCTTTATTTTGATGGGATGAACATCAAAGAGCGTTTTTTTTTTTTTAAACTTATAAGGTAAAAACATCGGTAAAAGTCAGATAATAAAAAAAATATGAAAAAAAAAAAAAAAACTGGAACTGTTTTCTCTTAATTAATTTAGTCAGTATATGCTTTTCAGTTTTTTGCATAATTTTGACGTGCTGATTTCCAATATAATGATTATTTACTTATATTCACTCCACTCGAAGACCAGGCATTCACCTATATTTGAGAACTAAAAACTTAAGAACAGAGCTAGTAACTATTGTAACGTGGTCTATCCGTATATAAAATTACTCTATCTGTATATAAAATACGTACTGATTTTGAATACTTTTTTCTGCAAACCAGCTATGAAAATTGCGATTAAATTATTATAAGTGCAATTAAATTATTTAATCATTTTTTTTTTGATGAACTTCTTTTTAAGAAACATTATTAACAAAATAAACTGCTGCAAATAAAAAATACACACATTATTTAAATTTCAAAAATTCAAATATTATTTATATTAAATATTTAAACACCTAATTCACTGCTAGAATTTAAATGTGCAGTATAAAAAATCTTAATTATGAAAAGATAGAATAATATCTGTGGTGAAAATCGATCACAGATTATTCATCGTTACTTTATATGCAGTTCAAGCCATTTATATAATTTGAATAATGATTTTGAATCACGCCATTTATCATAAATCGTAAATTGCTAGAAAACTTTCAAGCATATTTGTTTTTTTTTTCCACGCTGTACATGGTAGGGTAAAAATAAAATAAGACGAAGAAATATTTTAGCTTATTTTATAAACTTTCTATAAAAGAACATAATTACACTTTAAAACCCATATTTACTTAAAAAATGTAAGATTCGATTCTCAGTTATTATAATTATTATTCTTATACATTATAATAACTCAATCAATAAAATTACTCCACATTCCTTTCTTACTTAATTAAATTTATTTTTCCCCACAAAAATTCAGTTAAGTATCTATATGATTTGCCTTATTATCAAGTGTTGAAGCTCAAAAGCAGTTTAATTTATTTTTTTTTTGAAAAATGCTTCGTCATACATGAAAAAAAATAAAGTTAGAAATTTACTTATTTTCTAAAATCAAAATAATAATTCTACATTATTATTTTTTTCGTCATCTATTATAGCTTTCCATTCTCTTACGTAAAACATTAAAAAAAACTAAAGTAGTTTTAAATTTTTAAGAAAATTTTCACTTATTTAAAAATGATGTATTCAATAACTTGGAAATTAATATCTTTTTTAAAAAAATTTTGCAATATAAAATTTATTTAAATTATATTATCACTTATATTGTTATTAAGTTATATAATTCTTACTTATGTTGTTATAAACTTACTTACATTATTATATTGTTATTGTTAGTAACAATATAATAATATAAGTAAGCTGAGGAAATAGAGCATTTGCCTCCCAATGAGGTGATCCTGGTTTGAATCCCAGTCATGGTAGGTAGAAACGAATTCCGCACTCGGCTCAAACGAACTACGACTAAAATTGCTGACTTCAAATATCTTCAGTGGTAGACGTATCAGTAATTAGAATCCCCTTGCCTTCAGACTAACAGTGGGAGATTTTAGTGGTTTTTTTTTTCTTCGTGTAATGCAAATGGAGGTTAGTTATATCAAAAAGTCCTTCACTAAGTCAAATTTTCTCCATAAACTAGAGACCGGAGATCCCTTGTCTTCGGGCTCAAAAGTTTAAGGCAGCGTAAATTACCATTTGTAGTCGTGAACTTAAAATTTGGTTGGCTAATCAACGACGGTTATACAATAAAAACATAGACCCATGAAAGTTCTTTTTTGTTTTGTGAGTAACAAAAAGTATTTAGATTTAATGCTATCTTATATATAATCAATTGTCTTCTCCAATATCGTTTTGAATATGCTTTGCCTGAAATTTTGTTTGGCCTGTAAAAGGATTCTCAATATCTTAAAAAAATATAGTATTATAGTTAAATATAGTTTTAAGAATTTGTAAAAAAGCCTTATTTATTTTAAAAATTTCAAAAGGCGCTTAGTTTAATTCTAAAGGGTTATAATTTACACTTTTTAATAGTTCTTCTGCACTTTAAAGTAGCTCTACGTTCCATTCTTACTGCAATTAAATTCTAAAAAAAATTCTAGTAAAAATATAAACAATTTTAATGCTTAACAATTAGTATATCTGAATACTTAATATCTTCAGCCTTGCTCAGTTTAAACCTAAAAGCTTTTGTAGTTCTTTTTTCTGAATTGAAATATGAATCATGACTTAGTGTCAAAATTTAGAATTATTCCTTTTAATATGCGAGAAAACCGCGAGAATTTTGGGCCTTAAACTTTTAAAAACATTGTACCTTGTAAATAGGAAAAACTGGGTTCCTTATAGATACCTTTATAACTTCAAAATGCATGATTTTTTTAATTGTGTAATTAAAAGCTTTGGAAAAGATAATGTCTGAGTGCTTTTAATTCCTTCTAATTGGCTTTAAGTTGCCTTACACTTTGAATTAAAAATAAACTAAAAGTTTTACCTTTTATTACACAACCAAATTTCAATCATGGGGGGTATATTTTTCTGCATAATTATTTCTTTCATGGCTTTATAATCATCAAAGCTATTTAAAATGTGATTTTTTATTTATTTCTCTAAATTAAAATATTGCTTGAGGAAAAGAATTCATAAGCAGTAAATTATGTGTTTGTTTTAACTAAATATCTGCTTTTTTTTCTTTTCTTTAAAAATGAAAACAATTTTAAAAATATAGTATTTAAACTTTTGTAAGTTTTTGAGAATTTTTTATTCTCGTACTGACAAAATAAAGTTTTGCCCTAGTTCATAAAGTGAAGAAACTTATCTGTTTTTTAAAGCTAGCTGTTTATAAGCTGTAAAAGTTTACAACTACCAAGCTCAGGTAAGTTACTAGAGTGTTTTTATTCTCTTGTACTTAACGTTTTTATTACAGTTTAAAATTCGATCATTAATTAAGAATTCAAAATACGTTTTTTATAAATTTGTCTCTTTTTGTTGTCTTAATAATAAATACATATTCTATCTTAAGTAAGAAAAATAAATATTATAACTAGGACTCAATCTTAATGGTTTGAGGAGGTGACCTTAAATATGCTAATTAATTATTGCAGACGATATTTTAAGTTCTTAACTCAAAAACTTACTTTCTCTGATTAAACATATTTTTTTTCCAACCGATTCTGATTTCTGACCTCCAAAATATATGGAGCAGTCGCCATCAATAGTTGAGTCAAGAGAGCGGTCACTTTAAACTTTTTGCGTATTCGACACTTCTTGAAAATTTCTGATGAAAATTAAATTACTTTTTAACTAATTTGCTCAAGCACTTCTTCAATCAAAAAAAAAAAAAAAAACGAATTGCCTTAGTTCATATAATTAAGATACTTATCTTTTTTAAAGCTACTTGTTTACAAACTGTAAATGTTCACAGCTACCTAGTTCAGGTAAATTATTAAAGTGTTTTTATTCTCTTGTATTTAACGTTCTTTTTTTGAAGCTACTTTTTTACAAACTGTAAATGTTCACAGCTACCTAGTTCAGGTAAATTATTAAAGTGTTTTTATTCTCTTGTATGTAACGTTTTTTTTTTTAAAGCTACTTGTTTACAAACTGTAAATGACTACCTAGTTCAGGTAAATTATTAAAGTGTTTTTATTCTCTTGTATTTAACGTTCTTTTTTTGAAGCTACTTGTTTACAAACTGTAAATGTTCACAACTACCTAGTTCAGGTAAATTATTAAAGTGTTTTTATTCTCTTGTATTTAACGTTCTTTTTTTTTAAAGCTACTTGTTTACAAACTGTAAATGACTACCTAGTTCAGGTAAATTATTAAAGTGTTTTTATTCTCTTGTATTTAACGTTCTTTTTTTGAAGCTACTTGTTTACAAACTGTAAATGTTCACAACTACCTAGTTCAGGTAAATTATTAAAGTGTTTTTATTCTCTTGTATGTAACGTTTTTTTTTTTAAAGCTACTTGTTTACAAACTGTAAATGACTACCTAGTTCAGGTAAATTATTAAAGTGTTTTTATTCTCTTGTATGTAACGTTTTTTTTTTTTAAAGCTACTTGTTTACAAACTGTAAATGACTACCTAGTTCAGGTAAATTATTAAAGTGTTTTTATTCTCTTGTATTTAACGTTCTTTTTTTGAAGCTACTTGTTTACAAACTGTAAATGTTCACAACTACCTAGTTCAGGTAAATTATTAAAGTGTTTTTATTCTCTTGTATTTAACGTTCTTTTTTAAATGTTTTAATTTCCATCATCAATTAAGAATTCAAAATATTTTTCTGATAAATTTTTTTCTTTTTGTTGTTTTAATAATAAATACGTATTCTAATTTTATACTGGAAAAATGAATATTATGTCTGGGACTCAATCTCAATGGTTTCTGAGAATGACTTTAAATATGCCAATTAATTAATTTAGACAATATTTTAAGTTCTAAAATCAGACTATGAAACGCACTTTTTCTGAATTCTCCTTTTTTTTAAGTACGTTTTCGTCTCTGATTTTGTAACTTGAACTACCGTTTGAAGAAGTGCGAGAACAAACTACATCATTAGATGAATGTACTGTACTTCGTATCACAATTTTTTTAGATATGGCGAAAAACGCAAAAAGTAAAACTAACATTAAAGGGACCAGACAGAATAAACCATGTTTCCTAGATTGCGGCCTTTATTTTGAAGGCCAGAAATCCGAGCCTGTCGAAAAAATGTATGTTTATTCAGAGAAAGTATGTTTTTGTCTCTGATTTCGTAACCTAAAATATCGTCTGCATTAATTAATTAGTCCCCTCTTCAAACCATTAAAAATGAATCCCAAAACATGAAAATCTGATTATTTGTTCAAAATGTAAATCAAGGTTCAATCAGTAAAAGATATACACATAACGTAACATTTGGGAATTCTGTGAAATTTTTTGTTTTGTTTTGAGTGTTTATCAAATTTATAAATATAGTATAATACACTAATCCTCTCCTTGTTGCTTAGTTGTATGTAGTTCGGTTACATTTAGGTTTATTTTTTTCAGGTGATGCTGTTAATATTTGAAAAAATGACTAATGAGATAATCATTTACTTTACCACGCTTGGAAAGATTGTTCGCCATGAGATAAAAGTATAATCAAATTTAACAGTAAAATCCTCAGGATTCCAAGACACCAAAAATCTTGGTAAATTTTACCGACGGTATGATTTCGTAAAAATTAAAACTAACATTTGATTTTATAATACGTGATAAAATTTAGTAAATTTGGCACAATTTTGTGCTCTGGCATAAAAAATATTTATTCGGTTAAATTTAATTTTTACTAAATGTGTGGTAATAAAACCTAGAATTTGGAGAACTAGAATTACCGTTTAAATAAAAGCGGAAATATAAACATATAACTTGTTTAAATACCAAATATTTTGATTTCAGTAACCAGAATTTTGATTTTTTTATCAGGAATGTAAAATAATTAGACAGTACAGAAATTTTACCAGAATTTTTTTATATTTTCGTTGAATATAGAAAATATTTAATTAGTTAAAAATAATATAATCACCAAACTCGTCTCATTCTTGAAAATTTGCGATACAAAAAGGATAGGTATGTAAATTTGAATCAGTCGAAAAGTACAGTGAGACCTGTTTTTGTGCGGTCCTTTTTTATGCGATTCTGTTTTTGTGCGATTGGTTTTATGCGATTTTATTTTTGTGCGATTTTTTTTGTGCGAATTATTTTTATGCGGTATATGAATCTTAACGGCATTAGCACCAGTTTAATGTTTCCTATCAATGTGCATATGCATGTTGTGGACGAACTCTGATTACGTTTACGTTACGTTCTGATTACGTTTACGTTACGTTACGTTTGATTAGCACCAGTTTAATGTTTCCTATCAATGTGCATATGCATGTTGTGGACGAACTCTGATTACGTGGTCTCCTTGACAACGATGTATCTGGACTTCGCGATGCTCTGCTTATTTATTTTCATAAGTTCATTTATTATCGTCAACTCCATTTTCTCTTCTGTTTAAAATTTATTCTACGCTAAACAAGTCAGTAAAAAATCGTTTGCTGTGTTAAAATACTTTTTATTTTAAATTTAAACCATTATTTTTATATTATAAATTCTCGTCTGCGCGTATCTCAAATATACGCTTCGTATTCAGAGTTTTTTACACGATTCATGTGATTAAGGATTCATTTTATAGTGAGATTAAAGGTAAATAAATTAATTACTTTTGTTTCTATTTATATGCAGTTTTTATTATTTTTATTTTATTTTTAGACATAATAAGTTCTCCCTTAAAATGAATAATTACAGCCAAAACAAAGTAAAAAGACAGACAATTCCATTAGTAACAAAAATTCTAATATTAAATAGACTAGCAGATGGTGAAAGATCCACAGCTGTTGCTAATGAATTTAAATTAGGTGAATCCACGATCAGAGCTATACACAAACGTGCAAGTAAAATATATGAATCTCTTAATAATACAACAAGCGACAGTAGTAAAAGAGCATCGTATTCGAGAAATATTGTAATAGAGAAGACGGAAAAGGCTCTCGTGTTGTGGGTTAAAGATTTAACTAAAAAACGAATCCCCGTTCACAAAGAATTAATTCAAGAAAAAGCTAGACAGTATTTCAACCAACTGAAGGACTTAGAACCAAGTTCGTCATCCTGTTTACGAGAAGTGACATTTTCTGCGAGCAATGGCTGGTTTGCTGGATTTTTACAACGGTACGCACTTCATAATGTGAATATACAAGGCGAGGCAGCGTCCGCCGATGAAACAGCTGCTATGAATTATCGCAAAGTATTAGCGGAAATCATTGATGATGGTGGATATTGCCCAGATCAAGTATTTAATGCAGATGAGACTGGGTTATTCTGGAAAAAGATGCCCAGCCGAACATTCATTGCGAAATCGGAGAAAATTGCTAGTGGTTTTAAAGCGGCAAAGGATCGAATCACACTTCTTCTTTGCAGTAATGCCTCTGGTGCAAGGATGTTAACACCACTTATTATAAATAAAGCTTTACACCCACGCGCGCTAAAAGGCGTAAATTTATCTGAATATCCAGTACACTTCATGGCCAATAAAAAAGAATGGATCACATCAGCTGTATTTGCAACATGGTTCAACGATTCTTTTGTACCAGAAGTTGAAAAATACATGGAAAAGATGGGTCTTCCGTTTAAAGTATTGCTAATTGTAGATAATGCACCCGGTCATCCCTGCATAGAACATCCTAATGTACAAATAGTGTTTTTACCACCAAATATGACTAGCCTTATACAACCACTGGATCAGGGCATAATCGCAAATTTTAAGAAACATTATATCAAATTAACTTTCAGCTACATTTTGAAAAAGCTAGAGAGCGATAAACTAAGCCTGACTGAAGTTTGGAAAAAATTCTCAATTTTAGACTACATAAATCATATTATTGCAGCAATTGGACAAATCAAACAACACACATTAAATTCGTGCTGGAAAGCGATCTGGCCTGAATGTGTAATTAATCGAAACGTCAACGAAAACGCGTCAGCGTTATTATCTGAAATTAGTGCGCTCGCGCATAACATCGGCGGAGAAAGCTTTGATTCTTTCGGCGTTAATGACTTGGACGAGATGATTGAGGACCAAATTGTGGACGATAGTGATATTATCAATAGTTTGATGGATTATGAAAATGGACAAGAAGAACCGGAATCTATTACAGCAGATAAAATATATGCAGGGATCCAGATTTCGAAAAAATTGGAAACTCATTTTCTTAAAATAGATACCAATGCGGAAAGACGCTTAAAATTCCAAAAAGAACTGAGATCATGCATGTCTCACTATCGTGACGTTTACATGCAATTGACCAGTCGACCTGTCGTCACAAAAACTGATCACTGACTTTATGGTACCAAAAAACAAATCAATTGAAACCCTATCTTCGAGCGACGACAGCGATTTTCAACCGTTTCATTACAAGAAGATGCGCGTTTTGGATTACGACGAGTAGCGGCAAACTATTTAATGTATAGTTTGAAAACTTCTACATGTATATGTACAATGAAGAATTAAATATTTTTAAAATTTCTTTAGGTCTAATTTAATTTTATTGAAAGCATTCTCTCATCTATTTCATAAATCATCGTTGCATTTTCTGAATCCGACTTTTTTTATGCGGACCCTATCAACCGCATAAAAAAAGTTTTTGGTGGTATATCGTACAAACTTGTTTATTACATGTCAGAATTTCTTAAGTTTTCGAAAAAAAATTTTTGTGCGATTTCTTTTATGCGGTCCCTATCCACCGCCCAAAAAAAGGTTTTACTGTATATAAGAAATTAACTTTTTAAAAAAATCTATATTTAAATTCATTTTCTCAGGAACTATTCGACCGATTCCGCTTCAATTATTTTTTTACTATGTAACTTGCATTCTTTAAATTGGTATAAAAAATTTTATACCTTGTAATTCAAAGCTTTTTTGACTATTACTCAATAAAATAATAAATATTTACTAAAAGTGATATTTTGCATGGAAATTATCCTTGGATAGAAGGATTTTATAATTGTGTGCAAATTTTTTTTCTTCAAATTGCTTAAAAAGTTCTCTAGATGTTGCGAAACACACAAAAAATTAAATAATTTTAAGAGGTCCGAATACTGGACCGCTCCTTTGACCAAAATAATTGGAAATTTATTTGTAGAAAGACAAATTATTTGCATATATCCTCTATATTTTGAGGGTTAGAAATCCGTCAGAAAAAATGAGTCAGAGAAAGTACATTTTTGTGGCTACTTTAAATGTCGCTTTCACTAGCACCCTCTCAAACCATTAGGAGTGAGTCCAAGAAAGTGAAGATTCGATTATTAAATCAAAAGTAATTTAGAGTGCTCCAGTTTTTTCCTTAATTTTTTTATTTTGAGCAATTTATATGTCTCATATTTAAATCATCAGTTCGAATAGCTACAAAAATGGTATTTTTAGTGTATGGGGATATTTTTGCGACGACGAAAGTGACATAGCGTAAAAAAATAAGTCTTTAAAATTTGTTTCTGACATAGAACTGTAATCGTGAAAAGATATGATACGTTAAAGTAATAAATTAGTTCCCTTTATATTTTGAAACTCGTTTTTTTATATTTAGCTAAAATATAAAAATATAATAATCTCATATAATTTCTCATTTTTTTATTATAGTGGCATCTGCACTAATTAATCAGCATATTTGAGATAACCTACTCGAACCACCCCCTTTAAGATTGAGTCCTAGAACGTGAAGATCTGAGCATTAGGTCCGTTTCTTCTTACGCCCACTGTACATATATTAATTATTTTAGTACTAATGAAAGTACAAGGTAATAGCGAGATTTGAAAATGGAATTAGAAAACAAAAAAAAATTCCTTAAGAAATATTAACTGGAACGACTTCTTATGCTCAAAAGAATGTATTGACTTACATAATAAAAAAACTGAAGTTTATTAGGTAAAGTTAATGAATAATTCAGTAATAAAAATATTATATATAAGTAAATGAATAACTCAATATATGGAAAAACACTCAACGATAATAGGTTTATATAAAATTGGGTAGAACAGCTTTCAATGGTTAGATCAAAACCTTATTTTAAAATTTGAACGCTATTCAGTTGAAATAAGCGATTGAATAAGTTAAATTGAATGAAAAATAGTTTAATATTAGTATTATTGGTATTTTAAATCCATCAATAAAAAGTATAGTTTAATTATATATAGTTTAATTAGTATTTTAAATCTATCAATATAAAGTATGATCGTTGTAGATCTACGTTGTAATTTTTACGTTGTATGTAAACAAAATTCCTAGGGTATGATGATTTCATATTTTTAGAGCTATATTTTGAAAAAGAGTACCACCATTCATTTAAAGCTACAATAAAACTATTCAATTCATTCGTCGAGAGCAGCGAGCCAAATTGTGAAGCGATTTAAAAGCGCTATTTTCCCTCGTAAGTGAATAATGATCGCAAAATAAATGAAACTAAAATCTTCAGTGAAAAGTATGACATAACAGAAACTATTACTTGAAGTCGTTGGTTTATGATTTTCAGAGTATGGTTTTAACTATGAAAATAAAATAGTAAAGAAATCAAAAGGAGAAATAAACGTTTACTTAAAACAAATTTCGAAGGTCACAAATATTGTTTAATAAATAAAGTGTCTATTGTCTATTACAGAACGATAAATCAAATTAAAAATATGGAATATATTCAAAAAGATACATTGTAGAAGAGAAAACTCACTGAAGATCAATAGGTCAATAAAATTATTAAAAATGTAGTACCTCGTTTTAATTAAATAGATATAAAAAATACTGATTTTATAAATATAATATATTATAATGCATCTTAATTTCATAAATTATTAAGATTTTTTTTTTAAATTATAACTTTTAAAATGAAAACCTAGGTTGGTGAAAAATATGATGAGATTCTAAACAACAGATTAGAAAAAAGAAACTGGCGCATCTAATAATTTTTCTATTTATCAATTTTTCTAAACTTTTTTAATTTTCATTGATTTTAAATATTTGTAATTGAATTTTCTTCAGCAATAGTTTTTAATAATTGAAGCTTTTTAATATATATGTAATTTCAACTGAGGACTATTAGGTAAATAAATCCACTTCAAAAATAATTCCTCCTTTTAAGTAAATAGGTATTATAAATAACGATTTTATAAATATTCTATTAAAGTAATATATTTAAATTTTTATAATTTTATGGGTTAATATATAATTTTTTTATTTTATAGGTTATAACTTTTGAAATGTAAACTTAGGTTAGTGAAAAATATGATGGAATTCTGAAAAACAGATTAGAACGAAAAACTGTCGCATTCAATACTTTTATCTTTAAATTATTTTTTTTATTTAAAATTTTCTACTTTTCATTAATTTCAAATATTTTTTATAGAATTTTCTTAAGTAATACATTTTTTTTATAACTGAAACTTTTTAAAATTTATATAATTTTATTTCAAGTTCAGTAGGTTAATAAAACCGTTTAAAAATTAATTCCTCATTTCAAGAAAATAGATATTATAAATAACGATTTTATAAATATTTACTATTATAATAAAATACATTTTAATTTTAAAAATTACTAAGTTTTTAAACTATATCTTTTGAAATGAAAACTTAGTTTGGGGAAAAATATGATTAAATTCAAAACAACAGATTAGAAAATAAAACTGGCACAGCCAATAATTTTTCTTTGAATTATTTTTTTTATTTTCTAATTGCATTGATTTTAAATGCTTGTAGCAGAAGTCTCATAAGTAATATTTTTTTATAATTAAAGCTATCTAAAATTTATATAATTTCAACTCAAGTTCAGTAGGTTAATAAAACCGTTTAAAAAGTAAATCCTAATTTTAATTAAATAGGTATAATAAGTTATGATTTTATAAATATAACATAATATATTACATTTAATTTTATAAAATACTATAATTTTATTAATTATAACTTTTAAAATGAAAACTTAGGTCGGTAATAAATATTTTAAATTATCTAATTTTCATTGATTTTGAACATTTTTTATAGTATTTTCTTCAATATTTTTTTACAATTAAAACAATGGAAAATCTATGTAATTTTTATAATTTTTTTTTAAAGCAGATGAGATAACTGGCGCTGAAATACTTCGTGATAAACTAGTCCGGAGTTTAGAAAAATGTTATATATCTATAATTGTCTGTATACAACGATATAAAATACTATTAAACTTTAATAAAAAATTTCTATATATAAGCATTTATTTAAATAGTTTATGAAAATAGATTGGTTGAAAATTATTGATGATAGAAGGATTACCTTGCTCTCTTAAGTGTCCTTCAAATTGCGTTTTAATTTCTTCCAATGATAGTTCTCGCTATTGAATAATTTACCTTCACCCTAGTGCATGCACTGATTTTTATCCCCTCCTTATTTCTATAGCAACAGGTCTTATGCGCGAGCATATTCGGAAGATCATTCCTGCTCGCGCATCAACATTTGATTGGGGGAGAGAAAAACAATTGATAAATAAAAAATGGTATAATTTTTCATAATTTAATCCTCACACAGTTGAGATTTTTTCTTAAACTGTGAATTTTAATGTCTTTTTCTCATTAATCTATTTAGATAAAATAATAGCAATATTATTTGAAACATTTTCTTGAATTCACAATTCAATCGTTTTTATTTCATTCTCCTCACTCCCCTTTCAATTCTTTTCCAAAAAGTAAGCTCTTTGCTTTATGTAGATCATACTCACATTTTTTTTTCATGAATTGACAATCAAATTAAGAAGAAACAAAATAAAATATTTATAAATAAACAAAAATATCTTACTTTTCTTTTTATTATTAATTGACCAGCTTGCAACAATCAACATCACGTCATATAATAAAAGATAATTAATGGAAAACTATTGTTGTCGATCTTTTTAAATAAATAAATTAATTAAAAACTCTCTTGAAAACACCAAAATATATTTTGGAGAATCCCTCGATGTATCCAGTTAATGATATGAAGATACACAAACTATATTAAAAAAAATTAAAAAATATTTCTTAGCCAGAATTATTAATCACATAATAATAACTTGAATAAGTCCATTTACGATATTATAAGTATTCAAAACTATCTTTAATTTATTAACTGAAAGGCTCCACACCTACTAGCTCCGCTCGTTAACTCCAGTAATTGCTTTTCGTCGATCATTGTTTTTTTCCCTTAATCGTCAAAATTTTCCACAAAATCACAAAGAAGATTTTGTTTTCAAAATATATTATTCTTGTTCTTTTATGGAAGAATACTTTGTTAACATATTAATCATATCAAAATGGATAATTACGTGAATTTGAAAAACAGTCATATGAGATTGAAACAGAAAAGTTTGTATTACTCAAGAAAAAAAAAAGTAGATGTAATTTTACTCGTTGACGAAACTTTCGGAAAATAACTTAAGTTTGCAATGACTTTCGAAAATTATTGAATTTAAAAACAGAATATGCCTTAGGTTCACAAAAAATGGTTCTTTGAAATTTAACCTGCGGCAAAAAAAGAATAAAAAATGCATTCCAAAAGCTCTAAAAATTACAATACCTTTCGAAAAAATTGAAAAGTTTGAAAAAAAGCTACATAAATATTTTCCTTTTAACATACCAACTTTCAACTCTGAAGTCGTATTTCTCCTTCCTTAAGATTGGCCCCTATGATGTTTCTTCCTACAAATTTAATAATTTTCTTTTTTCAATGGCAGGCACTGAATTTGAATCTTGCCTATACTATGCCAGAATTTTTGTCATTTCGCGTTACCCAGTGGGCACCTGTGAACCAAAGTCACGGAGGCGAGCAACATTGCCCACGCCACACAGCCAGAAACCCGTTTATAGGGTGGACCACATTCACACATCATACACACACACACAACAGAGGACAGCACAAAGAGAGAGAGAAACATCCATGCCCAGAGCGGGATTCGAACCCGCAGCCTATGGCTTCGCAGTCAGGTACGCTAACCGCTCGTCCACCTGGCCGGCAAATTTAATAATTAATAATTCTCGAACTAATTACAGAACGTTAATTTTTTATTCCATTATACTTTTTGTATATTTTTCTATACACCTTTATAGTTCCAAATTTTACGCATGGAAAGAGAATGAAGTTGAACACCTAAAACAGCAGGGGTGTTGGCGGCGCTTTCGATTTTTTAATGTAACAGGAAATCTAATAAAAGTTGTTTCTTAAATACGTAGAAATTAGTATTATAAAAATAATGCCTCTTTAAAACCTTTCTTATTTAACAGCAATAAAACCAATGATTCATTGAAAGTATTTTTATTTCATCTAGTTGTGAAAATTATGTTATAAGACATATACAAGACCACTTATTTAATATTTTGTTTTAAAATTTCATTGAGTAAATACAATTTAAAGTACGAAGATGATAGTTCGTAGAAGTCACTATTGACTTGGCATTCTACTTTTAGCTGTTCTTCAAACTGGTTGTTCGAAAAAACTTCAGTTACAGCTAAGGTGTCTCCTTTCTTATTTAACAGCAATAAAACCAATGATTCATTGAAAGTATTTTTATTTCATCCAGTTGTGAAAATTATGTTATAAGACATATACAAGACCACTTATTTAATATTTCGCTTTAAAATTTCATTGAATAAATACAATTTAAAGTACGAAGATGATAGTTCGTAGAAGTCACTATTGACTTGGCATTCTACTTTTAGCTGTTCTTCAAATTGGTTGTTCGAAAAAACTTCAGTTACAGCTAAGGTGTCTCCTTTCTTATTTAACAGCAATAAAACCAATGATTCATTGAAAGTATTTTTATTTCATCTAGTTGTGAAAATTATGTTATAAGACATATACAAGACCACTTATTTAATATTTTGTTTTAAAATTTCATTGAGTAAATACAATTTAAAGTACGAAGATGATAGTTCGTAGAAGTCACTATTGACTTGGCATTCTACTTTTAGCTGTTCTTCAAATTGGTTGTTCGAAAAAACTTCAGTTACAGCTAAGGTGTCTCCTTTCTTATTTAACAGCAATAAAACCAATGATTCATTGAAAGTATTTTTATTTCATCTAGTTGTGAAAATTATGTTATAAGACATATACAAGACCACTTATTTAATATTTCGCTTTAAAATTTCATTGAATAAATACAATTTAAAGTACGAAGATGATAGTTCGTAGAAGTCACTATTGACTTGGCATTCTACTTTTAGCTGTTCTTCAAATTGGTTGTTCGAAAAAACTTCAGTTACAGCTAAGGTGTCTCCTTTCTTATTTAACAGCAATAAAACCAATGATTCATTGAAAGTATTTTTATTTCATCTAGTTGTGAAAATTATGTTATAAGACATATACAAGACCACTTATTTAATATTTTGTTTTAAAATTTCATTGAGTAAATACAATTTAAAGTACGAAGATGATAGTTCGTAGAAGTCACTATTGACTTGGCATTCTACTTTTAGCTGTTCTTCAAATTGGTTGTTCGAAAAAACTTCAGTTACAGCTAAGGTGTCTCCTTTCTTATTTAACAGCAATAAAACCAATGATTCATTGAAAGTATTTTTATTTCATCTAGTTGTGAAAATTATGTTATAAGACATATACAAGACCACTTATTTAATATTTTGTTTTAAAATTTCATTGAGTAAATACAATTTAAAGTACGAAGATGATAGTTCGTAGAAGTCACTATTGACTTGGCATTCTACTTTTAGCTGTTCTTCAAATTGGTTGTTCGAAAAAACTTCAGTTACAGCTAAGGTGTCTCCTTTCTTATTTAACAGCAATAAAACCAATGATTCATTGAAAGTATTTTTATTTCATCTAGTTGTGAAAATTATGTTATAAGACATATACAAGACCACTTATTTAATATTTTGTTTTAAAATTTCATTGAATAAATACAATTTAAAGTACGAAGATGATAGTTCGTAGAAGTCACTATTGACTTGGCATTCTACTTTTAGCTGTTCTTCAAATTGGTTGTTCGAAAAAACTTCAGTTACAGCTAAGGTGTCTCCTTTCTTATTTAACAGCAATAAAACCAATGATTCATTGAAAGTATTTTTATTTCATCTAGTTGTGAAAATTATGTTATAAGACATATACAAGACCACTTATTTAATATTTTGTTTTAAAATTTCATTGAGTAAATACAATTTAAAGTACGAAGATGATAGTTCGTAGAAGTCACTATTGACTTGGCATTCTACTTTTAGCTGTTCTTCAAACTGGTTGTTCGAAAAAACTTCAGTTACAGCTAAGGTGTCTCCTTTCTTATTTAACAGCAATAAAACCAATGATTCATTGAAAGTATTTTTATTTCATCTAGTTGTGAAAATTATGTTATAAGACATATACAAGACCACTTATTTAATATTTCGTTTTAAAATTTCATTGAGTAAATACAATTTAAAGTACGAAGATGATAGTTCGTAGAAGTCACTATTGACTTGGCATTCTACTTTTAGCTGTTCTTCAAACTGGTTGTTCGAAAAAACTTCAGTTACAGCTAAGGTGTCTCCTTTCTTATTTAACAGCAATAAAACCAATGATTCATTGAAAGTATTTTTATTTCATCTAGTTGTGAAAATTATGTTATAAGACATATACAAGACCACTTATTTAATATTTCGTTTTAAAATTTCATTGAGTAAATACAATTTAAAGTACGAAGATGATAGTTCGTAGAAGTCACTATTGACTTGGCATTCTACTTTTAGCTGTTCTTCAAACTGATTGTTCGAAAAAATTTCAGTTACAGCTAAGGTGTCTCCTTTCTTATTTAACAGCAATAAAACCAATGATTCATTGAAAGTATTTTTATTTCATCTAGTTGTGAAAATTATGTTATAAGACATATACAAGACCACTTATTTAATATTTCGTTTTAAAATTTCATTGAGTAAATACAATTTAAAGTACGAAGATGATAGTTCGTAGAAGTCACTATTGACTTGGCATTCTACTTTTAGCTGTTCTTCAAACTGGTTGTTCGAAAAAACTTCAGTTACAGCTAAGGTGTCTCCTTTCTTATTTAACAGCAATAAAACCAATGATTCATTGAAAGTATTTTTATTTCATCTAGTTGTGAAAATTATGTTATAAGACATATACAAGACCACTTATTTAATATTTTGTTTTAAAATTTCATTGAGTAAATACAATTTAAAGTACGAAGATGATAGTTCGTAGAAGTCACTATTGACTTGGCATTCTACTTTTAGCTGTTCTTCAAATTGGTTGTTCGAAAAAACTTCAGTTACAGCTAAGGTGTCTCCTTTCTTATTTAACAGCAATAAAACCAATGATTCATTGAAAGTATTTTTATTTCATCTAGTTGTGAAAATTATGTTATAAGACATATACAAGACCACTTATTTAATATTTTGTTTTAAAATTTCATTGAGTAAATACAATTTAAAGTACGAAGATGATAGTTCGTAGAAGTCACTATTGACTTGGCATTCTACTTTTAGCTGTTCTTCAAATTGGTTGTTCGAAAAAACTTCAGTTACAGCTAAGGTGTCTCCTTTCTTATTTAACAGCAATAAAACCAATGATTCATTGAAAGTATTTTTATTTCATCTAGTTGTGAAAATTATGTTATAAGACATATACAAGACCACTTATTTAATATTTTGTTTTAAAATTTCATTGAGTAAATACAATTTAAAGTACGAAGATGATAGTTCGTAGAAGTCACTATTGACTTGGCATTCTACTTTTAGCTGTTCTTCAAACTGGTTGTTCGAAAAAACTTCAGTTACAGCTAAGGTGTCTCCTTTCTTATTTAACAGCAATAAAACCAATGATTCATTGAAAGTATTTTTATTTCATCTAGTTGTGAAAATTATGTTATAAGACATATACAAGACCACTTATTTAATATTTCGTTTTAAAATTTCATTGAGTAAATACAATTTAAAGTACGAAGATGATAGTTCGTAGAAGTCACTATTGACTTGGCATTCTACTTTTAGCTGTTCTTCAAACTGGTTGTTCGAAAAAACTTCAGTTACAGCTAAGGTGTCTCCTTTCTTATTTAACAGCAATAAAACCAATGATTCATTGAAAGTATTTTTATTTCATCTAGTTGTGAAAATTATGTTATAAGACATATACAAGACCACTTATTTAATATTTTGTTTTAAAATTTCATTGAGTAAATACAATTTAAAGTACGAAGATGATAGTTCGTAGAAGTCACTATTGACTTGGCATTCTACTTTTAGCTGTTCTTCAAATTGGTTGTTCGAAAAAACTTCAGTTACAGCTAAGGTGTCTCCTTTCTTATTTAACAGCAATAAAACCAATGATTCATTGAAAGTATTTTTATTTCATCTAGTTGTGAAAATTATGTTATAAGACATATACAAGACCACTTATTTAATATTTTGTTTTAAAATTTCATTGAGTAAATACAATTTAAAGTACGAAGATGATAGTTCGTAGAAGTCACTATTGACTTGGCATTCTACTTTTAGCTGTTCTTCAAACTGGTTGTTCGAAAAAACTTCAGTTACAGCTAAGGTGTCTCCTTTCTTATTTAACAGCAATAAAACCAATGATTCATTGAAAGTATTTTTATTTCATCTAGTTGTGAAAATTATGTTATAAGACATATACAAGACCACTTATTTAATATTTCGTTTTAAAATTTCATTGAGTAAATACAATTTAAAGTACGAAGATGATAGTTCGTAGAAGTCACTATTGACTTGGCATTCTACTTTTAGCTGTTCTTCAAACTGGTTGTTCGAAAAAACTTCAGTTACAGCTAAGGTGTCTCCTTTCTTATTTAACAGCAATAAAACCAATGATTCATTGAAAGTATTTTTATTTCATCTAGTTGTGAAAATTATGTTATAAGACATATACAAGACCACTTATTTAATATTTCGTTTTAAAATTTCATTGAGTAAATACAATTTAAAGTACGAAGATGATAGTTCGTAGAAGTCACTATTGACTTGGCATTCTACTTTTAGCTGTTCTTCAAACTGGTTGTTCGAAAAAACTTCAGTTACAGCTAAGGTGTCTCCTTTCTTATTTAACAGCAATAAAACCAATGATTCATTGAAAGTATTTTTATTTCATCTAGTTGTGAAAATTATGTTATAAGACATATACAAGACCACTTATTTAATATTTTGTTTTAAAATTTCATTGAGTAAATACAATTTAAAGTACGAAGATGATAGTTCGTAGAAGTCACTATTGACTTGGCATTCTACTTTTAGCTGTTCTTCAAATTGGTTGTTCGAAAAAACTTCAGTTACAGCTAAGGTGTCTCCTTTCTTATTTAACAGCAATAAAACCAATGATTCATTGAAAGTATTTTTATTTCATCTAGTTGTGAAAATTATGTTATAAGACATATACAAGACCACTTATTTAATATTTTGTTTTAAAATTTCATTGAGTAAATACAATTTAAAGTACGAAGATGATAGTTCGTAGAAGTCACTATTGACTTGGCATTCTACTTTTAGCTGTTCTTCAAATTGGTTGTTCGAAAAAACTTCAGTTACAGCTAAGGTGTCTCCTTTCTTATTTAACAGCAATAAAACCAATGATTCATTGAAAGTATTTTTATTTCATCTAGTTGTGAAAATTATGTTATAAGACATATACAAGACCACTTATTTAATATTTTGTTTTAAAATTTCATTGAGTAAATACAATTTAAAGTACGAAGATGATAGTTCGTAGAAGTCACTATTGACTTGGCATTCTACTTTTAGCTGTTCTTCAAACTGGTTGTTCGAAAAAACTTCAGTTACAGCTAAGGTGTCTCCTTTCTTATTTAACAGCAATAAAACCAATGATTCATTGAAAGTATTTTTATTTCATCTAGTTGTGAAAATTATGTTATAAGACATATACAAGACCACTTATTTAATATTTTGTTTTAAAATTTCATTGAGTAAATACAATTTAAAGTACGAAGATGATAGTTCGTAGAAGTCACTATTGACTTGGCATTCTACTTTTAGCTGTTCTTCAAACTGGTTGTTCGAAAAAACTTCAGTTACAGCTAAGGTGTCTCCTTTCTTATTTAACAGCAATAAAACCAATGATTCATTGAAAGTATTTTTATTTCATCTAGTTGTGAAAATTATGTTATAAGACATATACAAGACCACTTATTTAATATTTCGTTTTAAAATTTCATTGAGTAAATACAATTTAAAGTACGAAGATGATAGTTCGTAGAAGTCACTATTGACTTGGCATTCTACTTTTAGCTGTTCTTCAAACTGGTTGTTCGAAAAAACTTCAGTTACAGCTAAGGTGTCTCCTTTCTTATTTAACAGCAATAAAACCAATGATTCATTGAAAGTATTTTTATTTCATCTAGTTGTGAAAATTATGTTATAAGACATATACAAGACCACTTATTTAATATTTCGTTTTAAAATTTCATTGAGTAAATACAATTTAAAGTACGAAGATGATAGTTCGTAGAAGTCACTATTGACTTGGCATTCTACTTTTAGCTGTTCTTCAAACTGGTTGTTCGAAAAAACTTCAGTTACAGCTAAGGTGTCTCCTTTCTTATTTAACAGCAATAAAACCAATGATTCATTGAAAGTATTTTTATTTCATCTAGTTGTGAAAATTATGTTATAAGACATATACAAGACCACTTATTTAATATTTCGTTTTAAAATTTCATTGAGTAAATACAATTTAAAGTACGAAGATGATAGTTCGTAGAAGTCACTATTGACTTGGCATTCTACTTTTAGCTGTTCTTCAAACTGGTTGTTCGAAAAAACTTCAGTTACAGCTAAGGTGTCTCCTTTCTTATTTAACAGCAATAAAACCAATGATTCATTGAAAGTATTTTTATTTCATCTAGTTGTGAAAATTATGTTATAAGACATATACAAGACCACTTATTTAATATTTCGTTTTAAAATTTCATTGAGTAAATACAATTTAAAGTACGAAGATGATAGTTCGTAGAAGTCACTATTGACTTGGCATTCTACTTTTAGCTGTTCTTCAAACTGGTTGTTCGAAAAAACTTCAGTTACAGCTAAGGTGTCTCCTTTCTTATTTAACAGCAATAAAACCAATGATTCATTGAAAGTATTTTTATTTCATCTAGTTGTGAAAATTATGTTATAAGACATATACAAGACCACTTATTTAATATTTCGTTTTAAAATTTCATTGAGTAAATACAATTTAAAGTACGAAGATGATAGTTCGTAGAAGTCACTATTGACTTGGCATTCTACTTTTAGCTGTTCTTCAAACTGGTTGTTCGAAAAAACTTCAGTTACAGCTAAGGTGTCTCCTTTCTTATTTAACAGCAATAAAACCAATGATTCATTGAAAGTATTTTTATTTCATCTAGTTGTGAAAATTATGTTATAAGACATATACAAGACCACTTATTTAATATTTCGTTTTAAAATTTCATTGAGTAAATACAATTTAAAGTACGAAGATGATAGTTCGTAGAAGTCACTATTGACTTGGCATTCTACTTTTAGCTGTTCTTCAAACTGGTTGTTCGAAAAAACTTCAGTTACAGCTAAGGTGTCTCCTTTCTTATTTAACAGCAATAAAACCAATGATTCATTGAAAGTATTTTTATTTCATCTAGTTGTGAAAATGATGTTATAAGACATATACAAGACCACTTATTTAATATTTCGTTTTAAAATTTCATTGAGTAAATACAATTTAAAGTACGAAGATGATAGTTCGTAGAAGTCACTATTGACTTGGCATTCTACTTTTAGCTGTTCTTCAAACTGGTTGTTCGAAAAAACTTCAGTTACAGCTAAGGTGTCTCCTTTCTTATTTAACAGCAATAAAACCAATGATTCATTGAAAGTATTTTTATTTCATCTAGTTGTGAAAATTATGTTATAAGACATATACAAGACCACTTATTTAATATTTCGTTTTAAAATTTCATTGAGTAAATACAATTTAAAGTACGAAGATGATAGTTCGTAGAAGTCACTATTGACTTGGCATTCTACTTTTAGCTGTTCTTCAAACTGGTTGTTCGAAAAAACTTCAGTTACAGCTAAGGTGTCTCCTTTCTTATTTAACAGCAATAAAACCAATGATTCATTGAAAGTATTTTTATTTCATCTAGTTGTGAAAATTATGTTATAAGACATATACAAGACCACTTATTTAATATTTCGTTTTAAAATTTCATTGAGTAAATACAATTTAAAGTACGAAGATGATAGTTCGTAGAAGTCACTATTGACTTGGCATTCTACTTTTAGCTGTTCTTCAAACTGGTTGTTCGAAAAAACTTCAGTTACAGCTAAGGTGTCTCCTTTCTTATTTAACAGCAATAAAACCAATGATTCATTGAAAGTATTTTTATTTCATCTAGTTGTGAAAATTATGTTATAAGACATATACAAGACCACTTATTTAATATTTCGTTTTAAAATTTCATTGAGTAAATACAATTTAAAGTACGAAGATGATAGTTCGTAGAAGTCACTATTGACTTGGCATTCTACTTTTAGCTGTTCTTCAAACTGGTTGTTCGAAAAAACTTCAGTTACAGCTAAGGTGTCTCCTTTCTTATTTAACAGCAATAAAACCAATGATTCATTGAAAGTATTTTTATTTCATCTAGTTGTGAAAATTATGTTATAAGACATATACAAGACCACTTATTTAATATTTCGTTTTAAAATTTCATTGAGTAAATACAATTTAAAGTACGAAGATGATAGTTCGTAGAAGTCACTATTGACTTGGCATTCTACTTTTAGCTGTTCTTCAAACTGGTTGTTCGAAAAAACTTTCATAGAAGAGGATTCGCTTTTCATAGAAGAGGAAATGCGCGATTTACACCAATTTGAACTGCAAAGGATACTTTTTTGGATTATTAAAAAGATTATATCTATGAATCATGATAGCTTACAGTTTTAGTTCATAAATAACGATTCTTTTTTTTTTGCTTCCTGTATCAGATGCAAACAAAACCAATGTAGACAGTTTCCGGTGCAATTGAATTTTATTTATAATTTCGATTTTGAAATGGAATTGAATAAACGTAGATGGCGTAAAGTCACTAGGATTTAAAAACAAAAAGTTAAATTTAAAAATCTGATTTGAGAAAAATCTGATCGAGCTTATATTTGATTAATTGAAAAACATTGTTCAAAATAGAAAACGGAAGACGGTGCAAAGCTTTTGATTTTTTCACGTTTTCTTAAGTCTTACTTTAGTACAAACGATATTTCAAATTAAGACATGTTGAGACAATAGGTAAAGTTTAGATACAAATAGCACGAATTGATAAACAATTTTTCGAGAGATTTGGATTCCTTATCCTACAAATGTGGGGGTAGCTGATATCGATCTCAATCATTTATTTGATCTGGAGAGCGGTCAAAAGTTGAATCATTTTAACAAAGAACATTTGTTAAAATGATTCTGTATTATTGTTTATCTTTCGCTTTATTCCTACACATACATTTTTACCTTTTCTCTGATAGAAACTCCTTATCAGGTTTCTTTATATAATTCTACACAAAGTATAACCGATCTGATGTTTCTAGGGCATGCAGTGTGATAGTCAACTTATATTGTTTTATACTATTGTGTATTCTTATAGTGTTGCTTATAAAGTTGTGAATATAAGCTCCAATGTGTATAAGCTTATCTTGCAGTACAATTCCATTGGTTTAAATTCTTATGATATGTGCTTAAAAAATGGTTTTTGTAAAAATATTTGAAAACAAATATGTAAGTCGGAAACTATGACTCCAACTTCTCTTTAAAGTAAACACAAGGCAATTTTAGCATGCAAAAATTCATACTCTTATTAAGACTATTAAGAATTAATACTTTTTTTTATTTATGTAAGGACCATTCATGAATATAAAATCAGTGCTATCATATAAGATTATTTTTTTTTTAATTTTTGAATAGAAGGATGGAACTAACTGTTTTTTTTTTACTATTTTTGTTGTACATAATTTTTGTAACTTTTGAATTTTATAATTCGCTACAAAATAAATAATAAAAATACTTTGAACAAGAAATATCGGTGTTATTTTTTTTAACCCTCATGTCTTCTACCTACTCATTTCCCAGCAACATATGTACAGGGTGCATCGTATTAATCTCCCTCAATAAATATTTCATAATCATCGACAAAAACAAACAAACGAAACTTGTTTCTAGTAGAACAAATGAAACGAACAACGGTGGCAGCGAATGTAAAACTGTATTTATTAAATTCCATTGCTATTATGCATGAATTGTTTGTACTGACTATTCTTAAATTATTTTAGGTTTCATATCATTGTGAATTAAAATTAATTATAGACTTTTTTAAGCATAATGGTTTTTATACAATGTTTTAAATCATATGTATTTTTATTTAATTTTTTTAATTATAAAACTGTTTTAACAAATTTAAATATTAATGCAGTTTCTTTCCTATTACTACATTTCTACTTCATCTACTGGATAAAAATATCTTATTGTAGAGAAATCACTCCAACAATAAGATGCTGAGAACAGAAACAAGTTAGTGATCATTCAAAAATATAAGACTGTTCATAAAAGCTTAAGAAACATAACAACAGTCAATTATTTTTAGGGACACAAATTTTCACAGCATCATTATTCTTATCTGATGGTGTATGAAAATTAATTGGAATTTTAAAGCATGTTTCAAAGCAGTTTTTAATAAGAAGAAAAATAACTCAAAAAATAAATTCTATAAAAAAAATATTCTCTATTTTCGATGAATAACCATGCTGTTTGTCTTTTGCTCGAAATAATTTACCGCATTTTAAAAAGTTTATCACAAACCCTCTTTTTAATTGGAGGAATCAGATGCTTGATATTAAAAACATTATTTTGCGACAATCGCGTAATTGAGGTTCTTACACAAAACAAATATATATATATTTCTTTCAAATTAATTATACTTTTAAAAATCATGATGTGTAACAGTTAAGGTATTAAAGATATCATTAAAATGATATTTTATACAATTAATTATTTTATTCGCTGAGTTAAATTTAGAAAAGTTGTATATGCTATTCGATTCTTAATTACGTAAAGAACTGATTGTCAATATTAGCTAGTTTTTTAAATTTTCATTAATTACATTGATTTTTAACTTAATTGATCATTTTCGGAATTCTTTAAAATATCTAATTTATTTATTTAAAAGAAATTTAGGCATATATAGTTAGAAATCTTGAAAAGTAAGGCAATTGAAAAGTTTTTTAAGAATGCAGCAAGTACTTAACTTTATTTTTATTATAATTAGATTTGTAAAGTACGCTTTATGCACAAAGAAAATATTGGTGATAAATTTACCATACTGTAGGATAAGGACATTTCTGGTAAACAAACCCTAATTCTGGTACTTAAAAACCAAAATTTAGGTTATTTATATAATTTATATGGTACTTTTTCTCTCTCATATGGTAGCAGTTTACCGGAAATTCCTGTTTTCAAAATTAAAGTTCTTATTACCACACATCAATAAATTAAGTGCAAGACAGATATATAAATATAACCGCATGAATGATTTTTATGCCATGCTCTAAGGTATCATAATAAAATTTCAAAGGTTTACCAGATTTGCCTAAACTCCATCCCATATTATTAAACTATTCTTTTTAATTAATTTTAGCCAAACTCTTTACCAAAGCTGATTTGGAAAAAACCATGGAATCAGGTATACGTGACATTTGTTCAATGAAGAAAACTTCCAATGAGCCAATGAATTTCTAGAAATTTACCTGTAGTTACGTTATTTTTTAATACAATAACATCCTAATACAATAAAATATTAAAAACAATTATGATTATTTGTCAATTTAAAATGTCGATTGAAACCAAAATACACTGAAATATTTTATGTACACAGCGTTCATCTGGAAGGAATGCATTAGATAATCTAATTTCAGATTTACTTACGTCTGGTATATTTCAAATAAATCAGATAAAATAATATTTTAGAGAATAAAAAAATATCGTTTTTTTTTTTTAATGGAAAAGCTCGCCAAGTATCAAGCAAAATTCAAAATAGTTAAAATAATATAATTTTTCTTTGCAAGACGCTGGAGGATTCAAGAAAGAAGTGAAATTTGTATATTTTAAATAGTATATCATATTACTTGAAAGGTTATACAATCTGGCCTCAATACAGAGGAAACACTTGGTACAATAACGAATAATTTAACAACCAACTCTACTAAATTTGTTGAGTTCTCTTTTGTTCTACTTTAAAGGAATATATATCTTGTTTATTTCAAAATTCTCTAAACATAGTTGCATGAAACACATGCATAATAGAAAAACTATAATATGCTAGAATAATCTGTTATAGATTTCTCACGGATTTATTTCCTTAACGGAAAAAATTATTATGATATTTAGTTCACTCTAATCTTTTTTTAGTAGAGGATATGATTTAATGTGAAATACTAATCACGTGAACTGCTTTTATTCTACATAATGAATCAAGAATTACAATTTAAACAAAAAAATAATATAAAAAGATTTCTAGAAACTTTTTCATTTTGTTCATTTTTTTAAACTTTATTTTCAGAAATTTCATAAAATATTTTCTGTTTATGGTTTTTTGTGAATGTAATAAAAAGGAACAGTGCCTAATTAATGAATGCGAAAGATGAAAACAAATTTAATTATGAAACTTTTTATTCAAAAGGAATAGAAAAAAATTACAATTGATACATAATGCTTTCGGATACATTACAAAATTGATAAATCAAGCCTTTGTAAATGCGGAATCTTTAAAAATTTTCATACTTTTGTGCGTTTTACTTATTCTTTATATAGAGCAACAGTATAAAAATTACTACACAATAAATTCATTTTTAAAATAGTACTTTTAATTATATACCAGCGTTATAATACTTAAAAAATAGCTTTTAATTTAATTCAATTTTAGATAAAGATAGAGTTACTGATATCATCTAAACTATAATTGGAAGAGTTAAATAGCATTTCTATAAAATATATGACGAATGACTTGGTCTTTTAATAACTTATCATAAATTTTTCGATTACAATTAATACCTCGTTTCGAATAAACATTTGGTTAATAACTTTTTCTGTTTTGAATAGAGCATCATCTAATTTTTATAATTTTATAGAAATCATGAACTGAATTAAATTAGTTTAAGCATTTTCAAATAACTATGTATATTAAAATATGTTTATATTAGATGAATCTATTTATTTGATCAAAAAGAAAAAAAACGAAGAAACTCCTATGATGTGTTCATTGAAAAAAGTGTAACATCCAATCAAATTTAATAAAAGAAGTCGGAATTCGATGAATATTATCGCTATATTTAATAAAATATGGACAAATCTAATACACACAAAAGTTTCTAAAATATCTCAAAGCAAAGTTTAAAATCCTAAATTGAAGGACTCCAATGAAATGTTTGTGATTGCTCTGTGATAGATAGTACCCACATCATAAATTTATGATTCTGTTATTGATATCTGTCTTCATTTGCTAATTTTTATTTATTTATTATTTTTTGGAAGTGCTTAAATTTTATTACTGACCGATTAAAATCGGAAGAATTAGGTAAATCTTGAATTTGTTTTTAACTGATTTTATAAGCTTTTTTCTAAGTAGCTCATTATGTGTTTCTATATTTTTTTTTGTAACGAAAAGAACTTTTTTGGCATCATCTAGAATTCCAGGAATAGAAAAGGAATGGAATGGAAAAATTTATTTAAGTAGACTTATCTCTGTAGTTATACAGCTTATTCAATGCATTTTTAATATTAAATCAAATGATACCGGGCCGAGAAGCTAAGACAAATAGTTTATAATTTATAGCTGTCTTTTTTTAAGTACAAGAAGGAAAAAAAAATTATGTTGTTATCTATACCATGCCTCAAAAGATACTGTCATTATTCTACAGTACAACAGATAATATTTTTATTAAAAATTACTACAAATTGGAATTACTACAAATATTGCAGAGTTATATAATTCTGTGTTAAATATAGATGTTTTTAAATTTAAGTAACTTAAGTCTTTAAATAACTTCGAATAGACATTATATGTATCAAAATGCTAGGCACAGCGAATTTATTAATCTTAGCCAAACAATAAAAGATATCTTCGCAAATTACTTTCTATTATTTATTAAAAATTTCAAGTTATAGAAATTATTCAAATTCCTTTGCTTTTAAAGTATATTTTGGGTGAATTCATTTTTATTTATTTTATATGACTCTTTATACATTTGTAATTCTATATGCTTGTCCAGTAGTTGAATATTTCAAATTTTGTACTGCTTGCAAAAACAAATGTAGGCTTTGTACTTTAGTTTCGAAGAAAGTGGGGAAATTGGTCGTTTAAAAATGAAGCTACTTTTTTCTATGAAACATTTTTAAAAACAAATGAGTTTTATGTTACTCGAGCGAACAAATATGTTCCATCCAGATAAGTTTCAAAAGTCAAAAGTAAGTTTCTTATTTAGTCTTTCTATATTTAATCACAATGAATAATTTTAATTGGTACCGTGATCGTTCAAAACGGAAACACTTGGTTTAAAGTATTAAAAAAAGTAAATAAAGGAACATTATTATGTTTTTAAGAAAAAGTTGATTTTAATTAATACCGTTATAAAATTCAAATTTTATTTTTGTTCATTTTTTTAACTCGAATCATTAGGTAAATAACTCATTCTAACTGTCCACGAATAATTATTTTTTTATTTTATTCTCATCTTGAATATCAGTTAGTTTTGTTTCAAATAGAGGGAATGGTAATTTATGATAATTGAAGTAAAAATCAAGAACAAACATTTAAAAAAGAATTAACATTTAAGAAAGTTCGCATTGCATAATAATAAATTAGATTTTATAAAATGACGAGATAAAAACTGTTACGAGGAATACGATTAAATAATATCAGTCTAATAACATTTTAAAGCAGAAGATATCTCACAAGAATGAATTCTCTCTGCCTGGGTAATTATTCATCTAGCATGCTTATTGTGTTTAGTTACTCAACCTTTTTTAAAGTAAGGATTAAAAAAAAAAGCTTAATTTTAACTTACTTATGCTTAGAGTTGTGTTAAAGGCTTAAATGTTATTTTGATTTATGATGAATATAAATGATTGAATGAAATAATGAAAATTGGTTTAGATAAAAATGAAGGTTTTAAATGTTATTTTAGTCAACTTGAGAAAATAGCTTGCATGTTGTTAACAAGAAATAAAGATTATGCAATGCATTTATACTTTGCATGAACTATCAAAAGCTATAAATCAGCAAGGCACATTGCAAATTTTCGCGTTATCGTTCACACTCTTAGTAAACGATACTAGTCGAAACAAAAATCTGAAGTTAGTCGTCGAATATTCAATTTCTGATGCTCTTGGAGCCTTCCATCCACTAAAAAATACTCAAATGCTTCCTCCTAATAACATACAAATGTCTTGACAAACTAAATATACGCTGTTTACACTGTAAAACCTGTGGTTTTGAATCTGATGTTCGAATTTGATGTTGAAAAAAAAAAACGAAGTGAGTGAAAGAACACCGAATTTTGACACTAAATAGAGAGGTAGTCCTGCTTAAAAAATTTAAACTGTACGTTGCATTCAAAAGATTTTAATAAGAAATCAGCTAATTTTCAAAAAATTATAATAAGAAATCAGCTTATTTCTAAATGCTCTAAAACAAATCTTGTTTCGGTCAAATTTTAGTAAGATTCTTGGTGAATAAAAAAAAAAAAAAATAGCGTTTTGTTTTCTTTATCGCCAATATGTTTCTTTGTTTTTTTTCCTCGTGCGCCAAAGAGAAACCCAGTTTCCATGACAACGGTTTGCCTTTTTGAAATCTCAAGTGCTAATTTGAAATATAATTCACTTTGAAAATTTTCCAACAAAGGCATTTAAGAACGTATAGACAAAAATTCGTGTAATTATGTGACATTACAAACGAAAATGAGCGATTTAGAACATGAAAATCCAAACAGATAAGAAATTTTAATCCTAACAGAAAGTGCATGCGATTTTTTTTTGTTCGGTTGAATGCAATCAAAACACGAAACTAGAACATTTTCACCAGCAGTAAATTTGGCGGTTATTTTTATTGCACTTTCTGTGCGCATAAAAGGGATGTATATCCTTATTTATTAAAAAGGAGCTAATATAAATTTTGCAATATCTAATTATTCATACAATGAATATAGTTTTCTAGAAGAAATTTGAAACTAACTCTTTCAGAACACACAACAAAATTTTTAAAGATAATATTAAAGAAATGAACTGTAATTATTGCAAATAAATAATAAAAGTTTACTTACTTACAAAAGAAATAGACAATTTCAAAGACAACTTGGGTGAGATGATAGCAAGCTTCGACAACAAAATTGTCCATTAGTCAACAGTTACAAATTAAGTTATCGGTCACAATTAAAGCTTGTACCTCTCATAGTACGAAAGTTTGGTGCAATCGATTGCGACATAAACGCATTCATTTATCCAATTTCTGGTGCAATTAGAAACTTTGCACCAAGTATTGGTAAAGCATTTACCCAGATTTTTTACAGTGTACTAAGAATCGATTCTCATGGTTTCTGGGGGTGACTTCAAATATGCGAATTAATTCGTGATAAATATTAATTAAGTTACAAAATGAGACACAAAAATGAACTTTCTGTGAATAAACATGCATTTCTTTTTACATATTTGTATTCCTGACCCTCAAAACAAAATCGAAATAAATAAAGTAGTCAAACTTTCGAAAAGATTGGATCATAAATTGGGACCTAATAAGTTATATGGGTTTCTCGATAGTCTCAAAAAACAGCCAAGCAAAGTCGCCTCCGCAAAGCAATATTTTAAGATAACCCATAGACATAGACCTAATTTTACTCCGTTGCGAAGCTACTACGTTCACACAATAAAAAAAATTTGAAATAGTGTTCTGTGATTGCTCAGAGAGGTTTTTTTTATTAATAGTTAATAGAAAGAAACTCGAAGTTTTTAGGCCACAGACGATTTTTCAGCTGATTTCTGACCAAGACGGTTCTCTTACTTTTTTAAGGCTCTCTTGCTTTTTTAAGGACCACATGAATCTTGTTTAAACTAGGAGGCTTCACCCCCTGCTCGCTGGAGCTCGACAACCCCCGGAACTGCTTTCGCAGTTAATTTCGGATTGCTTCGCAATCCAATGCTCGCTTTGCTCGCTCATTGGATACGTTCTTAACGTCTAGCTTTTGTATACTTTTTTGAATGCTGAAGTTCCGAAAATTTTCACTGTAGAAAATTCTAAACCTGTACATTTTAATTTGAAATTGCAATTGTTAATTTGGGCATTTGGCGATACAACACTTATAGAATTGAAGGATTTGTTACGTCAAGCGCTCAGGTATCATAATTTTGATCTAGTTGCGCTTCTATGTAATTTTGATTTATTTTGATAAGTTAACTTTCAATAAATTCTAAGGCTGGCAACAGCATTTTTATTTTTTAAGTTATTTATTTTTATTTCTTTTAGAATTCGTTCTTTTTTTAGCGAAATGTTTTTTAACCTAACAGAATTCTTTTCCGACTGTTTTCTCTATAAATGAAGAAAATAAAGTAAATATTTAAGTGTTGTGAAAAGAATCTTATTTAGTTGTACAAAGTTCTTCAGCCAAAATTTGGGAGCCACGTAAAAGAATTATATATATTTGAGCAGAAACACATCATTAAAAGGCAGAATGCTTTGGTGTTTTCAAAACGTAAACAAAACAAAGCAAACGTTGCCACCGGCGGAAATGAAATACATCCGAAATTTGGGAGCAACGTAAGAGAATTATATATATTAGATATTAAAATGCAAGTTTTCTTTTGCGAGCATAAAATCCTTATCAAAACTATAATCAATATCCAAATGTCAGACAGTGTAATTGATCATTAAATATTGGCTTCAAAAGGTATGAAGAGGGAAATAAAAGTGTGTTTCGACCGTTCAAAAATAGGCAATCATTTTCAAGGCAAAATAGGCGTGAATGACTTGCGACGTTAATTATTGACTCTCAAAGTATGTTTATTTTAATTATCATGTATCATTTCTCTTTAAATCAATGAAGTTTTTATCTTTTTGATTCAGTTTCTTGGGATTATGCATTTAATAACTCATTATGTTAAATTACACCACGCGATATAAAAGTAAGTTTTAAGTGAGATAAAGACATAAGTTCTTAGATGGAAAAAATAATAATTAGTCACTATTTTTTTTAAAAAAACTCAATGCAGTACAATTTTTATGTACTACTAGCGTTAATAACATTTTTACGGACACGAAAAAATTCCGTTTACAATTAAAAATTTCAAAAGTCGACAAATAGATTGTAGTACCTTTGCAAAATGAAACAAAATTAAATTGTTACAATTCAAATAAGTTAATTTTTCACGTCTCCCTCGAAATTATTTGAAAATGTGTTTTTTTTTTTATTCATTCCAAAGTTTATTCTAGATATATTTTGGGGTACACTTTAAGAGTACTTTGATCGAGTTTTTTACCCTAATTTGTTTAAAATTATTAAATAATTTTCCTGAAATAAATTATGCAAGCTATATGATTTAATTCAATATAGCATAGCAGTGAAAGGGACTTCTCTCGCATATCCTTAACCTTGATACCGCTATTATTAAATTAATGGAATGAGCTTGAATAAATAATAATAACTAAATTTTTTCTCGCTTTAGCTATCAAGAAGAAATATGTTTCGTCCAAATATATTTCAATTCTGGAAAACACAAAATTATTACGTAAGTTCCTTGGAACAATAACCCGTAAGTCAAGTCCCATAAATGATCCAATGAAAAATGCTTCACTTGCCAGATATAACAGCGCAGTTATTGGTATCAAAACGCAGTGTATAACAGCGTATTTTAGTAGAATTCATAAGATCATTTATTCTTCGAAAAATATTCCACGAGTTTAGGATTTCTCATGTATAAAAATAACTAGGGATTTATAAAAGATGACCCACAAGTTAAAAAAATTATTACATACTGTCGTAGGAAAAAATACATTAGAAAAAAGTGAAACAAACATTAAAAATACGAATACTGAATATTAATTGCTCTGCTTTTGAATTTCCTCGTATAGAATTTTCTAGATCTCCAAACCTTGGGTTCCAAGCATTTACTTTTTCTAAGAATACCCAAATGGATTTTGTTGAAATCTTAAAAAAGAAATTTTAAGAAAAAAT
Source organism: Parasteatoda lunata (assembly GCA_949128135.1). Lineage (NCBI taxonomy): Eukaryota > Metazoa > Arthropoda > Arachnida > Araneae > Theridiidae > Parasteatoda > Parasteatoda lunata. Next base: position 10,313,916 of record OX421970.1, read on the forward strand.
ATTAACTTAAAATAAGCATGTATGTTTTTCAACAAAAAATTATAGACAATTTTTCAAAGTTAATTTCTACTTTCTTAATCATACATTTTCTTAATGTTTTGTTTTAGGTAAAAATTTTAATTTGTGTTCTCTCGATATTTATTTGTACTCAGCAAATATTTTATGCTATAGTATTATGACCCTTCAAAAAAGGCAGAAAATAAAGAGGTCGCTGTATTAGATTGGGAGAAATAGCACTTGATGATTTTTAGAAATTCTATAAATTTTTCTTCAATCATTTAAAGAAATAAAATGAAGTGATTTGTGGTTTTGTGTGCAAGTAATTCAGTTTAGATTTCTTAAAATCTAATTTTATTACTGTTTAAAATGGTGAAAACCGATTTGGATAACGCTAAAAGATTCTTTTACCGTTAATTGCATAAATAAAATGATACTTATCAAAAATTTAAAAACTAGCAACTTTATACTATTTTACTACCTATCATAAACTGATAGTTTCATAATTGGAATAATTTTGTCAGAAAAAATTAGCAGATAGTTTAAAATACCGCACGCTTTATACCTTAAATTGTGAGTGGTTGAAGGTCTTGTATTTTACATGCATCTAAAGATACTGCCAAATAGAGTAAACATACATCATCAGTCCATTTGTGAAAACTAAGAAAAGGGGATTAAAAAGGTATAAATTTCTCTCCCCGTCTCCAACCCTTTTAAAGTTGAGTTTATTCGTGAGCGGAATAGGCGTCTTAAGTTTAATTATATTCCAGCGCAGTTAAGAGCGATTTATTCTCATTTTGTTTAATTGTAAAAATAAACATTTTTTAATTACAGTCTACTTGTATCTAGATCAATATCGTTTTTGATCAATTGTGATGCAGAAACTACGGATATGAATAACTTAATTGTCTTAAATAGGCAAAAAGGAGCTTTAAAGGCAAAAATAAAGAAGATAGAAAGCTTGGTTGCTTTAAATGTTCCCGCAGCTCTTCTGGAACTAAAAGTAGTGAAAATCACTAACAATCAAGTAAATATTGATGACTCATGAACTTAAAATTGCGAGTGCCAAAAGAGATATATTTTATTGATGAAGAAATAATGAGTTTAAAAGAGAGACTAAAAAATTTAGTTTCGTGTCTTCAGATCCCTTCATATTAAATACAAGAAGCATGGAAACAAAAATTGTGATTATTAATAATGGTGACATTGTTTATAGTCTAATTTAAACAACAACTCCACAGTTAAAGCTGTCTAATATACCCTTACATCAGTACTTTCCTTGAATTTTTGTCATTTATTTACTTAATAAAATATTTTTTCAAACCAGTTTCTTTCGTGTTCTTTTTTGTATTGATTTATTTTGCTACATTGTATTGATATATTTTTCTTTGACTGCATTAATACACTATTAAAAAGTACTATTTTTGAGGATTTAATCGTATGAGTTGATGAAGAAATTAAATCTTTTCATTGTGATATTAAATTAAGCGTATAATTTATATTTTTATTTTAAAATTTTATTATTTTCCTTAGTTATATACGAACAAGAATTAAAGTTTTTACATCCCTCATTTTTGTTACTTTGCTTAATCTCTATTAATCTTTTTTTAGCATATTTGTAAACATATAACTCTTAAAATATTTTGGGATATATTTATTAGATTCTAACTCCTTTATACATAAGGAATTTAATAATTTTTGCTTGTATCATGAGCTTCGTTTCATGGAGGATTTTCAGTGTTATTCATCAAATATAATTTTGCTTGAAATAATAAAATAAATATATAAAAATTTAGGTTTATATTCATAAAATAAAATTTTAGAAATATCAACTTGGAGCAATCTGGAATCAAATTTTATTTATCCTTGTTACCTTAATGTTTGCAGAGTCGATGCTTTACCGGTATGTTTCAATTTAATTAGTAAGAACTAGTTAATTTTTTATTTTTAAAAAACTTTATTTTAAAAAAGTAAATTATTATTTTCAGTGATCAACAGTAGTCAAGTGGTATTCAAAGTATTATTTTCATTGATTAAGTGGTATTTCAAGTATTTTTTTCATTGGTGAAAATTTCATATCGTCTATCAGTGCATCTCAATGTATTTCTCCACACACTATATATATATATATATATATATATATATATATATATATATATATATATATATATATATATATATATATATATATATATATATATATATATATATATATATATATTTATATATATATATATATATATATATATATATATATATATATATATATATATATTCTCTCTCTCTCTCTATATATATATATATATAGAGAGAGAGAGACAAAAAGAGAGAGTGTGATTATTTTTTTTATTTTCCATAGCCTTGGTTTTTGACTGTTTAAGAAACAAAGATACTCTAAGTTTTAGATTTTGCAAAAATAAAATTATTTTTTCAAAAATTACATTTTTAAAATATATTTTTTTATTATTTTACTATTGGCTCCGACCTTTAATCAATATGGCACACCAATTCTGGCGCAGTTACTTTCAGTGATTGAAACTTGATTCGTATCCACACACAAAGCTCTAGGATATTTTAGTATTCTAGCTCGAAAGAGAGTAATTGAAATTTCAATTGCTATTTGCCACTCTCAGAATTTCAAAAGCAAAAATTTAGTAGGAGAACAGAAAGTTACTTATTACTTTTTAAAAAATTTCTTTTCTGAATAAAATATTCACGTGGTTACTTTAACAAAAGCTTAATATTTTTGGATTTTCTCAAAACCCCGGAATAATTTCCAAGGCAACTTTTTTTACTTAAATTCAAAATATTAATATCTTGTTGAGGTTTGCAATTTATTTAAATATTTTATTATCTTTAATTAAAATTCAAAATATTATTATTTAGTAGAGGCTTGCAGTATATGGAGATTTAAATATTTGTAGTATATTGCTGAGTAATATTATATTTTTAAAAATAGGAAATACGCATAGAATTTCAGTCCGACATTTTACAATGACTAATTAAAGGATTGAATGCACTAGAAAGCTAAAAACAACGAATAATTGATTTCCAAAAATATAATTGAATTTTCCCACTTCAATTGTGATAGAAATTTGAATCCTATTAAATTCTTTCCAACTGCTGTGAACATATCAATATCAATGAAAATATACCTTGATGTAAAATAGATTCTAAAAGAGCGCTAAGTTTCTAAATTTGATTCTTTTCCCTTATTTCATGGTAGTTTTAACTTTTGCAGTATATCTTTCAACGGAACATCGGATAACAATTTAAATAAAATTTAAATAGTTCTCTGACATTTATTTCGCCGTCCTTCCCTTTTTATCACTGTTGCAGTTACAAAAATCTCCTATTTCCAAGTGCACATTCCACTTCGAAAATAATCTTTAAAACACCTATTGTTTATTTCTAACTATACAATTACATCATTTTAATTATGTAAACAAGGGAAGTATCTTAAAGTGGGTAGCCTTTATTGTAAATAATAAAATTAATGTTAAATTGTTTTAATTTTCATAGTTGGAAAAGTTGGATACACCAGTTAAATTCAAACAAATGTTCGTTACATTTTATTCGCTTTTAAAAATATGTTCATCTTATTCTATACTGTATAACATTCAAAAACTATATACATCTATTTTTTCGTTAATGCGACACCTGTAGCTGAAAATTATCAACCATGTCCTTCATACTAGCTGTTTTTATTTACACGAATTATCCCGCCCGCTGCGCACAACCGCTTAAGAACACAAACAGTCGCGGTTTCTTAGGATATACAGGGGGCGGACAAAATAATGGAAACACTTCAAGAATAATAATTTTTTTTCATATTTCTCCAGAAATACTTAATGAATTATTATATATTTTCAGAAGTGTTTAGATCACGTGATTTCTCATACATATATATCAATGAAGTTTAACGCTTTTAGAGGTAAGAGGGACCGACAATAAATTGCAAACGGAAAATAACTGAACCGTGTGCCAAAACTAAAGAAATAGATTTATAATTTGTGACAGTTGTTTTGGTTATTATATACAATAATTACACAAAATTTCGTTTAAAAAAACTTAAATGTTTATGATAATATGGGCATTTTTATAAAAAGGTTTTTTTTAACGTTTTTTGCCGCATTTTTAAAAATGTTCAATAAAATTCAACAAAATTTTTAGAGCAATTTAAAGTAGTTATAAAATTTTTGTTTTAAAATGTGAGAAAATTTCGTTTAAAACTGCGTAAGATATGAGTAATTAAAGTAGTTCCTATTACTGCGCATGCGCGTAAAAAAAAAATTTTAATTAATTTTTTTGTGAATTGTATTTAACAACTGATAAAAAAAATCCAATTTGAATATCTTAAAAATTTAAAAAGTTTCAAGCAATTTTCTAAGTAGTTTTTCTACTTTTAAATCAAAATGAAAAGAGGTTTTCTACATATTTCATTTTGTACTATTAAACAAGATTTATAAAAAATGACACCAGTATTGTTTTGAATCATCCGCTATAAAAGTATATTTTTTTCGTCTGATTTCTTTTCTTATTCATGTGTATGAACGTTTATTGCAAGGTATTATCATTTGTTATTAAATTCTGTCTTATGATACAAAAAATAATGTTTGTAGAAAACCCCTTATTATTTTGAGCTTTATTTTAAATAGTGCAAAAACTTATTTCGAAATTGCTTGAAACTTTTTAAAACTCTAAAGATATTGAAATCGGACTAGTTTCATTAGTAGCCAAATACGATTCACTACAAAATTGAAAAAAAAAAAAAAATTCCCGCGCATACGCAGTATTTAATAACTATTTTAAATCGTGCGCAGTTTGAAACGAATTTTTTTCAAATTTTAAATTTAACATTTTGTAACTAATTTTAAGTTACTCTAAAAATTACTCTTATTGAGTTTTTTAAAATTATAGTTAAAAAGCGTAAGACAAAAAAATAGTGTTTTATAAAAATGTCCATTACAAACATTTAATCTAGGCTAGCAACATTTTGTGTAATTATTGCATATATTAACCACAATATATTAACCACTGCATATTGCATATATTAACCACTGTTATAAGCTACTAATCTATTACTACATTTTTGGCATAGGGTGATCAAAAACATATATTTTCCATTTGTAATTTATCGTTGGGCCTTCAAACCTGTAAAACCTTTAAATTACCTACTAAATTACCTACCATTTTATTCAGTTAAAAGCAAAACAAAAAAAACTAGCACAAAGCAGAAATATTTCATTAACTGATAAGCATAAGCTTAACATTGATAGAATTAACAAAAGAGACGCATTTTTATTAGCATAAAAAAATAATTAATAGTTGTTGTCAACGGCAAGACAGAACTGCGGCTCAATTTTTAGCGCCACACTAGATAAGTAAATAAAAAGGTATTTAAGGTTTAAGTTATCTTTTCACTTTAAAAAACCAGGTGATTTTCATCATTACGATGGTAAATACAGTTTCAAACTGAAGTTTTAATTCAGCTTAAGGTAATCTAACTAAAACCTTCAAAACTGCGAGTTGGAAAATTAATATTACTATTATATATCGGTAGGAACACGTTTTTTATAATGATATAAATTTAAATAAACATCCATTTCTTCTATATGTGTGTACTGCATATATTAATGATATTTTATGCTTTAATACAGCTTTTATAAAATAATCCTCACAGACTCTTTATTTCTATTTTTAGAAAATAGTTTCAGTTTACAAGTATTATAAAGTGTAAATGCGATTCCATTTAAAAAATTCAAAATTTTTAAGAGGAAAGTTACCTAAATTGTACGTCCCTTAATCATAACAAAAAATTATTCTAAAGAAGCATTGTACGATCTTAGCTCTAGTGGATAAATTAGGATTTTTTTCACATGGATATACATACATATATACAGAAGAATTAAGTCATTGTGTCCTAGCAAAAAGTTTTTTAATCCATTTTACAAGTTTTAAATGTAACTTTTGAACATATTTTGCATCCAAATAGCTGAAAGAAAGATTTGTATAGACTATATTAAAAGCATATTATAATTGTTGAGCAACTTATTCTGTAATTTTCCATTTGTTTCTTTGCTGGCTATTTAATTTTGAGGCTTGGAATAACACTCTGTTACGTAGTTATCTAAAGTGTACTTCGTTCTAAATCTTAACAGTACAATTTAGGAGCAATGTGTCAACTACGACTTTTATTAGTATTTTTGTGTTTTATCCCCTTAATGTACGAGAAATATTTATTTTTTAGGTCATATTGTTCTATGTTTCTTGAAAAGAATTAATATTTTAACTTGTTAGTTACCTTGATTTTTAAATGGAATTGTATTTAAACTTTGCATTTTTTAAAAAATATTACATTTTTCTCGTAATTTTTTTTAACTTCTTATTCCATATTTTTTTTATTTTTATAAATTCTAGTGTGATTTTATAAAAGAGTAGAAACTTTTCACTTTATCAGCTCGACTGACTGTTAGTTTAAAATTATTATCTTCGAAAAGCACTTTTCCAAAAGTAATCTGATATTTTATAACTTCAAAAAAGCAACGTTACTTATTATTTATTCTATTTATTAAATTTAATGCCGCTAGATCTTAAAATAAATGAAATATTTTATTTTAACGATTTTTAAATTATGTTAAAACTTTTTTTCTACATAAAATAAATTATTTCTGCAAATTTTTATTATTTTTATTTTCATTACCTCTTAATATTATTTCATATAAACTTAATAATTATTTTTTATTAGGTGTAAAGTTATTCTTCGTTCTTAAATAGTTTTTTCTGTATTATTTATATTTATCTGCAAAGTAATAAATAGTAATTTTTATTCCTAGTTATCGACACAGATAAATATTTTATATAATAATTTGTCCTCCAATAAAGTATGTGATAAAACTCAGATTTGAATAATTTATTTTTCCCTTTTTTATTTCAGGTACCTTTGATTATAACCTACACAGTTTTTTATTAACACTTTGGAAATAGCCTCATTTAGAAGAAATAATGCTCAGAGAATGGCAATTCAAATTTAGGAATTTCATTTATAAAAAATGTAATTAGTAATGTTTTCCTTGCTTTATAACCTTTTATTTTTTCATTGCTTATCTATCTGAAAAATAAATTTCAGTTTTCAAATTCAGATTTTACAAATTATGTGACTAAACTATTATCCACATTCACATTTTCTAATATTTATCTATCTAGTTTTCCTTACTTGATTGGTTATAAGAAATTTAAGAAAATATTTTCGTTTCATTTCTTACTCGAGTTTTATATTTTAAAAATTATTTTTCTTTTTATTCCGAATTTTAAACATGTTGACCAAATTCTCAAACATTCGTGAAACTTTTTAATTTTAGCAAATTAGAGAATATTTATCTTAAACATATACTGAAATATTACTTTTTTATTCTGTTTCTTTTTTCCGATGCATTTTTTTCGTTGATATTCCGCATATTTTCAATTTTATGTTCCGTTAACATACATATTTTATAACATTAATTAGTTATTATTTCTAAAAAACTAACTTTTTTTAATGCAGTTGGTAAAATGGATTTTCCGAATAATGCATCCAAGTTTCGGAACTTAATACAGTTATTTGATACAGAATTTTTTACAGTGTTAGAGATTTAAATAATGAAATTATAAGAAATAGATGAAAATGAAACTTTTTCCAAATCATTAACGGAATATTAGTTACATTAATTTCCTTTTCAGTTTTCAGTACAATAATTTCAAAATTTCCCGAATACTTTTAAGTCACAAATGAAACCTTCTTGTCTGATAATAAATCCCACATCCTTAACAATTCAAACTTTATCGATACTTCATTTGAATTCCGACCAACTTCGTTGTTTTAATCAGTTTTAGAATATGCTGCACTGCAAAAATCCGTAACAAATTATGGTCTTAAGTACCGGCAGTTCGGGTGCATCATCCATTAAATACACTTATAAATAGATCAATTAAATATATTTTTACCGCAAGATATTATTACGTAATTATTAGAAAAATATGTATTTAATTGGAGGAACTCAGTGATTTGCAGTAATTATTACTGAAAATATTTTGATTTATCAGATTATTGGTTCCGTAGCATGTAACAGTAAATATACAGATTTTACGGTCAAAATGCTGGCGGCAAAATATTATGACGTGCAGTTCTACTTACCGTAATTTCTTCCGGAATTTTTTAATGCACCCAATTTTCTTTCACTTTACAATATCTACGCATTAAAATTTGAGGGAGCTATTAACAAAACTTATAGTTAACAACCTGCTCCCGTTATTTCTCGTTTAAGCATCTTCGTGGCAAGAAAACGCATGACTTACGCAGGCTTAACTTACATTGCCAGTCTGTTGTAATAAAATGAAACCAAGTGTCTTCCTGGAATTTAGTCTAACTCTCAATATCCATTGATTGCATTTTGGTTTTATACCGCTATTCTTTTGATAACTAAACATAATTAACTAAACTAACTAAACTTAATAACTAATTATAATTAACTAAACTAACTAAACTTAATAACTAATTATAATTAACTAAACTAAATATAACTAAATATAACTTTAAATATTTCCCTCACAAAAAACAACATGGAATACTACAAATCAACTCTATCTCATTAAAGAAACAGTTTTAGAAGTTACAGGTTTAAGTGTTAATTATAGATCAATTTCGAATAGAATATATTTAAAAATAGTGATATACTTATTGAAAAATTGTAAGTATTTAAAATTTAAGCAGAAAATTGACCCGAAGATACATCATTTCCCATCATCAAATTTTACATCTCATGATCTGTTATACAGTATCGTTATTTAAATTTAAAAAACGACAGTGTTATTTTAAAAGTTACATATAATTTAACCACATACATGTAGATGTGGACCGACCTGTATTTAGTGTCAAGAGTTCAAAATATTCATATTATGTTTTTTATAACGTTTTTTAATTGTTTTGTGATACACACAATCTAGTCATTCAGTCAATCATAAATACGCAATATTTTTGAGGTTAGTTCGATCTATGGGGCAAGATAACGAATTTGGTAACCAGTTTCCTAAATTATTCTATTAGTCGACCTTGCGAATGTAACTAATTATCACAAATTTTACAGCCAAAATTTACTGAATTGCTGTGTTGTATTATTAAAATATCTCAAATGTAATTATCAGTGATTCGAGAGTGATAAAAACTTTAATTTAAAAAGTAATACAATTTAGATAAATTTTTCTAGCTTTGTTTTTCTAGCTATTTCTGAGTGATCAAAGATGTTTCAGCCCTTTTGTTCAAAGCTTCTTTATCGCATACAGTTTTGATATGTCAACAACACCTTGTACTATTATAGGTAAGTATGTAATGTAATCAACTACAATTCTTAAGTCTTCATTAAAGAATAAAAACAAGCTGAATTAATTTTACTCATAGGCTTAAAACGTTAGGTTCATAGTTTTAGTTTTAGAATTAAGAGTTTAAAACGCTGCTTAGACTGCAGCATAAAATAAAGTTTTAACTTTGCTTTAGCTGAACAATTCCGTGCTCTTATTAAGGCCTAATATTAACGCCAAATTATTAATGTCAATTAAAAGATTATTAATACCGATGACAACATTTAAGATGCTCAAAGTTGTTCCCTTATCTATAATAGTATACGGGGTGCTTATTATCACAGAACCCAAAATAATATTATCACAAAATCAGTATTATAAGCAATACTGGCGTCAAAAATAGTAGGGTGATTATTTATGGTCTTCTATAATGGACACGTAATAATTTTTTGCAATAAATATTTTCAGTTATATAAATTTTTATATTATGTAAACTGTCGTGTTGCGGCTTCAAAATAATATTTATTTTATCACCATCCATTATCGATTTTTATGTTTTGAAGCTCCGTTAGTAAATTTCAAATAAGACTAAAAAAGCATTTCAGCTATGAAAGAAAATAAATGGTTATGAATTCAAAGAATGAAAAAAATATTGTGATGTTTGTTGTGAATGTTTTTGCTACAGTCAGTTTCAGAATTGAAAAGATTCATCAAAATTTGACAGCTGTTGGTAAACTTTTTATTTAACAAAAATTGTGTTGTGCAAAAGTGTAAACAGTTAAATAAAAGTAGCTTATTTTTGATAGATTTCCAATCGATTTTGTAGTTCTAAATAAAATTTTACCATTCTTTCAAGCATAAAAAGTTATTCTCATAAAAAAAATTTGATTTTTTAAAATATCTAAAACTTTCATGGACATGAAAATAAATGCTTATACTCCTTACTCAAGTACACCTGTCATTTGAAAATAATTTTTCAATTTATTACTCTTAATTAAATAGCATCAAGGGAAATTTTTTTTAAAAACTTCTCCCGAAAATGCTCGTAAGTATGCTGTTCTCATTTTGAATAAGTTTCGAACACAAAGTCAGAGGTTTGATTCAGAATTTAAATAAACAACTACTTTAGTCTTCCTTAAAGCTGCGGTAAATTATGATTGAAGTAGAAATATAACATACTTATATTTGAAATTCGTTTAACACTTAGAAATATTTGAATTTGAAATCATATAAATCTTGAATCCATTTTTTTATGATTTAACTTTAAATATTACTTAAGTTTTTAATGAATTCTGTCCCATGATTAACATTTTCACTTTTTTTTAATTTTAAATGATGTAAACAGTTATAATAACTGCGTACATTAAAAATAAAAAAAAACGGTCCACCTAACGGAATAACTAATAGTCGGATCTTCACGTATTAGGGCTCAATTTTAAAGGTTCGTGGGATTGACCTGAAAAGCTCTAATCAATCAGTGCTGACCATATATTAAAATACGAAATTAGATGCAAAAACATACGTTCTCTGAATAAACATAGCTTTTTTTTAATAACGAATTTGGATTTTCTACCCGCAAAATCTGGCTGCAATATGATCCAAATAGTTTGGTCAGGAATGTGGCTCACAGTTTGGACCCCTTAATGTTAATTTTACTTTTTGCTTATTTCACCATGTCTAGAGATATACCTTTCTTGTATAAAATTTTTCGCCATATACCTTTTTTTCCGGCTGATTCAGATTTTTTTTTCTCCAATGTACAGGAGGGACATTCTGGGACATTTGGTCTCAGATGGGAAGAGCGGTCCAAACTGTGGACTTCCAAATGTTAATTCTACTTTTATGAATTGAGAATTGTTGTCTTTTTTACAAATTTAGAATTTTGAAGTTTATAACATCATTTTAAAGAATGTTGTTTTAATTGGTTAAATATAAAATTTGAATGAAATCGGTCGAATATTTCTTAAATCGTATTTTAAATGTAAGAGATTTTCAAAATTCGATTTCTCAGCAACAATTCGACGGATTTCACTCAAACTTTGTATTTTGCCATTCAAAATTACATGATTTAAAATAATGAAAAAAATTATATACCTTACAATTCAACATTTTTTCGATTAGTATAAAATAAAATATTTAAAAAAATAATAAATATTTTATAAAAGTTATATTTTGCAGGGAAATATCTTTGGATAAATGAATTTTATAATTGTGTGCAAAATTTTTTCAATCTGCTTAAAAAGTTCTTGAGATATAGTGAAAGGTGCAAATAGTAAAATTTGCATTATGGGGTTTAAACTTTAGACTACTCTGATTAAACTATTAGAATCATATCCCTTGATTAAACTATTCGAATCATATTTCCCTACTTACGGCCACCCGCTATATTTCACAAGTGCGAAATCCGAATCCATTGGAAAAAAAAGGTATGTTTATTCAAAGAAAATTCCTCTTCTGTGTTTGACTTCGTAACTTAAAAAATTGCCTGCTCTAATTAATAAGTATTATTGAGGTCACCTCCTTGAACCATTAAGATTGAGTTCTACTCAGAGAAAAAATAACTTAACTTGAGAATTAAGCCATTTGTTAACTTCCACAAACCAACCCTTATGAATAATTAATGCTTTTTTGCATAAAACTGTTTATTCAACGTAACATAATAATATATGTACTATAAAAAATTCCGCTTGGTTATGCTAGTGCCCCATCTCTCCACGTCTAACATTCATTTCTTTAAATTGTAAAATTTATTTCCCATAACAAATCAATACCTCTTGAATGTGGTAATATTGAATTGTAGATTGATTGTTCTCTGGTTCAGGTCCCAATTACGATCTGCGGATAGATGAAAGGTGTGTGAATGTGCCCTCCATGTGCAACGGGTTGTGATGTATGTGTGTGGCAAAATTGTATTCTTGGCCATAGATGGCACCACTGAAAAACAAGAAGCACACACTCTGCCTTAAAAATTCGCTAGATTTGAAGCTGGTTTGCTGATATTGGCGAGTAGCATATGTAACAACAACAACAACGTTTCTTTAAACTAAATATTTGTTTTGAGTTAAATTTGATTAGTAAATAGTATGAAAGATGTCGTAGGATTGTATTTCATTATGATTCTATTGAAATTGGTTAGTGAACATAAATAATCTTGCTTAGTAATCATTTTTGTTAATTCACATTGAAAGTTAAATTGCTAAATTAATTGAAAATTAATTGTCCGAAATATTGCTAAAGAAAATCTGGTGAGTTCACAACAGTAATTTATTGCTTTTATTACCAAACAGGTTTATATATTAAATACAATTTGAGCCTGAATCCCATTGTGCATGAATCTGATCTTTCACTTTGTAATCATTTAAAGAACCTCTTTAACTTTAATTTATAATAGCATAATAATGTAATTTGCATAAGGAAAAAACTATATTTTTAAAACAGTTAATAAGTATAAACACCGTTACGAATAAGTTAATATTACAGAATAACATTATAGTAAAAAATTTCGTTTTTCGTTAAAAACTCTTAATTTAGGAAACAATCAAACTCAAAAATATAATAATAGCAGTGAAAAATAAGATAAATGAATATTATAGGTAAGTAGCTTTAAATTTGGTAAGCAAAATCAATTGACTGAAAATTACAACATTTATTACGTTTATTAACTTTATGCTGATGACACCAAAAAAATATCAAAATTAATGGAGGAAAACTTGCTCCTACTATGTGATTTTCTGGCTAAAATAATGTACCAAAGACAATAAAAAACTGCTACGCCATTATTAGATATTTATGTGTGGTTTGACATAATTTAAAACTGTACTTATTTTTAGAATTAAATAAGTAAAAAAATACTAAAAACATATATAGTACATTGAGATAATTTTGCTGTTATTGTTATATTTATTTTTTTTCTTATTTAAAATATTAAGAGAGGAGCTAATACAAAAATCATATAAAAAGTATTTTGATGTAAATTAAGTAGATATATATTTTTGCAGAAAAGAAAAGGAAAAGTTTCATATATCATCAAGACAGTTTTCTTTTCCTACTCCTTTTTTTAATTGAACATTAGAGAAAGCATCTGTAATCTTAGAAATATTTTTGTAATCCTTTCTATTGAAATGGAGGATCAGAAAAGAGGAATGAATATGAGTTCAAGAAGAACCTTAAGCTGAAACCTAATTGAAAACATTTTGAGGAAAATTTCTAAAGTTGCAGAACGGATATGATTAAAAATTGAAAATGTAAATAATCAAAGAGAAACACAATGAAAAAAAAAAAACATGTTTTAGAAGACTTTTTCAATTTGTTACTTTAAGCTCAGTTTTTTTATTTTTTACTTATTTTTTAACAGTTTATACAATGTTTTTAGCAGTGACCATTTTTAATTAAAGATTTAAAAATACACGCAGTATATTTAATGCGCTACTAAAGTTTCTAAAATCTAAAAGAAATATTTTTCATAAAAATTAAAGACAGGAAACGAAGGAAGATTAAAATATTTAAATAACGGTTTTTGAAAGCATTTCGAAAATAAAATGTTTTTGGTATTTAGTATAAAGTTATATTACATGCATATTAAAGAAAAGTTTTAATTTTCAACTATTGGCATTTCTATAATTACGGAATGAAGATATTTACGATTTTGTTCGCTGTATTTAAAATCCCAAAAAAAAGATACTTCACTTCTTTCAATTATTAAAAAATGCAAAGAAAGCCCACTTTTATTAAAAACAAAAAAAATCAAAAAATAATGATAAAAACAAACAAAATTATTAAGATTGTTAAGTTATTAATGAGAATAAGTTTATTAGATCTTTTCTGTGCCAACCAAAAATTAGACATTTTGTTGTTTTTTTTAAATATGTTGTTTTTTTTTACTCAAATATGTTTTCAAATATGGGATGACCAAAAATATCGGCTATGTACAGAAATTCTGTGAATTCCTTTTAAAATTTTTAGTCAAAAATATTAAAAAATCCTTTTATCAATTATTGTTATTAAATTTAAAATGCGATATTTGAAGTACTATTTTAGAAAAAAAATTAAACTTAAAAAACATATTTTTTTAACAATCTACTTACGTACACTGCTAGAATTATCATTCTGAAAATTACAGTAAAATAACCGGTAATAGTCTGTACAGTTAATTAACCCCTTAACGATCGGTTAATTTTCAAGAAAACGATCACAAAAGTGTCTATTTTTTGGCTTTTGTACTTGTATTACGTATTTGATTAGTACTGAAATCTAGTTTAAAATAAACTATCTATAGTTACCTTAAAAATATCTTGGTACTACTATCTGGTGTTTAAAATGAGTAATAAAATTTTTTCCGGGCAAAAGAAATGAATTCGTCCACTCCAGTCCGTCAATATTACGAGAGCGAGGAATAGCAGGTGAAAACTCACCCCGTCATTTTCACGGGTGTGAGTAGGAAGGGGTTAACTGTGAAGTTTGCGGCAGAATCCATTTTACGGTTTTGAAACCGTTTACAGCTAGTATGGTTAAAAAACCAGGAATGCAAAACTATACGGATTTTAACCATTTACAACTAGCATGGTTTCAAAGCCGCAGAAAAAAAATTTAACTGGACATTGGAGCTAGGCTTTTCCTTAGTTCATTTCATTGGAATTAGGTTGTTGTTAAGTGTTGTTTTATCAAATGAGCCAGAGAATACGTTTTAAATAGGTTATCTTGTTGTTTCACCTATCGTAAGAGATGGGAAATATTACACATTTTTGTGGTAAGAAACTTTATGGTGCTGCCATCCTTGCTTGAATGAGAATATCGTAGTCTGATAGCCCAGAGTTTCAAATTGGGAAGTACCGGACACTGAAAACTCTTCATGGATTATAAGGAAAGAGGAAAATGCTTCAGCGTCAACACTGGCACTTGAACCCTTGTTCTGTCAGTCCTGAGATTAACAGATTAGCTCTCTAGGCTGTAATATGTCCCCAGCTGCATGAAACTAAGTGGCTTCATTAGGTAGGTCTAGTTAGAGCGATAAAATTCTGGTTGCTTCATCCTGTTATGTGAAAGTAGCTAATAAACGGTTTTTCCCACAGTTAACACAGTTTGAATATCATCTTATGCATGGTCATTTGAATGTTCTTTTTAAATTCAATAAAATAAAAAATATATATAAAAGTTATATATATATAGAAATATAATTATTTTCCCTGATATTTAAAATAGCATACTTTGTGAATCATGGGGAAAAAAAGCACCACTTTAACTATTATGTAAAAATAACACCTGACTCGCTTCGGTAGGTTGAACCCTACCCAAATTTAATGAAAGCATAATTAGATATTTTTAAAAATAAACTAATATGCAAAGTTTACTTTGAAGTATTAAAGATGTTTTACACATTTGAAATTTTTAATTCAATTATATAATATATAGAAGTATTGTTATAAATAATGTATCAATACAAAAAGAATGCAATTACTTTTTAAACAAAATGAACAACCCGTCTTTTAAAAAAATGCGCTAAAAAGCAGCAGAAATTTCAAAAAAAAGAGAGAATAAAAATAGAAATAAAAGTAGCGAAGGAAATAAAACGAAATTAAAATTATGACCACTGAAGCTAACGTCTTCGGGGGGTACCAGCCCCAGTGGCCAAAAAACAAAAGCTTTTCTATTGAGGGAGATGGCAAAAGCCTAAATACTCCCTCAGTACCCCGAAGGTTTTGTATAAAAGTCCAGGAGAAAAAAACATGTAAGACATAAAACTAATACAGAAAAGAAACTATACAAATTCATCAGAAAATAAAAATCATCAGAAAGTAAAAACTCACATAAACAAGGTCAGGCAGCGTCTTCTTTTAACTCACAAACAAACCGAATGAAATGGAATCACTTAAACCAAAGGAAAACAACGCCCTCTTTTAAAATGCGCAGAATGGGAAAATGATAGGAAAAAGTTGTCAAAGAAAAATTACGTCACATATTAATAGAATGCTTAACTGGGGCTGCTCAGTTAAATCTTGAATTGCGCCCTGTTAAAAGAAATAAAAAAACTAATATTCTTCAATCATTTTCTTAATTAAAAAATTAGCATTACAAAAATTAATCATTATTACTCAAATTATTCAAAAAATTATTCACAGCATCTCGAAAACTTTCCACATTATTGCAAATATTTTTAATCCTAACCAATTGCGAAAAAACTAAATTTTTAAAAAATTTATTACACAAATTAGAATAAAAGTTGCAGAAAAAAATAACTTTAAATTTAAAAGCTTTTCTTTTATCAAAAACACCAATTTTAATAATTTTGTCCACAATATCAATTTTAAAATCTAAATACTCAACATTAAAACAATCCTCATTAGTTTTCTTCAAAACCAAATCTTTAGGGTAAATATTATAAATAAAATTATAATTATCACAATTAAACAAAACCAAATCATCAATATATCTAAAAGCTTTAAATTCATTATACTCAAGAAATTTAGCTTCAAAAACACGCAAAAAAATATTAGCAAAAGCGATATTACTTTCTGATGATTTTTATTTTCTGATGAATTTGTATAGTTTCTTTTCTGTATTAGTTTTATGTCTTACATGTTTTTTTTCTCCTGGACTTTTATACAAAACCTTCGGGGTACTGAGGGAGTATTTAGGCTTTTGCCATCTCCCTCAATAGAAAAGGTTTTGTTTTTTGGCCACTGGGGCTGGTACCCCCTGAAGACGTCAGCTTCAGTGGTCATAATTTCAATTTTGTTTTATTTCCTTCACTATTTTCATTTCTATTTTTAAATACTGTATCAATTAACAGTAGTCTCTTCAGAGGCTTAATATTTTGTTATTTAAAAAAATATTAACAGAAATAATAAAGTATCTCAATTTAATACAAAATAATTGATTGAAAAACTATTATTTGCGTAGCATTAAACATCATAGACTAACTGAAATTATTGAAATTTAGAAAAATTTTGGAACTGCTTTGAATTTCTCATCATTTTGTTAAAAAGTAGAGAAAAAAAAATTCTGATCTGCTATATCTTACAAAATTTAGAAGAAAAAAAAGAACTTTTGAAGATATTACAGATTTCTATGAGAATTCTTGATCTCAATCATTATAAAAATCTAAATTTTTAATTTCGAAAAGAATAAAAATTAGCGAAAGCCAGATTAATAATGCAACGGTAATAATGCATAGACTTCAATGATTTTAACTTAAAAAAAAATATTTGTTGACGATGAAATAATTTAAATTTCCATATATAAATTCCCACATAAACATCTTCATCTTCAACGTGTATGCTCACGGTTATTCATGATTAATGGGATAAAAAAATGAAAGAGAATGGCGGAAAAAAAAAGAAAAAATTTCAAAGAATGTTAAAAGAGAGGTACAATTTTAAAGACGATGATTTTTAAAGAAATTATTAATATTTCTTAAATGATATTAATTATTTAATTGAATATTGGAGGATGTTGTTGCTTAGTAATAAAATTTCAAAGTATTTACAACAAATTTAAAACTGTTCAAAATAATTAGAATTTTACTATTTTTAAAAACAATTATTTAAATGCTATTTTAAATCAATGAAAAACTTTATTAATATTTATTTAACCAAAAACTAAAGACTCATACTTTTCCAAAATTTGATTAAAGACAATGTTAATCCAACAATAGAATTTAAGTTCTTTTCAAATCATTGAGTTAATCGTGTATTAAACTTAGTAAAATAATATATTTATTTAAAAAAATCTTTAGTTGGCTGATAAATATTTTTGTCATATGTAAATCTAAATTGGAAAAATCCATGGCAACCAAAAATTTGATTATGCAGGTCAAAACACAGAAGGAGACAACAGAATCTACCGACAAAAGCACCAATCATGATTTGAATAAAAAAAATATGCAAATAAAGAAATGTAAATAACAAATATAATAGAAAAAATATATATAAATTATTAATAAAAATACTAATAAAAATATAAATATAAAATAGGAATGAAAAATATAAATAAGAAATACGAATTAAAAAATATAAATAAAAATTTGAAAATACTGACAACATAGCAGCTTTTTCAGGGGTGCACACCATGCATCATTTACTTAAAACCTTAAAGTCTTTGAATACCTACATAAAAAATCAAATTCGGTCATTTTAAATAAATTATTTAAAAAAAAGTACCATATTTAAAAAAAAATTAAGTTAGTCACACCAAGGAATGTTTGAAGTATTAAATTAAGCAAAGAAAAAGAGGCACTTTAATGTTAAATAATATTTTAGTCTTTTACCTAGCAAAGGTGACTGGTAGTTAACAAGGAATATTTTGTGTTTCAGATGCCAACTTCCAATATTATTTTTATTCAGCATTTTAATAATCTAAATGAAAACAGAGAGTATGAATTTTTAAACAATTCAACAAATAATGCGTGTGAAATGCAAATGTTTAATATTTTTAGGTAATTGGACTTATTCCATGAACTGAAATTAAAATAACTCGAAACACTTTAAGGATGTTTTTTTATTATATTTTAAATTAAGAAATTCTTTTAAGTATGCAATAAAATAGACTTGCTATTTTAACACTGGATACTATTAGGAAATAGTTTAAGCTACAAAATGATACATTTCTCAGTAATTTGGTTACTTTTCGGTTAGTCGGGCGCAAGGGAAAAATTGCAAAATAATCAGAATTCCGCCAAATTTTTTACAACCATAAGGGGAATGTTAGTGTGGGGCCACGTGCTCTATTCTCTGAATTCATTCAACTGCAACTCTCAGCATGAAATCTATAGTTTGGTATAAATAAATATATACCATCAGCAAAAAGTTCTTTAAAATAAAGTAAAAAAATTATTTTGCAGATTTCTCGACAATCGACAAGAAATTATGATTTATTTTCTATTGACAATTTAAATACTTGATACTTTTTGAAAACAGTTTAAATAATAAAAGGAAACAATGCTCAGTATTTTGTTATCCTAGACTCCCAGCATGAACTCTTTGATTTTGGAAATAACAATATACACGCACACACACACACACACACACACACAAACACATACATACATGTAATACAAAAATTATAATACTTTTGTATTAATAAAAGAATTAAAACTCTTTCGTTTTCATAAAATGACTTTCGTCCACACCCCTCCCTTGCAGAGTGGGGATGTGACTGTTAACAATACCAGTTAATAAACCTTTTTAGAATGAATGATGGCTTACGACTGCATTATTTAAGCTAAATACACCTCTGATAACAGGGATGTAGCCCTGTTAGTCGGTTAGCCCGGAAGTCGACCGAGCTGAATACACCCATGATATCAGGGATGTAGCCCTGATATTACAAGCCTAGCGGGATTTTTGCTTGGCGGAGGAAACCAGTGTTTATCCATCGTCCAGCTGACTGCAACAATGATATCAGGGAAGTAGCCCTGTTATTATAAGCCGGCAGGATAGTTACTTGTAGTGGAAACCTTTTGAGGAAACAAATGTTCGAAAACCTCATCCCATCACCCCACCGGACGACGTAAGAAGAAAGTTGCCTATTCCGCAGTGAAAAAAGAATGAAGGAAGGATTGATTTTACTACGCGATCGCTTGAACTACCTGTACCTCATCGGCTCGAGCTTGTCACAGCCATGAAAGCGTTTGATGTCTAAGATTAGTGCCAATACGTTGGAAGAAACATCATCCATGCTAGTGATTCAGTAGCGAGTGACCAAGAAAATGATTTAGTTAAAGTGCTCAAAGAGAAATCCCGAAGATTTCTTAGAAAACAAAAGTTAATGTGCGCGCTTGAAAAAAAAAATGAATGATTTTTTTTTCTCTCTTCATAAAAAATCATGAAGGTCGAAGTGCTGACGAAAGGAAAGGATTTACTGTAAATATAAATTTCTTTTTCTTCTTTCTCATAATTAAGTGATACAATTATGATTACATATTTAAAAAAATTTTTATTATGAATAGTTAGATTGCATTTCTTGTATTTATATTGCTTTTCTTTAAAATGATGATATAATATTGTTTTTTATCGTGCATTTAAAATGTTTTTGAAATAAATAAATGTGATTCAAACGTCAATTAAAATAGTGACGGCAAAAAATTAAGTTATTATTTAAACTTTTGTTTCCTAATGATTTTTCAAGATTAAACCGTAACAAAATTCTAAATTTTTCAGAATTTTCTTTTGAACCTAACGATGAAGAATTTTCAAACAAACTACAAGAAATTTGTAATACTTTCAATTTTTCGGAATTAGTCAAAATTTCAGACATTTTAAATATTTCCAGTGAAGGAAATAAAGATGAAATTGCAAAGCATATTTTAACTTGTTTATGTTATTTTGATAACTTAAAAAATTCGATAGTAATGAAAAATCCCTCTGAAGATGAGGATAAAACTAATCAGTTTCAATGTAAACAAACTCAAACTGATTTTGAATCACATTTACCAATTAAAATCTGTGTAAGTCAATTTACACAAGTTAGTTTAAATACTAAAATATATGTTGATAAAGAAATACAAACTCATGTTTATACTGATAAAGATATGGCATCCTATAGTCAAAATTCTAGTAATGATATAAAGAATAGAGAATCAGAAACAAAATTAATAGTGAATTTTTCGGATATAACTCCTGATATAGCAGTATTCGGATATAGCAGTAACTCCTGTTTTTAAAGGAGAAAAACACGAAAATATTAATTCTTGGTTTGAAAATTTTGAAACTAATGCTAATTTATTTAAACTTGCGGAAATGCAAAAATTTTTATTTGCAAAAAGATGTTTAAAGGGTAATGCCTTAACATTAATAAGAAGTGAAAGTTGTTTAAATTCATATGAAAAATTAAAAAATCTTTTGTTTGAAGAATTTGGACTTAATTGTAATAGTGCAGAAATACATGCAATGTTGCAAAAAAGAAACTCTTCAAGAGTATTTTTTTAAAATGAAAGAAATTGCCACTCAAAGTGATATTGATGACTTAGCTCTAATCACTTACATAATTCAAGGAATACCAGACCAAACAAATAATAAATCAATTCTTTATGGAGCCAATAATATTTTTGAATTTAAACAAAAACTTAAAATCTTTGAAAAAATTTAAAGTGACTTAGATAAAAATAAATTTCAAAATAATAAGGGACCATATATGAAGAAAATGGAAAACCCAAAATATGACATTAGGTGCTTTAAATGTAATGCACCAGGACATAAAGCTCCGGCTTGTCCTAAAAATAAAAGTGTAACCCCGAATGTTACAAAACCCAAAATACATCATACAACTCAGGAGATCCCAATAAATCAGTGTAAATACTGTTCGAAGAAAGGACTATTAAATCAGTTTCACATGGGCTCCTCGTGTCTAAACAACCCTAATGTTGTTGAAATGAACGTTCAAAATATGACAAATAAACAATAACAATCAATAATATCCTGATATCAAGTTGAAAATAAATACCTTAATGGATATCAAGTTGAAAAGAAATACCTAAATGGATATAAAGTGGAAAATAAATACTTAAATGGACGTCCAAAACCAAAACAAAATGAAAATGTAAAAAAAGAGATATTATTGAATGTTGATACCGGGTCAATATTGAATATAATACCAAAAGACATTGTGTCAAAGCTAAATATTCCTATTAAAAAATGTGAGGAATTAAATGTTATCCAAACAAAAGGACAATTAACACTTAACAAAATTTGTGAGTTTCCCCTTAAGATAGGCGAAATTATTAAATCAGCTAAGTTTTTTATAATTGATACTGATTTACCATATGCTTTACTAGGGTTGCAGACTTGCAAAGATTTTTGTTTGTCTATTGACTGTGTCGGGCCAGTTGTTACTCAATTTGGTAAGAGATTGATCACCTCTGCTAATTCTAACAGTGACAACTTATCCTTGCACATTAGACAGCAAAATTCTCAAAATGTTAAGGTTAAAAATGGTGAAAAAAATAAAAGTTTAAGATGTTTCAATAAAAGTAAACATTTTGAAAAAAAATAGAAGTTTAAGATGTTTCAATAAAAGTAAACATTTTGAAAAAATAAAAGTTAAAGATGTTTCAGTAAAAGTAAACATTGAAAAAAATAATGTTAAGGATAACAAAAATAAAAAGAAAAGGAAAAATAGGAAAAAGAAAGAAGGTCCAAAAATTTCAAGTGATTCGAAGATAGTACTAGGTAATGAGTGCACACATTATCAGGTCAATATCGACGAAAAAATAAAAAATGAGAGCAAAATAGAAAATGTGGACTTAAAAGAAATTTTAAAAAGTTATAATGATATTTTTGCAAAACATAAACACGACGTGGGAGAAATCAGAATGGAACCACAAAGAGTTAGGTTAACCTCAGATTTACCCATATCTCTAAGGCCGTACAAAACATCCCCAAAACACCAACAGGAAATTGATTTACAAATAGAGGAATTGTTAAAAAATAACATTATAAAAGAAAGTTCATCCCCTTATGCTGCCCCAGTAACTTTAGTCTTTAAAAAAGATGAAAATATAAAGAGTCGTTTATGAATTGACTTTAGGAAATTAAACCAAATTACAAAAACAGATTCTGAACCTCTACCTTTAATACAGTCTTTAATTGAAAATTTGTCTAATAGTAGTTATTTTTCTGAAATAGATTTATCACAGGGATATCATCATGTTCGTATTCATCCTGATGACACTGAGAAATTAGCATTCGCTACTCACAATGGTCTATTTGAATACTTAAGATTACCTTTTGGCTGGAAGAATGCACCAAGCATCTTTCAACGTACAATTCGTAGAATTTTAAATAAACATAAAATTAAATTTGCTACGAACTATTTTGATGATATTATTATATTTTCTAATTCTTATGAGGAACATCTTAACCCATCTTAAACAGATTTTCGATATTTGTAAACAAGAAAACTTGAAATTAAAACTTTCAAATTGTTCATTTTTGCAAAAAGAAATAGAATTTTTAGGATATGAAATAAGCAATGGGATTGTATCACCCGATAACCATAATATTGAGGTGATTAAAAAATTAATGCCCCCTAAAAATGTAAAATCATTGCAAAGATTTCTTGGATCAATAAATGTTTACAATAAATTTATTGATGGTTATGCAAATATTCGACATCCTTTAAACAACTTGTTAAAGAAAGATGTAAAATGGGTGTGGTCAGAAAAATGTCAACAATCTTTTGAACTTTTAAAAAATGCTATTATTTGTAATTCAATTTTGAAAATTTTTAATCCTATTCATGAATGTCATCTTTTTGTTGATGCATCGTTAATTGGAATTGGAGCTGTGTTAAAACAGACAGATGAATGCGGTGTATTGCATCCTGTAGCTTTTCATTCTCGTTCCTTAAGAGACTATGAAAAAAATTATGCAATTACAGAACTTGAATGTCTTGCTATCGTCGATTCTCTAAATAAATTCCATCATTACCTGTTTGGTCAGAAATTCACCATACATACTGACCATGCTGCTTTAGTTTGGCTAAAAAATGTTAAAAATTTAAAAGGTAGATTATTTCGATGGTCATTATTGTTAAGTATGTATGAATATGATATTAAATACACAAAAGGTTCTACTAATTTTGAAGCAGATTGGCTTTCAAAAGATGCAACACATTCACTTGTCAAATGTAATAGTAAAAATAATGTTCATGTTTCATATTTGTTAAAATTGAATGAAATAATTGAAGCTCAAAGGAAAGATAACTTACAAGGTAAATTTGTTGATATCAATAATGTTTTATGTGTACGTAAGAAAAATTTTACTAAAATAGTTGTTCCATTTTCGTTGAGATTAAAACTTCTGCAAATTACTCGTGATAAATTTAACCATCCAGGAGTGCAGAAAATGATTAACTTAATAACCCCCGTTTATTATTGGAATAACATAACATCAGATATAACAAAATTTTGTAAACATTATCATACGTGCCAATTAAATAAAAAACCGCGACAGAAAAGATTTGGATTATTACAATCCTTACCCCCAGTGAATCAGTCTTTTGACTTAATAGCAATAGATAGTGTTGGTGGATTGAATTATTATAATTCAACAAAAAAATATTTAACTTTAATTATTGACCACCTAACACGATACATTTGGGCTTTTGCGTCAAAATCCATTAGTTCAGAAACGTATACTAATTTTTTACATCAAATTTTTCAAAATCAAATTCCTAAATCCTTGTTGAGTGATCGAAACGCTGCCTTTACGTCTTCTCATTTTAAAAAATATTTGAAACATAATAAGATTCAACAATTATTGACAACTTCACATCATCCACAGTCTACTGGCAAGGTAGAACGCCTTGGTCAAACAATAATTACACGTTTAAAGTGTAAAATTAATGAAAAACCTACTAAAACTCCCTGGCCTACTTTGTTAAAAGATATAGTTAATACTTATAACTTAACTCCGCATTCTGTGACAAAATTTCCACCTGCATACCTCATGCATGGTAGACTCCCCTATGAAAATCCTTTAAATGAAGAAATCTATCCACCTGTTGAGGAAGCTAAAAAAATAGCAATTCAAAGAACTAAAGAATATCATGAAAGAAATAAAATTTACTATGATGCTAGATTTTTAGATATAGACTTTCAAACTGACGAATTAGTTATGTTTGAAGAATTTACTTATCCTCATACGAGGAAGTTGTCACCTCCTTTTAGTGGACCGTATAAAATTCTTCAAAAAATTTCAGAAGCTAATTACAAAATAAATAAAAAGAATTGTTTAAGTAAACAAAATTTTGAAATAGTACATGTATCAAATCTTAGGAAATATCACAACCCACAAATGTTGAAATTAAATCATGAATAGTGTCCAAAACAAAACAAAATATTTTACTTTCTTCAATGGAAGAAGTACACCCTATATTTTTTTTGGGAGATCCGAATCGCGTGTGGAGATATTTACCTCAACATCATTTGGAAGTGAGGGCGATAAAAGTTGAGAAAAGTATTATAAACTATTTTTGTATTGACCCGTCGTGATCTCTCAATATCACTGTGCTTAATGAAATTCTGTTTTCCTCCATTTAAACGAGGAATGCAGATTTTCATAAAGTAAATAACCCCTTTAACCATACAGAATCTTAAATTCTGATTAAAGACACGACACGTGTTGTCCAGTTCGTTTCCATAAAACATTATGTATATTTTTGTGTGAAAAATTTTTGCAAATTTTAGTAGATTAGTTATAAAAATATGTTTCATTTTTCTTTCTGTTTAGTTGCCTAAGCAGATAAATTTTATTATCATGTTTTTATTGTTATCATTGTATATAGTTGTTGTTTTTTTACAAATAATTGAAAAAATGTTATTTGTAGTAGTGAAAAGAAACAGTCGTACCAACCTAAATTTTTTTTAAATTCAAAAAAAAAAAAAAAAAAAAAAAGTCTAAATTATTTTTATTTTGGCTTACCAAAAATTTTTTTTTGGGGGGGATGTAATACAAAAATTATAATACTTTTGTATTAATAAAAGAATTAAAACTCTTTCGTTTTCATAAAATGTCTTTGTTAAAGAATAAGCGTAGAGAGATTCTATTTTGGGAATTCAAGGCTGATAAATATACGATGGAGTTATTTTTAGAATCTCTCCCCCTTTCACTTCCATGTAAGGAAGCATGAAATGATTTTCCTTAATGCGTAAGGATACAAATATTTCAAAGACTGTGTCTTTTTACTCAAAAATGTGTTCGTATAAAAGCGAGAGCAATGCTTTTCGCATGTCCTTTTTCATCATGTTCTGATCCTGATAAGTTGTTCCGGAATTGTTCAAAGTCTTGTCCATCCCCTCCCTTGCGGAGTGTGGATGTGAATTGTTATCGATACCAGCTTACCATTAATAAAGATTTTTAGAATGTATGATGGCTTACGACTGCATTATTAAAGCTAAATATACCACTGATAACAGGGATATAGTCCTGTTATTATATACATATATACATGTTATTAATATATATATATATATATATATATTAAGAACGAGAAATGATTACAAATTTCGACAGCTAATTTAATTTTTCTAATTTAATCTATATAGCCCTTGTATATTAAGTTTATTTACGTCGTTTTATGTCTTATGTTTATGTCTTTTAACATAATGTTTAAAACTGTTGATCGGCCGTCAGATTAAAAATAAAGGTTCTTTATACTTCCATTTAAATTAATATTTCCTGTACTAGATAGCAGCACCAACAATTGGACTTCAAAGAAAGAAGTCCTTACATTTTATATTCAAATTTTATTTCAAAAATCAATATTTCTGTTTTAAAAAATTTATTTCTCCTTTTTAAGCTTTTATTTTTTAAATAAAATTGAAGCGTCACAAATGTAATTCCAAATAAATAATTAAAGCAATTGAAACATTCATTCGAATTTTTATCCATTTATTTTTGATTTGAAATGTGTGTTTGTTTTTATTTGAAATCATTTAGAATTAACCAATAAGTATTTAAGTATCTTACAAAGCGAATACTAATTTTGGTTACCCTGAACCATTATACTTTCAAATAAATTGAAAATAATCGATAAGTACTTCAATCATTGATATATCAACCAAGCCAAATATATATTTTGCATGCGACAATTAAAAATGATTTAAAATAATAAGAAGAAGAAAGTCCCATCATTCAAGAAGAAAGTTCTCATATTTAACAACTTAATTTTGATATTGTTAGTAAAAATATTCCTTAAATATTATAAATATTATTAAAATTATGAAGATCTTACGAAATTTATTTGTTTAAATTTAAAGCAAACCCCATTTTCTAATGAGAGAACACTCTTAATTTTTAAAAATAATAAATTCAAGGTATATATTATTACATAATAGGAAATTAAAATGTTAATATTTTTTATATTTGAAAAACACTGAATTATATTAATTTCTTCTGTAAAATCATAAATATTTTAAAATATAAAAGCAATAGTCAAGCCGGTTCTTAAAACCTCTAAAAGGTTTAAACTTCGTAGACCAGTATGAGAAATCGAATGATCAAAAGACTTCTAAAGTTTTAAAATAATTCTGTAATATGTATATAGGCAGTCAATGAATTTTTGGAAGTTTAGTTTCACAGCATTTTTGAAGTAAAAGGGCTTTCCCTAGTAAAATTCTGTCCAGATTTGCGAAGATGAACACTGGTACTCAGTAGGGGCTAGGTCCAGTTAGCAAGTAAGATAAAAAGGATGTTCCAATTCTGACTCTTTAGTTTTGCTTTAGTCATCTTTGCAGTTTGTGGTTTGACACTATCATGTAATTAGATAGAAGACAATCTATTGACCAATCTAGACTATCTTTAAGTTTTAGCACAGTTTCGTCTATTTAGTAGCAGTGCACATCTATTCTCATCGAATAGGCGTGCTTCATTAAATTGTAATGAATCACACTTGCAATATTATGACAATTACCATCAATTTTTTGGTGCATACTACGCTTTGGAGTGTGTTTTGGTAATTCATACATGTTAAACCAACACTGAAGCTACATGCGATACAATAATGGTGTACATTATTGTGTCTCATGGTCTGCGATGTTGTAGTTCCCCTTATGAATTCATATATCAAAGTAGTTGATTTTCCAACCGCATCCCTTTAAATAAAATTAATTTAAAAAATATATCATAATATTTTTAGAACTTATGATAAAGTCGATGATGCAACACGAGTATTTTTAAAGTTTATTGTCACTGTGATTTTATATATATTGGAAAAACTAAACGTACCTTTAAAATTTGACTTAATAAACATGAAGTACTCAATATCCAAATATTTAGCAATGTTCCATCACCGCACTTAGTTAGAACTGTAGGTTTAGA
Organism: Parasteatoda lunata; assembly: GCA_949128135.1. Taxonomy (NCBI): domain Eukaryota; kingdom Metazoa; phylum Arthropoda; class Arachnida; order Araneae; family Theridiidae; genus Parasteatoda; species Parasteatoda lunata. The sequence continues at coordinate 10,342,058 of OX421970.1, forward strand.
TTTTCTTCCGCTAAAAAACATTAAATACTGCTTCTCTGCCACTAAACTTGATTTCTGAGAATCCTTTCATATTTTGAAAAAATCTAATAATTTAATTTAGCTCCATTCTAGTATTTTACTTTTTCCTATTGTTTGAAAAATCTATTTTTAAGTTCCTACATTTTGTAATTTTACATCTTTCAACCCAGCACAGCTTTATTTTTCTTCAGAATGACCATGTCTCTTTCTCTCATTCAGTGTTTTGACACTGATTAAGGTTTGTATTATGGAACCGAAGTTATGGCATCTTTAACTTCATGCCATTAATTTTTCTTTATTTAAGTTTTTCATCAAAGTAAGATGTATATTTTGCTATTCTAATTTGAATAAAAATTACATTTATACTGAAATCGAGTCTAACAAGTTGGCAACTCTTAAACCAATAAACTTAAAGAATAATTTAAACTTTATTTTTACAGGGTGTACATATTATGGATTGGTAGGTAGCCTGTTCGGAACATCCTCCATAATGACGATTTCGATGATATCCATTGAGTGATACTTATGTCCACTGGATCCTAACTGAAGGATGACAAAAATGAAAGCTCTACTCACTGTAGTATCTATTTGGTACTATGCTGCTTTTTTTAGTTATATGCCACTCTTCGGTATCAACCGATACGTTCCCGAAGGCTATTTAACCAGCTGTAGTTTCGATTATTTGAGCAAAGATGTGAAAAGTAAAGTGTTTATTTTGTTATTTTTTGTACCAGCGTGGTGCACACCAATCCTTATAATGTGCTTCTGCTACATTGGTATATTAGTGAGTGTTCACCACAGCGAGCGTAGTTTTTGGGACCAAATGTAAACACCTGATGACGAAAAAAGAAAGAAAACTGAAATTAAACTAGCCAAACTTTCGTTCCTGTTAAGTTCTATATGGACACTATCTTTGACACCTTATGCAATCGTAGCTTTAGTTGGATTGTTCTCAGATGGTTCTTTTATTACGCCCCTAGTATCGATGATTCCAGCTTAATTCTGCAAGATGGCGTCCACAATTGATCCATTTGTGTATGGATTCGCAAGTAAACAATTCAAAGCTGAATTATACAGAAAAATGTTTCATTTATGTAAGTCAAGAGAGCCGGAAGTAACACAAAATATTTCATCTGAAAAGGCAGATGCTTCAGAGTTTCAAACTGATCCAATACACGAAACTTGTTTCGTTGACTTTGATGAACCGGACGTTGTACTGAAACACGGATGTGATTTGACGAAAAATCATATAGACATTCGCAAAACACATTCATTATCACTTATAACTGAAATAGAGAAAAAAGTCATCGATAAAAACGGAAAGCTCTAGTTTGTTAAGAATGCATGTGTTCAAACTTCAACAAGTAGAAAAAATTGAAATTGATAATGATCTTATCAGAATAAAGTCTAGAGGGTCCTTCTAAAGCAGGGGTTTCCAACTAACATGAGGCCGGGGGCCACAATTAAAAATAAAAATCAAATGGCGGGCCGCGACTTTATCAAAATTTTATGTAGGACTCTTTTATGTTTGAAGGAACATTAAATATTACTGTTAGATTTTTATTATACTTTATAAAATCTGAATTTTACTGTCAGATTCTACAAAAAAAGTATTGAGATACAAATTAAAACAAAAAGTAGGTTTTAAAAAATATTTAATTGCATATTGAAAAATTCGGGCTACAATAACTATAATGTGCACCTATGTATGAAAAAATTAATGTGCAACAGATATCTAATTATTAAGATATAAAACTTTTAAAAGGTTGGTATTAAAACTTACATAGTAGTTTACATACTTACAGTAGTAGTTACAACACACAACTTACATACAACACACAAAATGCTCAATGAGAAAATTGAAGTTTATCTGCTGCAACCACCAGAGAATAGATATTTATATTTTAAATTTAAAATTTACAAATGTGTGTGTGTAAATATTTCGTCCAAAATTAGTGGTTTCAGAAAGTTTAATTGGAGAATTTTTTCGAGAAAATTTCTGAAATACACACGCTAAATTATATTTACAAAATACAAAAAAATGAAATTAAAAAGAGAAACATACACGGAGGTCTCTACAAAAGACCCTTGAAAAAACTCAATTTGAAAGATCAGATAATTATTCTTTAAAAGAACTTGAGTTGTAGAATGATTAATAATCTATCACAAGAACTAAACGAACAGAAAATTTTTTAAACTTTATCTTAAACTTTATCTTAAATTCAAGATAATTCTAATTAATGTTTTTAATAAATTCATTCAAAAATTTTATAAAAATAATTAAATAATATAACTATGTAACAATTTCGCTACCTAGCATAATTATTTTAAAAATACTTCATCATATTTAATAACTAAACTTCTCCTTTAATGAACTGCCCTATTTCAATATTATATAAGTTTCATGAGAACAAGAAATGGACAAGAAGATCTTTTCTCTGAAAATCTTCTATCCCTTTGAAAAATCCCTGATTTCACCTCTTTTACAAAGGGTAGGGTGTATCAGATTATGGATAGGGTAGGATGATTTTAGACTACTATTAAAGGAAATAATAAAAAGGTAAGAAATATTTACGGATCAAATATAAATGCAACTTTTTTAATAATTAAATTTCAAAATATTATTTAAAAAAATTACAGGAATGTTATTTTCCTTGAACTTATAGCCAAATTTCTCAAAGTTTTTTAGTAACGTTTTAATAAAAAGAAGTAATAAACCAATTGTGGGCAGAATTCGTTGAATGAAAATCGCTTTCCCCTCAAGACTTCTTTAAAGGGTCGGTCAAGTCGAAACTATAGCGATGATGTTCAACAGTTTGACAATGCAATGCCTTTTGTTGCGTTACTACCACTTTATGAGGCTTTTGAACTGTGCCAATAATCTGGGCAATATTTCAATAGGTTTTACATTTTCTCAGTTGAAAAATTTAATTATTATGCGTTGCGTCAACTGCAGTAGGAAGTTCCTTTAAGATTCAAATGAATAAAAAATAACTAAACATTGCCGAACAATTATTTAGACTCTAAATGAAGTTCTTTTATTGTCCCAATAATGAGAATCATCTGCTGCTATTAAAAAAAGTCTAATTTATATTTGATTCCCATGAATACAAAAAGTTATTTTTTGTGTAGAATTATCCTAGCGTTAACAAATTTTATAACAGTGTGAATATTTTTTTAATTCGCTTTGAAACTTCTCGAAATACAGCGAAATACGCAAAAAGTAAAATTAACATTAAGGGGTCCAAACTTAGGACAGCTTACCTGACTAAACCAGGGGTACCCTTTTTCCCAGATTGCGGCTATCCTATTTAGGATTGTGGCTACCCCATATAAATCCAAATTCATCGAATAAAAGAAATGTTTATTTAGGAAAAGTATGTTTTTGCGTCTGATTTCGTGACTTAAAAAATCATCTTCATTAAATCCGATCCTTAGATCAAAAGTTTTTCACTGTGTTTTGTTTTATATTTTGTACACTGTAAGCGGGTAAAGAAAAGCGTTTTTAAAAACTGAATGAAACAAAAAAATCATCATTGAATGAAACATAAAAATCAGTTTAATTGCCTTGATAAAAAGCTATCGCTTTTAATAAATGTTTTTAGATATTTTGTCAAAAATGTATACAAAGGTTTCCATTAATATTTAAGTATCGAAAGGAAAACGCCTTCGAAATATTTCAAATATCTACTGAGGAAAACACCAAAACCAGTTTGATTACCTTGATAAATTCGGAGGTATTTCAAATGATTCCCTTAAAAATTCTTTCTGTTTCTGAAGATTTTTGTGTTCTTGTGATTCCTAAAATTTTGAATGCTTTTATTTTCTATTTTTCCCTCGCTCAAACTTAAATATGAAAGCTGAAACCATTAATATGTTTATAATTTTATTCCTTTTATGAAAAATTTTTTTAAAAAAATATTATGAGTTGTCCATACAGAATGCCCGTTCATGTATAGTCCCGTATATTTTTTGAAATGAGCTATTATTTTATTCTGTTATATGGGGCTTAAAGCATAGCTAATAATATTTCTAATATTTTTTAGATTTTTCAAATGAAAAACTGTTATACACATGTACAATATTTTAACAAATTTTACGCTAGTCATATGCACATTTATTTTCAATTTTAAATTTCTGAAATTATTTATTTGATATTATTTACTCATGTTAATCATTTATTCCAAAATTATTTAGATCACTGATTATCATATTATTCTGATTCTTTAGAAAATGGAGAAAAAAAAATTAATTGTTATGATAGTCTCTCATCGTGAGAAAATGCATGTCAAAATGTGACACTCCTTCGTAAAAGAAGGTCAGAAAAATAGTTTTAAAACTATTTTTTACTTTATATTTAATAAAAATAGTCTATCCACATTTCTTGAAAAAATTTAACTATAAATATGAAATGCGTATTCAAGCTATCAAAAATTTAGGAAATTAGTTTATCTGCAATTACCAGTATATGCTATGCAAGATATATGGATCACCTTTGAATTTAGAGTTTTTAAATTGAGATTAATAGAAATTGAAACAGCCTATCCAGATTAAAAGAAGAAAAAAATAAAGGAAACGAATTTCAAAACTAAATGCTCGTAGCGCTTTCCTTGGCTTTCCTGTAAAGCTAAGTCCCCATATTTCTGAGAAATTCTCCTCTGCTCCTGGTTACCATGACAACTCTACGGCTTCCTCCTTACTTTAACTCTCTCTCTACATTTCATTCTCTCTCCTTTCTCTTCTTACATAAAAGCGCAATAAAGTGAATATTTCTTTTAAAAACTTGCAAAGTAAAGGAGGAAAAAAAATATTTGCGTGAAGCAAGTATGGCTGTGAAACAAATAGGGAGAGTGGTTACAATTCAAACGTCCTCCTTATTATAATTTTGTTTTTCTGTAAACATAAATAGAAAAATAAAGATTGTCTGATAACCATTACAAGTCTAAATAACAATATCAGCAAACATCTGTATATGTAACTGTTAAAGACCGAAATGCGTGGTTGTAGACTTTCATCGGTGAATGTCAACAAACACATTTTGGTAAATCTCCAAAATATATGCTGGATCTGATTTGTATTAATCACGGCATTCCTTACACTGATATTTTTTAGATGTTTTCTTTAAGCTCAAGTGTCACTCATTCATTTTGAAAGTCAAATGTTAATAATTTATTTCACTGATTATAAAATTATTCCGATTCTTTTAAAAATTGAACAAAATTAATTTTTATGATAGTGAGTGAGAATTTTTCTCTTAGTGAGAATTTTTCGAAAAATGAGGCACTCTTCATATAGGAAGGTCAGAAAAATATTTTTAAAACTATTTTTACTAAACATTTAATAAATAGGGTTTAATCACATTCCTTGAAAACATTTAACAGTGAAAATGTATATTTAAAGCATCTAAAATCTGTTTATCAACAACGGAGGAAATTATTTTAATTATAATTACCATAATATATATGAAACATGGATAACCTTTGAATCACGTACATTTGACCGGTATCCGATCGCTGATTTTTTCCTTATCTGTTCTGATTTCCGCTAAAAATAGTTCTTTCTAATTTTGTATTAATGTAACCAAATTATTAATACAAATGTGTGAGGATTACCAAAGAGAAAGAAAAGAATCCGATTATAAAATTTTCTTCACGAATCGGTCTTTTTTTTTTCTTTGATGCTTCTAACACTATTGTATTGATATGTTTTGATTTTCTATATTCATTCAATATTAGAAAGCACTATTTTTATGGATATTGTAGTGTGAGCTGATATAGAGATTATATGGTAATCTACTAAATTTTCTAATTTCAATTACTACTACTAATTATTATTATTATTATAATTTTTTGAATTTATTTTTAAATTTTTGTTAATTTTTCACTTTTTCATTTTTATGTGAGTTTTTTTTTTGTATTTTCATCTTTTTATTGATTACTTTCGGTGCTATTTGTTACAACTGCATGAAATTTCATAAATCTAGCTTAAATATTTATGGAGATAGCAACTTTATTTTAATTAAAAAAAAAACTTTTTTCTCCCATTTTTTTATTTTGTTATTTAAAGATATTCAGTAAAACTAAACAAAATATTTGAAACAATTTAAAATTCGTTTCAAAATTTTTGTTCTTAAAATTTGAAATTACTTTTTTAAAAAATGCACACGATATCCGTATTTTAAGTATTTGATTTGTATTGCGTATTCGCAGAAAAAATCTAAAATTATTTTTCCATAATTTTGTAGTGAATCGTATTTGGCAACGAATGGAAAAAAATCCGACTTAAATATCTTAAAAACGTAAAAAGTTTTAAGCAGTTTTTTTTACTTTTTAAAAGAAAGCTCAAAATAATCGGGGATTTTCTACAAATTTTATTATATAGTATTGAAAATTATGTTTCCTTTTTAATAAATGGACAGCAAGAACAAAATTAAACATGTGAAAAATACCTTATAGATTTGAGCTTTCATTTTAAAAGTGCAAAACTACTTAGAAAATTGAATGATACATTTGACGTTTATTAAGTTATTTAAATCAAAAATTTTACATTAGTTGTCGAATACGATTTACTATAAAATTATGAAAAAATACTTTTAATTTGTATACGCTCATGTGCGCAAAGAAATAAATCATGAGGTATTTTTAACAAATTAATCAATTATACTCTTAATATGAAATATACACATTTAATTATAATACTTTTCAATTATCTGGGAATGTGATTCCATATTATAATAAATTGATGGATACGAGAATAAGTATTAAGATCTACTATTCTAACAACCAAACAAATCATCAGAATAATATTAATGCTTACCTTTAGAGTAAGAATCGGTTATAGCAATATGGTTTCATTCGCGTCTACTGTTCCAAAAACCATCTTTTAACGCAATATCCATTAATGTTTTAATGAGCACATTTGCTGCTCTTGATTGTTATTTTTGCCCCAAAACCCCATAATAATGTCTTTAAAAGTTGTATGAAATTCCCTGTTGAAGAAACCGTAAATAATAGGATTTAACGATGAGTTGACATATCCGGTTCAGAAGACTATTTGTACTATTTTTTCGGGACAATCACAGGAAGAACACAAGCTTGTAAAATCATACCAAATGAAAAATGGCTGTCAACAGTCGATGAAAGTTCCAATAATGATACCCAAAGTTTTTGCGGTTTGATGTTCTCATTTCATCGTCTTCTGCCGTTTGACTGAAGTAGAGGGATCAGTTTCTTTCCCAGGTGAATTGACTTTTTCTTCAGCTATTTCTGCGTTCACTGTATCGATTGCTTCTTTGGTAGCTGTTTTATATATATATACGGATGTAGGGTCCAATCATAATAGCTGAAAGAGCCCAGAAACTAATGCAAACAGATATGATGGAATACAGGTCATTTACTATAAACTCGCATGTATCAGGTTGCATTGAGACTTTCTTCATATATTCTTTCGTTGATTACCATTCCAAATAGCTGATAATTATAGAAAGTGGCTAGACAATTGCAATCAGGCCGAATACTTTACGGCTGATCATTCTCTAGCGATGGTTAAGAGGGTACACAATAACATAATTTCGATCTAGGCTTATGCTACACAGGAGAGGAATTGAAGCTGTAGAAAACAAAACAACGCAGCTATTCCAGAACTCACATAGGAATCTGCCTAGTGTCCATTTTCCAGTTTTTATGCGAATGGCGTTTAAAGTGATAGCAAAAAACAAAAAAAAAACTACTTCAATTTTAGAGCAGGCCAGAAACACTAAAAAATAATTTGTAGGGATTTGTAAAGTGCTGTAAATCAAAAACACTTGCGATCACGAGAACAGTTCTAAAAACTGCCGAAAAAATAATTGTAATAAAAACACTCGATTTCAAAATGAGTATGAGAATTTCCCTCCATAGAGAGGGGCTTGTGTCTTTTTCAGTAGATTAATTAAACGTTTGGTTTATTTCAGATCGAAACGTGACGCTTTTTAAACACGCGTAAAAGTTTAAAACATTAGTTGCTTCTTTTAGAGCAGGGCAGACCAACTGGCGGCCCGCGGGTCACATGTGGCCCGCCAAGACATATTGTGCGGCCTGCCAACTTCTTATTCAGACTGACCGGCCTCAGTTTTCCCATTAAAATGTAAGCGAATTGTTTTATAATTTCTATTGTTTTATAATTAATAATTCAACTATTAATTGTTATTGTATAAGAGGTAAGAGGATATTGTTCAACTTTTTCAAACTGCGGCCCGCTAGGTGATCAGTGACTGGAATTCTGGTCCGTGGGCTCTTTGCAGTTGGACAGCCCAGTTTTAGAATATATATTTTATTGAAACTAAGTCGTCAGCTGCCGTCGATGTTTAAAAGTTTCTAACCGCTGAAACGGAGAAAACTTCTATCTTCAATTGAAGTTAGCGGCAGTTTTCCGTTTATTGATTGAACAGCCATTTTAAGATTCCTAGGTGAGGGAGGAGGAGGAGGACGCTGCTCTGTTAGAATGCGCGGTACGTTGCATGAGAATGCACGATTAACAGTAAAGACAAAGATGGAGAGAGAAAAATTGTAAAAGCTATTCAATGTTATCGCAATTTCCACGTGCTATAAAAAACATTAAAAGCTGAAATTCGTTTCATTTACATTAGTATACAAAATGTTTTTAAAACTAATTCTAATTACATTCCGCTTGCTGATTTCATTTTTGGAAACCTAAAGCTAACTTTTCTAGGCCAAATTTTTTTTAAATTAAAGTAAGGCAGGTAGGAGGATATTATTTATTTACGGACGTGAATATGAAGTATTTAATAATTATGGCTCTGTGTTTAAATCAGATTACATTTAAAATAATAAAAACTTGACGGTTATGGCTACAATAAATTATTTCCATTTTTTAGTGAAGGTAAGTATTTTTGGTAAATTATTCCTTGTAACTGAATGTTAAAATTCCCCGCAATTATAATGCGGAGATATAAAATAACTCGACCTATTTTAAAGTATATTTCCAGGGTAATTGATTTGATTTTAACTACGATAGATATGGTCAACAAAATATAGATGTGGATTCATATGACTGCGTAACGTTCCTATGTTTAATTTTACGAAAAAAGTTGTATACGACATTCGGTACATAAAAAGTAACAAAAAACATGCTAGTAAACTATTTTAGACGTCCAGTCACCATATTTCAAAACTTTTATTTTAAACTATAGGCAGTGAAATTGAGGACTGTGATTAGCATACTTCGACAAAGACAATCTACACTTAAGGCTTAGAATATGCTTAAGACTTAATATCTAGACACGTTACATTTATTGTTCTCAAATTTAAATTGTATTGTTTTAATATTAAAATTATTTATTTAGATTAATTCGTTGCATAATACGAAGAAATGGTACCAAGTGAAACACAAAATGTTCGTATGAAACATGCATAAAAACGTTTCATGCTGTATACAAGCTGCCTAAGGCGACGAAATGGTCAGGCAACATGAAGTCACCGCTTCAAAATTCCAAATGACTTGCATGAACTAACTCCCTTCCTCGCGGCTTAGGGTCAAAATCGCCCTAATCGATAATGCTGCACCAAATAATTGATATTAAAAAGTTAAAGAACATCATGGTTCGAACAATGGCCTTATCAAATGACAGCAATATATGTAGTAAATTTTTGTCTAAGGAAAATAATAAATAAAAAAAAATAAATCTTACGATGAATCTTCAAAAAACTCTTTCCGTTTTAGTTAAAAATGCATGGTAAGTGATTACTTTTGGCTCTTATTGCTTATGCGTATTACACCTCTATTATCTAATTATTTCTTTCTAAATTTAAGTAAAAAAAATATGTATATTTTCATCAGACACAAAGTAATTAACCTTTCTTTCATTACAAATATGTATATGACATATAATAGGACTATAAATGTTTTACCAGTATAAAACACTTGCTGAATACCCATTCCTCGCACACGGTGAATAAAAAGAAGAAAAAGAATAAATAAATCAGTACTGAAAAACAACTCAATCATGCTCAAAACTGAAAGGCAAATACTGACACAATTAAAGAGCTTGATGGAAGAACCAGGTGAATGACATTTTTAGGGGAATTAATGAATTAAAGAAGATAACTTTAAGTGGTTGCGTCAATATGGGTAGGTTTAATGGAACAGAACTTTCGTTGCTTTCACTTTTGTCTCGACATAACTAATCCGTATAAGTTTTTAGTAAGCTTGCATGATTTTTATTTCAAATTAGGCAATGGTAAATCAAATAAAGCAATTAATTTATCAGTCAGATATTCTAATAAATTGGTAACATAATAATTCAGATACAACATCTTTTTTTGGTTTGAAAATGTCACTTAACTGGTTCTTCCAGTAAGTTTTTCAATTAATATAGCTCAAATAATTTCATTTTTTCTAAAAATTTAATTGTATATGATGTAATCTTCAGTGGCTTTACGATATTGAAGTAAGCAAAGTTCATTGTTTGTAGTTCATACCATTGGAATAAAGATAAAATGTATTTAGCATGACTTGGTATGATGCTATTCCTCGCTTGCAATTCATGATAGTTAAAATTTACCACTATTAAGTGATTTTCTCCGGTACATATCCCTTTCGAGGGGCCGAAAAACACTTAATTCCAAAGTATCGGTATTAAAACTAAGTATTGGTCCAGTTTTAATAATCACCAAATATACCAATAAAATATTTTATACCTATATTAGTATATTTGGTACTAAAAACATAACCATGTCTACATTTGAGTTTATGCATATTTATCAGTTACAGTCAACTAAAGCAGATTTTTTTTTTTTAATATTAGAACTTCATAAGGATTTTGGAGCATGACCATTTCTCTATCTGACCTTTAATTTACTATTAACATATTTATAAGTAGTGGTGGAAAAAAGTTTTTTAATTCTAATTCATTATAAATATTAATATTCTATCACTGGAAAAAGTATTTTCGGAAACTACGGAAAATCCGTTGCAGAATTCTTATCAACACCAATTCACCAATTACCATAATACTAGTAGTGAAATAAGCATCATCTGCGAATGGCAATTTTTTACGGTTCTCTTAAACGAATTTCCTTTTAATCTTTGTTCCAAAAGCTTAGCTTTTTAGCACATAGCTTATTTTATTTTATTTCAAGTAATATACATTATCAATATTAATTGAGCATTAGTTTCAATAATAATATGCAGATTTTTTACGGTTACCCAAAACGTGAAAAAGCATACTTATCTACTTATTTTTGCTTTTTAGTTCAATCCAGTTTTGCTTTTTTTATTTCAGTTAATCATTGTCATCAATGATAGTATGACGATTTCTTACTGTTCTTTTCGACAAATAAATACCTTTACGACAATTACTTTTGCTTTCTATACATAGCTCATTTCTTTTATTATATGCCACTGGATGGCGCCACTGAAATAATAATAAACGCACTCTTTGCCTTAAATCTGCTCGGTATACCCAAGCAGGCTCGCCCGTGTGGCAAGTGGCATAAGACACACACACACCAATTCCGATATTTTTTCCATGGTGTGATTTTTCGACTAAAGAAATGAGACGTATTGCTTAGTGATAGATTCTATCTCACAGGGAAACTCTATGCATATCCTATTTGTTGGTGTATATCCTATTTGCACTTCTATGTGTGCGAAATCGTACTTGCATCGTAAAAGTTCTGTTAATCTAATTTACTCACGTATATGTGCAAAAGATTGTACTTGCCTCACTTAAGTTGTGCTAATCTAATTTACTTAATTATGTGAACGAGAGTTGAATTAAAATATATTGATCTGAACCTCAGCAGAAACTCAAAAAAATAGTTAAAACTGCATTTAAATATAAAGAAATTTTGGAAAATATTAATTTAAATACTATTAAGCTCGACTTTGTACTTTTAAATAAGATTCTGATTCATGCAATTTTCCATATTTTCTTTTCATGTAATGATTCATGCAATTTACCAATGGAAGCTAAGCAAGGCGAATAGCTTGATTTGACCGAGAGAGCCCGATAGAGATGAGCCAGGTCACTTTTTCGATATCTTCTGTCGCTTCGTATACTACACCGGGTTTGCACCGTTTGAAGCTTTGACGAAAAATGACTCCAAAAACGCACTTGAAATCGTGTTACCCACGAGAAGTTCTCCTGATTGTACAATCTGTGCAGTTTATTTTGACTCAAGTCTACCAAGAAGGTGATTTTACTTCAAATGGAACAGCGGGTGTTTCTTTGTTCTCAGTGTGGAATTCAAAATTCAGCATTCTTACCCTAAGGAGTTGATAATATATGAAGCCGCAAATCTGATATGGATAAATAATTCAATGCAAGTTGCAAAATAAATCTGGTTAAACTCAACTTTGGGTAATCTGACTTAAAATTGCCTAAAACAGTATTAGCTTTAAATAACCTTAAAACCGCATACGAAATTTACATAAAGTACAGTGGTTCCGGAATCTTGATCTGACTTTATCGAGAAGTGATCCGAATCCACACGATAAGTTCTCACCTCCATCAAGTATGAGTAATTTCTTGCGATCAATTTGGTTAGCATAAGTGTCACATGGCTTTAAGAATATGGGACGCGCTTCCTATAATCATATTATCTGATGCTGCAAAATAAATTAATTATCATTGGTTGTATCATGTAAATCAAATCCTAAAGTTACAAAATTTTAAATTATCTTTCTCTACCTACATCCCCCTAAATAATTTTTGCATCATATTTTGGACAGCAAAATATTAATATTTAGATATAAAAAGTGTAGTAAAATATTAATATTGTTTAAATATAATATTTAGATATTAATAAATTCGTTTTTCTAAAGATGATTCCATGCAAAAAATAATTGTACTCAATATTTACTAAAATTTATTTTTTTCGTGGAATTATATCTGGATAAACGACTTTTATAATTTCGTTTTCAATTCGCTTAGAATGATCTCGAGAAATGGCGAAATACATAAAAAGTGAAATTAATATTAAGGGGTCCAAACTTAGGACCGTTCACCTGACTAAACTATGGGGACCTTATTTTCCAGATTGCGGTTACCCCGTATACCTTGGTAGCCAAAAATTCAAATTAGTTGAAATAAAGGTATGTTTATTAAGAGCATTTTGGGGTCTGGTTTGGTAACTTAAAATATCGTTTGCACTAAGGAATTTACTAGAGGTACTAGAAAGTGCAGATTCGATCATTAATTCAAAAGTTATTCAGAGGGGGGGGGGGTTCCTTTTTTCACACATTGTGCATTTTAAGATATATATATATATATATAAATTTGAAAATTAACCAGTTATGGGTTTATATCAGAAACTTTTTGAAAATAAAAATTATTATCATTCTTTACGATTTACATTTACGTCATATGGGATTAAGATAAGTTTAGCTAAAATAAAAATCAGAAATTTGAAACACCTTATTTTGAATTATCAGGAAGAATGGCCTATGAGAATATCGCCATTTTGTCATGATTGGAAGAAATGTTCAAAAGGATTTCAGCACAGACTTTTAACAGTGGGGGATGAAAAGCTTGAAATACAGCGATGTTCCTAAAATATGTATCTTGCTATTGTTAACAGTTATGTCGCATGTTTCACGTTTCATACGTTTTAAAAATATGCATAAATTATGCAAAAATATGCATAAAAATATGCATAAAAATATGCAAAAATATGCATATTATTTTTCTAAGCATTATTAGAATTTTTTGCAGAATGTGAGTGATAATTTAATATTGCTTTTATCTAAAGATAAGTTCTGAAATAAGAAATTAAATTCTTGTTTAAACTATCTAAAGTTTTTTCTTCAGAAATTTTTGATTGAAATTTACCACTCGAAGTACATTTCGAAAGTGATGCATCGAATTTATTTGCTTTTTCCTTTCTTTAATCTATTTGAGTAGCTCTATGTTGTGTTTTTCTGACTGTTATTAGTTTTTCATTTAGTAACCTAAATAATTTGTTGTGCGGAAGCCACATGAGCTTTTATTTTCACTTATTAGCCCAGATTATGTAGTTAAAGTGTTAACTTTGCTAAACAATTATACAATGATACTAAATGCAATACTAGAATAACTAATTTATTTTTCTAATAATGCCAATAGCATTAATTTGAATTTAAACTACTAAAAATCTTTCTGTAATTCCAAAAAAAATGCCTATTATAACTAATTAAATCAGTTGTACCAATTACGATATTGTTTATTATAAATTCAATTATCCATCATTTATATTAAACTTCATCATTCCTTTATCAATCAACTGAATCTATTTATCCCTATTATTACACTATCTATAATCTATATGTTCTATAATCAATTGCCCAATGTAATAATTTCCCTGATATCATGGGTGTACTCAGCTCGGTCGACTTATAATAACAGGGCTACATCCCTGTTATCAGTGGTGTATTTAGCTTAAATAATGCAGTCGTAAGCCATCATTCATTCTAAAAAGGTTTATTAACTGCTATTGATAACAGTCACATCCCCACTCCGCAAGGGAGGGGTGTGGACGAAAGTCCTGATGGTTCCGGCAGATCTTACATGGAACACATCATATTGAAAGGACACGCAAAAACTAGCGCTCTTGCTTTTTATACTAACACATTTTGGAGTAAAAAGGCACAGTCTTTGACATACCTGTATCCTTACGCATTAAGGAAAATCATTTCATGCTTCCTTATATGGAAGTGAAAGAGGGAGAGATTCTAAAAATAACTCAATCGTATGTTTATCAGCCATGAATTCCCAAAATAGAAGAACAAAAGATTTTATAAATGAGGGAAATACAATTTCTGCAGCTCTACAATCTGTTGAAACTTTATTAGATTGTATAGTATGTAACTTTATTATATTGTATTGAAAATATGTGTCAATATGTGGTGCATTACACATTTTTTTAAAAGGAAAATTCTTAGTTTGATGTTATACAGGATGCAAATGTCAGTTTTTATATTTTTTTGTACTGATATGGATTTTTTCTTTAATAAAAAGAAGTTTTCGGATTATCCGTGTTTTTCGATTGTCCGTACGACCTGTCCCGGTGATTTACCCCCCGGACAATCGGGAGTGCACTGTACATATATATATATATAATGTATGTTTCAAACTCAGTTCAATGTTTAAAATAGTCTACTAGCAGGTTTTTTTTGTTATTTTTTATGTATTAAATGTCGTATACAACTTTTTTCATAAAATTGAACATGGGATCGTTGCACAGTAACTGTCATATGAATCCACATCTATATTTTGTTGACTGTTGACCATATCTATCGTAGTTAAAATCAAATCAATTACCCTGGCAATATACTTTAAAGTAAGTCCAGTTATTGTATATCTCAGCATTATAGGTGCGGGAAAAAAACGAATTTTAATATTCAGTTACAAGAACTAAAAGCAATTTTAAACTTAACTAAAAAGCGGAAATAATTGATTGTTGACATAACCGTAAAGGTTTTATTATTTAAAATTATATCTATCATACCAACTGTCATATGAATCAGCATCTATATTTTGTTGAGTGTTGCTATTTCTGTCGTAGTCTGTTGAAATCAAAGCAATTAATATAGTAATATGCTTTTAAATATACTCAGTTATGGTATATCTCAGCATTTTAACTGAAAAAAAAAAAAAAAATTACATTTGGTTGCAGGAAGAATTTTTTAATAAACAGCACTTATCCTAACTAAAGAAGTAATAGAAATAAAAATGATTGAAACTATATTTATAAAGCTTTAATTATTTCAAATTTCATCTAATTGTTGTTGTTGTTGCTTATGCCCACTTGACCAACAGAAGCATCAAATCAAGTCCATGAACTTATCCAAAAAGTTCCTTAAAAGTCGCATGAAAATAAACAAAATTATAATATTCTGAACATGAAAATTAGTAGACAATAATTTTACAAAATATCTAATTGATATAAGAGTAACCATTAATGATTTGTAGTTCTAAAACTTTATGATAAACGTGTGTGCTATTATCTACTATATTTTAATTGCTTTCTAAATTATATTTTATAATTTAATTTAAAAGAATATTTAATAAAATAAATAATAAGAGATGATTGAACAACATTTGCTTTAAGTATAAAATTATCGGTTATTAACTGTTTTAATATCCTTCATTTCCTATATATGTAGGCAGTAGGTAAGAATTATGGCTTCTGAAATATTTCCATTCATTTGAAAAATAGATAATTTTAGAAAAATACTTTTTTGTAAATATTGCATATATGCTTGAATATATATACACATAGAAAAAGCTTTTCTTTGTTAAAATAAACTAAAACTAAAAAAAAGAAGTATATTTTGCTACTGAAAATACAGATTTCAGTAAGTATTAATAAAAACAAGATGATATTTTTGAAAAATTAAAATAAAGAAATAATATCATTTTATTACTTTTTAGTCTTGTGAGCAGCCTAATTCAGTTAAAAGATCTTTATAATTTTCTAATACCTCAGGATGGACAATTTATGAGTTAATTTGTAAAGAGTTAACTTTTTGAATTATTTTTAAATCAATTTGAGAAGAATAATTTCATTTAAATAAAAAATTTACAATATATAACTGGAGAATACAAATACAATTATAGAATGTTTAACCATAGAATGTCTACCTTTCAATTAAAAATTAGATAGAGAAAACTATAAATCTAGAAAAAGACATTTAATATTTGTTTTATTTTTGTAACATTGAAAATACTTTGATGAGTCACCGTGACTAAAATAAAAAAAATATTAAAATGTAAAAAAAAAAAAAAAATAATAATAATAACAAAAGGCTGTGCAGTGCGCAAAATTGAAAAATGGAAAACTTCAAAAATTTTTGAAAAATATCTGAATTTTCACATATTTAAATGTAAAATAAAATTTCAAACAAAGAGGCATTCAACTTACATTAAATAAGTCAAAATATTTGTGCAGACAGGGTTGGATTGAGGTATAATGGGGCCTGTAGCTAATGTATTACTTTTCTGAGATTCTAAGGAAAGATTTCAAAACATTACATTTGAAAATGTTTAATAAATGCTTAGAATTATTTTTAAAATCAATTATATAGTTATAAACTTTAGAGATCCCTTTTGGGATCCTAAAAAAATTGGCTTCCTGAGGTTACTGCTCCAGTAGCTCTCTGCTTAATTCAGCCCTGTTAGGCAGAAAACATTTTAGTCTACAAAATTAAACACAAAATTTTCTTTGTCTGATAAAATGGCCTTACTTAAATTTAATTTGTCTTTTTGATCCCTCGAAATTAAGGGTTTTGGAACAATATGAAAAAATAAAAAAAATAAATAAAAAAAATAAACAGAATACAAAAGTTTTAGTTTGGAGAGTGGATGAAAGTTTGGAACTTTTTGTTTGTGCCATGGGCAGCCTATGTGAAAAATTTTTAATTACTATTTTTAATATCAGCAAAAGTAATCTAAAATAATTTTTAACAGTTGATTTGTTTATATTTATAATTTCATGAATTTTTTTACCCATTTTTAAGCACAAGAAAATGGGAAATAATTTAAATAGTTATTTCTATAGACATACTTAATTCAGGTACCTTCAAATGAGACTTGATGGAGCTTCATTCTCAATGCCAGATCCTTTAAGATCTTCATCAGAAGTACATCAATAGATTATGAAAAAGAAAATTCATTCTGTTAATACGTTTAAGAACACAGAAATTATTCATTCATATTTTGTTTTGTTTATATGGGCACATTTATTATTCAGAACAAGAGAGGTAAGGAGTAATGGTTTGGTAGAATTTTAGCTAAAAAAAAAATGGTGAAATGCTGAATATTCCGCTGCAGTATAGTAATATTTTTTTAAAAAAAAATTCATTAATAAATATTTTTTACCAATAAATAAGTTTATTTATTATTATAAATTACTCCATGCTTATCTATATTAGTGGAATGGGCTAAAATGAAAAAATTAAACAAGAAATACTTATAAAAAAACACAAGTTATAAAGTACTAGAAAGAAAAAAAAATTATCTTAATTGTTACAACAAAACTTCTATGCTAAAAATAATATTTTCTGCAAAACAGTATCCATAAAGCAACATTACAGAAATATAATCTATTAGAATTATGTTATTAAAATGCTGTGTTATCTTAAAAACACAAATAAAAACAAAATATTATATACAAATGTAAAACAGAAAAATCTATTTTAATTCTCAAAATAAAATTTTAAAGCTTTACATCTCAGCTTTCCAATGATCATATTTTCCAGATAAGAATAAAGTCAATAGTCAATAGAATAAAGTCTTCTTAATCACTGTGTCATACACTTCATAAAAACAAAGTTTTCTAGAAGTGTAAAAAGCTAGTGACAAAATTTGTTTAAAAGAAAAGACAAAAATTGTTTAAAAGAAAAATTTAGCAATAAAAATTTCAATTGAACTTTTTCACCTAGGCGTACTTTTAGAATACAGTGACTATAAAAGAATTAAAAAAAGTTTTAAACAGCATAGTAAATTTAAATAAAAGCTTGAATAAGCATAATTCTAAAGACAATTTAATATTGAGAATTACTGCAATTAGCTGAAGAAAACAAAAATTGGCACATGTTAAACAACAATTTATTTCCTTTTACTAAAATTTAAATCGTTCTAGCTGATAAATTTCAAAAATAAGAAGAAAGATTTTCAGTAACTGTTCAACTGGGTGTTTTTTTTTTTTTTTTTTTTTTTTAAAGATATCACGTTGCAAAATAAATAGTCAATATTCTATTTTGTCCATGTGAGATTTTCATTTGCAATAGTTAGTCAAGATCATTTTGGTGGAAAGATTATATCCCGAAACCATCTGCTATAGACTCTCGTAAAATTTACACCAATCAAGCGTGTTTAACCCTTGGTTCTTTAAAAAGATAAAAGATAAGAAACAACAGAAAGAAATGAGAGAAAACAGGGTAAATATATAAGAGAAAGGTGACGCCACAAGAGGGTTTAGAGCAACGGCCAGCCCTCTTGTGACGTCACATTTCTCTTATATATTTACCCTGTTTTCTCTCATTTCTTTCTGTTGCAGTTTGCACTGATGATGGTTTCATCCGAAACAGCTGTCTGTATTTATTAAATATTTTTGTGCTCTTTAACGTTGGTTGCCTTAGTTTGTATTTTAGCACAAAGGTCGTCCACTTGTGTATTTACTATCAGTTATTGTTTAATTTCGTTGTTAAGAACGTTTTAATCGTTGCCTAGTTACTCAGAATGTTTTTTTTTTTCGAGTACATTTAACATTAGCCAATATGCATAGTGTTCAGTAATCTCTTCAGATATAGTTTAAGAAAATTTCTCGAAAGCAAAATTGCAAAGTACACTCATTAGAAATCCTAATATTTAAGCAAGAAAAAAACACAAATTGTTCGAACCTGTCTAATTAGTAGCAAGAAAGGCGAGATAAAAAAAATAGTGCGTGGAGTCCTCCGTGTGGAAGAAGTGAAACTTCGTAATGTGGAAATGAAAATAGGAAGGGGTAGACATTGATATTTAGTGAAATCATATTGTTTCTTTACGATAAACTTTATTAACATTGCTTACAATTCACAATTGATCGCATCTTTTTATTATCATTTTCTGCGCGCATGCGTTCGAGTTCCACTCATTCACTCTCGCTCTGTCTCTTTCTATTCCCCCAACCCAGGGCCTGATTATCGCCTAGGCCCAATAGGCATGGGCCTGGGGCCCACAATTCTTGAGGGGTCTCGTAAATTAGTAAAGGTTGGCTAGCTTTGTGTTGGTTTAAGTACTAAATAAAAAATAATTATAGCTTACAATAAAAAATAATTCAGCTGATCAGTCAAGTTTGGCAAAAATTGTTGATTTCAATTGTTTGTGGTCACTTAACTATTTTTATTTTTATATATCATTGTTTTGCTGTTTTATATTTTGCTTTAATTTATAGATACATAAACTCTTTCTTAGAAAAATAATCTTCAATTGTCTGCTTTCAAAATTTCTTCGAATGTTTCTCTTGAATCATGCAGTTCAATAGATTCTTTTTTATTTTTAGGACTACTCTTCAGTAATTTAATTTCAAAAATGTATTGTAAGGGGCCCGGAAAATTTGATGGGCCTTGGGCCTGAATTTGTCTTGATCGGTCCCTGCCTTCCCCAGGAACGTTGAACGCAACAGTGCTTTCATACCCATCCGTGGTAGCGTTAAACGTTTAACGCAACCTTGTTGGAAGTCGCATTAGAAGTTTCACTTATAAAATAAAAACTGGCAAAAAAAAAAAAAAAAAAAAAAAAAACATAGAAAAATAAGTATCTAAAGCAGAGTATCTATGTGCATCAAAGTATTTTTTTAATTGTATTTAATAAAAAAAATATACTTATTAACTTTTTAAATACAATACTTTGTTTTATTAAAAAATTGTTTCGCTTAGTTAAAAAATAATAATAAAGTAATAATAAAAAAATTTTTAAAAAAAAATTTTAATAACTAATCAGCTAATTTCTAAATGTTCTAAATTTCAGTAACGTATTCTTGGCGAATTTTAAAAAAATATCGCTTTGTTTCTTTTAACGCCATTATTACCTACTATGTTTTTCTCTTACCTCGTGCGCTCAACGAACGTAAAGAGAAATCTAGTTTCCATGACAACGGTAGCGTTAAACGTTTAACGCTTAGTTAAAAAAAAGTTCGCTTAGTTAAAAAAAAGTAATAATAAAAAAAAAGTTTTAACAAAAAATCAGTTAATTTCTAAATGTTCTACATTTCAGTAAGGTATTCTTAGCGAATTTAAAAAAAATATCGCTTTGTTTGTTTTAACGCCATTATTACCTACTATGTTTTTCTCTTACCTCGTGCGCTCAACGAACGTAAAGAGAAATCTAATTTCCATGATAACGGTAGCGTTAAACGTTTAACGCAACCTTGTTGGAAGTGGCATAAGAAGTTTCACTTCAAAAAGCAACAGACAAGATTGATTGAGTTAAGAAATTTGTTTTATTTTATTTTAACCGTGTAGTTTTTGATCGCACCTTAGCACCGTAAACTTTGTTATAACTCGGGGTAACTTTCAAGGTGAAACATGTGCACAATTTTTAATAATTTTCATATGTTTTACTAATCTTCTGTGATGTTTTAAATACCGAAAACATGATGCTTTATATGTATAATTTAGTTTAGTGAACTTTATATATATATATATATATATATATATATATATATATATATATATATATATATATATATATATATATATAATTAAATATATATATATATATATATATATATATATATATATATATATATATATATATAATTAAATATATATATATATATATATATATATTTAATTAATGCCATTAAATGCCATTAAAATATTTCCATAAATAAAGTTTCTTATTGCTGAGGGTCAATTCCAGCATAGAGATAAAGTGACCAAACATAAACTTACAATGTATAGTATCCGGATACACACAAAATATTTTCAAAATAGAAATAAAAACATTAAACATGACAAATACCTGATTGTGACTAATAAATCTATCTATTTAAAGTCAACTCAAATAGTACTTTAAATATTATCCCAACAAATATTTAAAAAAAAAAATTATGTCCAAAAAGAAAGAAAGATATAAATAAAAACAAACAAAAGGTAATTTGCAAGTTAACCAAACTTGCATTTCCTATTACAAATAAGGAAAATAGCTAAATCAATCAAATTTTAAAAACTGATTTACCTTAATACCATATTAAATTTGAAAGCTTGTTTTGGATTTCAATAAGTGATTAATCGTGTTAAACGGGCTGTAATGGAAAATCTGAGAAGATTGATCACCTTTTCTGATTAAAAAAGCAATTTGTCTTTACGCATTTTTTCTGAAATCCTGGTTAATAAAAATACCAACGAAGAAAAAGTATAAATAAATATAGAGAAAGAAGAAGAGAAAAAAAATTTTTGGACGTAAAATAAATAAATGAGAATAACAAGAATGTAAACAAAGTGAATTTAAAGAAAAATAAAACAAAAATAAGACTTGATTGAAATAGCAAAACTGAAAATAATCTTGAATTTTCAAATGTTCTTGAGACTAAAAGTGATAATGGTGTACAACATTGTCAAAATCATGTTGACGGAATTATGCAAATTCAAGATGATAAAAAAAAAAAAAAATTCCCAACTTTAGGAAATTTTGCAAAAATTTTTCAAATAGTTTGCTATTAAAGTGACAAATATGTAAGGTAAATAATAAATAAAGTGAAATGAAGTCAATATTGAAGTCTTGGACTTCGGAGTAACAACCACTGTGTCATTTTTATTTTATTTTGTTTTCAAACAAGGTAAACAACACTGAAGATAATTATCAGATTGAAATTTTTCCTGTAAAACTGTTTTTGTATTTTACGTTTTACACATTTATAAAAATGTTTATAATGTTTTATCATGATTTAAGAGTTAACTTAAATTGTGTTATTTTGATGATTACTTCTTATGGTGAAACAACTTTTTTATGATCTTCAAACAAAAGACTGTGAACTGAAAAAACTGAAATAAAAAAAACTATTAAAAATGAAAATCAAACTTTTAAGTTTGCAAGTAGCGCTACTACAACTTTTTTTATTCCTCAAACTGTTTATGTCATTATTTTTTTTTACTGTGTCTACAAATGTGTATTTTTTTTTATAGTTCATATAATATTTATATTTTGATAATATTACAAATTTGATTATTTTAATTTTAATTGTGCTTCTATCAGAGGGAAGATTTCGCAAAGAGAGGATTTTTAAATTTTTTGGATTGTAATTAAAAATTTATCGGCGAGGGGGGATGTAACATAAAAAGCTTCTATTAATCTTTTTATGTTAGTTTCTTTGTTATAAAACAACTCCTTATTTATTACTAATTAACTTCAAATCGAAACACTTAATCATACTTTCAAAAAGCCACATCCTGTTTCTAAATCTATTTTTGGCTCAACTATGCATAAATTTAAATAAAGATTTTTCTCCCTCTAAGCTTCGTGGGAAACGCGTGATCTATTTAATTAACCAATAGTAATTTCTGAGATTTCCCTAAATAGAGACATTTTCGGACTTTTTGCAAGATTTTCCCTACCAGAAAGATTGTTTGCGAATGGAGTGAGCATCACTTTTTCGCTCCCACTTAACTAAGAATGACGTATTAAAAGTTACTCTGATTTAATTAAAATCCTGTGTCTGTTTTCCTGCTCGATCCGACTGCATCATACTACATATATATATATATATTTAGGACTTTCATATTTAGTGAATTTTAAGAGATTATATGAATAATAAAGCAAAAATGCAAAGTATCCTAATAAGATATCCTAATATTTAAGAAGAAAAAAAAACACAGATTGTTCAAACCTGTCTAATAAGTAGTGAGAAAGGTGTCATAAAAAGCAACAAACCAGATTGATTAAGAAACTTTGAATCGTTCGCAATGGTTGCTCGTAAACTACTCTCTGTTTTCTCTAGAAATCAAACAAATTTTGAGTTCCGCGTTTAAGATTAGTTATATCGCAGGTTTAAATATTAATTCAAGAACTCTTGCATTATCCGTGGAAAATACTAATTTTGAGCCCAAGGTTTACAAATTCATTTGAGAAAATTTTGGCGAACGGCATTCTTCATAAAACAAATGCTTGCGATTTTCTCTTTATGAGATATATTAGATTTTCTTTTTTACATCACGTTATAATCTTACATTTCTAAGAAACTAAATCGCAACATTATTAATATTATTATTTATTATTAATATTATTATTTATTATTAAAACCTTAACTAATAGCTAAAATTGAAACAAATGTTTTCAACCTAGTATTATATTATCTTAGAGGAAAAAAAACATTCATCATTTCGAAGCATTTCTTCTCTCTAGATTCATTTATCTACATAAGAATTTATTAAACTATTTAACTTAATTTTATTTGGTTATAGAAGAAAAAATTCCAATGTTAAAAAATAATGATACTTAATCTAGATTGACCACAATTTTGATTTTATTTTAACCATGTAGTTTTTTGATCGCACCTTATCACCGTAAAGTCTGTTATAACTCAGGGTAACTTTCCAGTTAAAGCACGAGCACAATTTTTTATAAGTTTCATATGTTTTACTAATCTTTGGTGATGTTTTAAATACCGAAAACATGATGCTTTATATGTATAATTTAGTTTAGTGTACTTTAAGTAGTGTATTGCTTTTAATTTTATATATATATATATATATATATATATATATATATATATATATATATATATATATATATATATATATATATATATATATATATATATATATATATATATATATATATATATATATATATATATATATATATATACTAGAGGGCTCCGCCCCCTGCTCGCTACCACTCGCCAACCCCCGATAATTGCTACGCCATTACATTTTTTTCACTTATCGAACAAACTTAAAGTCGTTTTCCTGGAGATAAGCTGGCAATTTTTCATCCTCCAATATCCCATAGAGAGAATATGCTAGGATTGTAAAATGTCAGAGGTGCTCATTATAAACTTATATTAAGCAATTTTAATACAAACAATATTACAAACTTATATAAAGCGAGGAAGCAATATTATTTAACACATTACTACAGGGCATTAGCCGGAGATTAATCTCCGTATTCGAAGCACGCGTATAAAGCGAGGAAGCAATATTATTTAACACATTACAACAGGGCATTAGCCGGAGATTAATCTCCGTATTCGAAGCACGCGTGGCAGAGCCTAACTCAAATCATTGTTGATCTTATAGGATGCCGGGCGCTCCCTATATGGTGTTTCATCTCCCCCCCCCCAGTAGTTTAAATTTTAAACTGAAAACAATTAAAACCTGATGGAAAAAATTTTAAAATATGGCAAACAAATTAAAATATGTAATATTAATAAGTTGAAGCTAAGTAATATTTCAAAAGCAAATAGTGCAAGTAATTGCCCAATTAACTTCAATACTGTTAACTGACATAATATTTAGTTTCAATCAGACAAAAAGCACATTATATAATAAAAACACATCTAAGTGAAAGCCGACAAATTAAATTAAGCAATTCAATTTTTTTGTCATACTGAATACTAATAAAAAAACAAATATAAAATTAAATAATTATTATGTTATCAATGATCAATAAACATTTTTGTCAGAATTGTTATAAAAAGATGGGTAAGACTATATTTGAAGATGCCCCTTTATTCTCGCCAAGTTGTGATCGTGGTTGATCGCCAAGCTGGGCGATGTTGAAAGCCAATCGTGATTCTGATAGATTTAGATTTCAGCTTTATTTTTAAATGTTCAACATAATTTCAGAGGTCCGTTAGTTCTACGCTGGTAAGGTTACTTTTGCTTATGGTTCATATGATCGAAGGTATGTGGGCAATCATAAAACGGGACTATAAAAAAAATTTCACCGCCAGTACGGTACCACATATGCCATTTTCGATTCGTATTTCACTGAATTTATGTTGCGATGGAGGTTGCACAGATTCTATTCCTGATAAATTTAGACAGTATCTAACTGCTATTAGAGAATTCTGTGCTTACTCCATTAATTTTTGTTTCGATTCAAAATTCATTTTATTGTGTTAATTAATTTGCTTATATTGGGTTCATTACAATTTTATAAAGTTTTGGCCGCCATTCCTGTTACCACAGGGTTCCGCGCAAACAGGAATGGCGCCAAACATAAGTCGCAAATTTCGCCAAGGGGCACCTCAAGTATATTTTTAACTAAAAAAAATAAGGCGAAAACAATAAAATTAAAATTATTTACAATAGATCTCTGAATATTTACAAAACCTAGCTTTGTACATTTTTCATTGATCTTTCTTTTCACATTATTTTGTGAACCAATGATTTGCACTTTTATGCATTATTTAAGAAATATCTCAAATATGATCTGTTAATTAATATTTCTGGCTGAACAGTTTTTTGAAAGTAAGTAAAAGATTGTTAAAAGTTTTTAATTACTTTTTATGTAA
This sequence comes from Parasteatoda lunata, assembly GCA_949128135.1. Classification (NCBI taxonomy): domain Eukaryota; kingdom Metazoa; phylum Arthropoda; class Arachnida; order Araneae; family Theridiidae; genus Parasteatoda; species Parasteatoda lunata. The sequence continues at coordinate 10,368,055 of OX421970.1, forward strand.
GTTAAAAGCTAACTTTTGATTTCTTTAAAACTGCCGAGTTGCTATGGCAACGTGTTTCTTTTTCTTTTTGTGGAACAAGAAATGATCGTCTGAAAATTACTATGTAAACAAAATGTTGTTCTTTTTTTAGTAAAAGTTGGAGACAGATTTATTATTTTGAGTAGAAGAAGAGAACGGCAGAATATTTTACTTTCTGATAGAGTCTCGTAACAAAGATATTCACGCCTAAGATATTCACTGCGATCCATTTTATGTAACAAAGATATGAGTATTTTAAAGTATACTCTGATCATAGAAGAATCAATATATTTCACGCATTAAATACAAAATAGAAATCACAACAAGCTTTAGCTGGTAAGTTTAGTTGTAACATTTCTGCAGGCAGCATTATTAAAAATTATTACCTTTTCACACACATGCGTTCTCAATTTCGACTGGCTGTTTTGTGCGTTACTAACCAGAAGTCTTCTGTGATTGGCAATGTGTTATCATTCCACTTATATATATATATATATATATATATATATATATATATATATATATATATATATATATATATATATACATATATATATATATATATATATATATATATATACATATATATATATATATATATATATATATATATATATATATATATATATATATATATATATATATATATATATATATATATATATATATATATATAAGTTTAAAACGAAGAAAAAACAAAGGTAAATTACAGACAAATGAAAAAAGGAGGGAGGGGGGAAATAATGACAAACAACTGGGGAAAGAAAAAGAATTATTTAATTTAAAAAAAAAAGGATAACGTTTTTTTAAAAAACCGGAAAAAATAAGATATAATCTTTTCATCAGCCCACACGATTATATCCGAAAAAGAGTGCTTTCTAATATTGTATCAAATAGCCAAAGCAAAACATATCATTACAATAGTGTGAGGAGCACTCAAAAAATTTTGTACGAAAATTACGACAAAAACAATTAATCACAATAAGTAAAAATAACACGTAAAAACAGAAAACAAAATAGAAAGGAAGAGCAGAATAAAACAAATTCTATAAAGCGAGCAGTGAAATATAGCGAACTTACATGAACGGGAAATTTTTCAAGAATGATTTCAAATGTTTATGTAACAAGATTGCCAGATTGCAAAATATGTAAACTATGAAAACAAAAGCGCAAATTGAGTGTAACTAGAGGAGTTTAAAGTGCGTTCTTGCTGCATTACTGAAGTCCGTTTGATTTGTTAGTTACTAAGGATGGGTCAGAAAACGGATGTGCACTAGGTAATATTATACTGGATAATTTGAAGAAGTTGACTATTAATAATTTTAGAAAATAAATATTTATTTAAGAAAAAAATATAAAATTGAAAAGAGAAAGAAACATGAATTGCCAGTTTTGTACATAATTTTAGCCACGGATTTGCCCGAAATGGATTTGCACAAGGAAAAATTATATAAATTGACAAAGAAATCTTTTTAGTAAATAATTTTAGCCACGGATTTGCCCGAAATGGATTTGCACATGGAAAAATTGTATAAATTAATAAAGAAATTTTTTAGTAAATAATTTTTCCTAATTTTTTTCTGGTTTTTTTGTGTGTATTTATTTTGTTATATATATATATATATATATATATATATATATATATATTAGTATTTTCCTTATGTCAGTATCTTATATTATAGCAGAAATGCAATAAAGAGCTGTTATGTGATTTTTCCGATAATTTTCATTTGATAGCTAGCGAATAAATAATTTTAGGGTAGATGACAGATTGTAAACGAACATTAAGGAACTTTGCTAGAAGGTACATAGAGAATTTTCTAGAACACATTTAAATATTCTTAATTCCTACCTTCTAGCTAAAACAGACAAACTATCGGTTCGAAATGACAATTTTCTTTCATTTTCAGTAAAGTATATGCCTTTAAGCAAATTCTGTCACATACGAATAACCACAGTCTTCTTACATTGTCTTAAATTAAATCTGAATTTAAAAATTGACGATTTGACAAATAAACTGACATATTGTTTATTTTCAAAGTAATATAATTTAATTGCTTCTATGTCATTAAAAATCCTCTTACCATTTAAATTAGCTGTAAAGGTTTGACTTATCTTCAGAATGATCTAATATTTTTTGAACTTAAAAAGTATTTCCATTTTTTTCATGGTTTATTAATTTTAATGATCGCATTTTAAACGAATTGAACTTTGATAAATTTTTATAATTAATTTATGATGGAATTTTTCAAGATCTTAATTACATAGGGGATAAAAAAAAAATAATGCTGATGTCGCTTATAAATGGTCAAAAGCGTTATTTAAAATTGATTTTCGAATTGTAACTAAACATTATGTTTATTTTTTCAGAAGAGGCTGCTGTCAATGAATGGAACTCAAAAACACAATTCGTCTTGTCACCAAAACATGAATCAGTCAAAAGAAATGAATCAGTAGAATTTTAGACGATTTTCTCTTCAAAAAGTTCTAAGAATAAAAACATTTGGTAAAGAATTTTTTGGAGTAATAACAATTTAAAAAATAACATTATTATTATTATTAATTAAAAGTCGTATTTTTGAATTGCTATTTCTCGGGTTTAATTCGGTCCACCTATTTTCAATATATTGGTTTTACCAAACAAAACCCTTCATTAATAATGTGATTTGAAAAATTTCATACTTATGTAGTTCGTATGTGTTTTATTTATTATTAATTTTTTTAAAAAATCATTATTATCTTCATTGATAATTTTTTTTGTATAAACTACAAATTTAGGAATAAAGAAATTTCTCACTGTAGAGGGATCTATTAGAATTCGTTTTATCTCTCCGAATGAAATAAAATCTAAACTACAGATAACATTGGCAGTCATTTTATGAAGAGAATATTTCTGAATAGCGTACGTTTTAACGCAACTGATGTTTCACATTTTCAATGTATGCAAATAAATAATAGTTATATTGTACCGATAATTTTTTTTCAATAATTATTTTTATTTGCTAATTGTCAGGCAATATCTATAGTGTGAATTTTATTTCTTTTGATTGGGTGCATTCTAATTTACATCTGCAGTCGGAATTCCTCTGAAGACCCTATGATAATTCTTCTGATAATCCTTCTGAAGTGAAAAAAGTTATTTCTCGGTAACTTTGGTTTTTTTTTCTTGAGCAAACTATTTTTTTTTTTTTTTTAACCTTTAGCAAATGCTTTTTTTGGTCGCATTACTAATATTTACCACTGATATGTAATATAAAAACAAATATTTAAAAAGCCCAAATTTTCAATATATAATCAATATATATTCAATAATATTAAAAAAAATGGTTGTCATACATATTTCAAACTTCCCGAAAACAAACTATAGTGAAATGAATTTCTTACTAGTTTTTACTCTCTTTTGTCTTGATATCCCCCCTGATCCAATTTCGTGCAATACTTGTTGCCGAACATTATCAGCCATGCCATTTATGTTTGAGACGCATCTTATTGTCGTTAATAACACTCACAAGATTCACTTAAATATGAACCAAGGTTTTCGACAGTCGATTGTAGAGAATTCATTGTTAAAATACCAGTTGAAAACATTGGGCAAATTTTTTATTTCTAATTTTATCATAATTTACTTCTTAGTTCGTATTAACATCTCATCACACTCGAGCCCTTTTCAAGAAAAAAAATCAGACTTTCCTACAACATGAATTTTTATAGTGCTGAAGATACTATAGTCAGACGTCTTGGAAAGTGTCATAATAGCACCTAAAATCGTACTTGTTTATAAATTTGTCTATGAGTGTCGTTTGATTCTCCTTAGCTATCGAGAAAAATTTAGATTAATTTGAAGCTGAGAACATTTTCCTATCGTAAAAACGAATGGGCTAACTTTCTAAGCAAACAACATGGAGGGATACTTGGGCTTTATCGTCCAGAGTTTTGCTTTCTTGTGAGGGTAGAACAAGTAGTATATATTTTTGAAGAGGCTTATATCATGTTAAAAAATTATTTTTTAAGTATTGTTTTTTACCTAACAAAATGAATAGAAAAAGAAGAAATTTTTTTTAACTAATTTTTATTAAAAAATGAATATTTTGAGAGAATATTAAAAATTGCCATTTACAATGGGGGATATTTAAACCCTTACCGACGACCCTGAACGGACTTAAGAAAATTTAAGTTCTGTGAACAAGAATGAAATAATTTGTTGATGCACTTTCATTTTAATTTATTCATTTTTATAACTATTTACTTCTTCCGTTAAAGAAAAGTAAATATTTTTATTCGCTATTTTTCGATTCAAAATCATCAAAAAAATAATGTTTATATATTGATTTTTGATGCTTCATGATACGTAAAATAAAAAACATGTTTTCTACGGAAAACTTGCATAAGGATTTACGTAAAATGGAAACTCACGTAGACTTTTTATACTGAAGGATTTCATGGAAAACGTGTTATTAAAATTGTTTTGAATAAAGAATTTATTTTCTTCTTTTCCTTTTCTGCTGAATAAATATGCTTTTTAAAATTTATTAAAACTTAAAAGAACGCATTCTCAAAATTATCATGAACATAACTCGAATTACAAATGTATGAAATGCTATTTTTTGTGTGAAATTTCATGATTTAGCATATATGAACTAACAATTGTAACAAGTAAAACATGCTACAATATAAAGTGAAAAGAATTATTTTGATTCGAAATGGAAACACTAAATTGTTTTACTTTTTCGGGGAATTCCGTAAGCTCCACCTTTTATGTATACTCTTTAGAATTCTTGTCAAAATTGAGGAATTTACAATAGGAGGGAATTTACAATGTTGAGGGCAAGAGCTTACATGAATTATCATTAATTAACGACTTTACTTTACTCTTTTCAATTTATTCTTTCAAATGTTTATTAATTCAAATACTTATTGTTCAAATGTTTATTGTTTTGTTGTTTGTGATGCAGAAACTGTGAAATTTATATGGATAGGTTTTTTAATAAAGTCATATGAATCACACACACAATTTTAACTTGTTTAATTATGAAGATTTCATACTAAAACCAAATTTGCATTATTTTAAATTTATACAAGATTGTAGGGCGAATCACGAAAATGATTCCGTAAAAATTGTAAAATATTTGAAATAAATTATAATGTACATTCACAAGGTTTTTATATATATATATATATATATATATATATATATATATATATATATATATATATATATATATATATATATATATATATATATATATATATATATATATATATATGTGTGTGTGTGTGTGTGTGTGTGTGTGTGTGTGTGTGTGTGTGTGTGTGTGTGTGTGTGTGTGTGTGTGTGTGTGTGTGGAGTTTCAACGCCTTAGTGTAATAGCTGCGAACATTACATCATCCAACATCATGTAATACTTTAAGATAGTTGCATCATCCTCTTTGTCGTTGAGAGGCGCCAGCGAGACCTCACGGGGAAGTCCCGATGGGAAACTCCCGAATCTCTCTGAACTTAATCCATAGAACATTTTAATATCTTATTCACATGCGATTTGGAAACCACTGCGTGAAGGCAGCCCTCCCGTATCATGTCACTCACTGTTAAATATCTATTTCCTTTTATTTCTATTAAATGTTAAGTTTCAATGTTATATCATCGTCGTTATTTCAACTTATGCTGCACAAATCCCTACATATATATATATATATATATATATATATATATATATATATATATTATGGGAAAAGGCAAGGACCTTAACTACATTAATGAATAACATTTATTACAGGACACTTAATACAGGACGACACATCACAAGATACTTAACAATTACAAGAGGACGTCTGCCTCGTCAGCTTCCGTTGCCTTAACTGCGCGGGGAAGGTGCGCAATGATATGCGTGTGCATGACGTGTGGAATACGCTTCCTACATCGGCCATCATGACCAGTAAGGCGACCTCGCCTGGTGATACATAAGCAATAAATTTAAATCTGAAAACTTTTTACCAGTACAATTAAAAAAAATCTGAAAATTAAGCTGACAAATTTTGGCAAAACAATTATGAAACATTTACTTAACACAGCATTACAATTTTCTGTTTACATTACAATTTTCTGAAATATTAGAATATAAGAAGAATTTCATACATTACCAATAGTTAAACAAATATCAGTAACAGCTTTCTTAACATTTCAATAACAGCTTTTCACATTTCAGTAACATTTATCTGCAACTGCAAATATTCTCTAAAACAAGATAAAAATAAATCATTAAATATAAAATTTAGAGTCAATGATATTAAAGGAAGAAAAAAATGTTTTGTTTCTTGATAAAGTCAATGAGTCTTTCATAAAAAGAAAAGTGAATATTTTCAAATTGAAAATTAAGTCTTTTCATTATCGTCAGGCCATGGTTTCATATACTCTGCACAAGTAGAGGTTTTGAAAGGTCCATCGACGAAGTCACATTTCTCTACATCATAAGTGTCATTATTTTTGATTTTTGTCACTTTATAGGGTCCTAGAAATTTTTGCTTTAACTTTAAACCTGGACCAAACTGTGTTCGCTTAATTGCTACTAAGTCATGCAGTTTGAACATTTTTGCTTGTTTACGGCGGAGATTATAATAACGGCGATTTTCATCTTGAACTTTGCAAATTTGATTCTTTGCGTTTTTGCGTAGTTCATCTCGTTGCTGTTGGAAATTAGCTGTTGTTTCATCGTTAAGCAGTTCTATGATCTTTATATCATTTCTCGACTTCATTTTCGTGCCAATGAGCAGTTCGAAAAGTGTCATCTTAATACTTCGCTGAAACGTTGAGTTCAGTATCTGTTGCAGCTTGGGAACATGGGTGTACCACTTTTCTGGATTGTCTGCGGATAGTTTAGAAAGGACGGCAATAATGGTGGAATTTTGTTTCTCAACTTGGTCATTAGATCTTGGTAAGCCTGCTGTTATGGCAACATGAGCAATTTTTTCTTTATTGCAGTAGTCTTGAAATGCAGCAGAGGTAAATGCAGATCCTCTGTCCGTTATTATTCTTGATGGATTTCCAAAGATATGACTTTGTTTTTCTAGTCTATCAATGACTTCTGCCGCGTCTGTTGATTTAGTGGGATAGAGCCAACTGAATTTAGTAAAAGCATCTATAACAGTGAAAATGTGTTTATATTTCTTCGAGGCGGACCTAGATGATCGAAATGAAAAGTTTGCAGAGGTGAGTCATCTTTTTCGATTGGATGTAGCATACCGTCTTGTTTGCCACGTTTTCGATTTGTAAGGATACATGTGACACAATTTTTAAGGCATTTCTCAACTTTTTCTTTAAGATGTGGTATATAGAAGTCTTTGCTGACCAATTCTTGAGTACGTAATACGGCAAAATGACCACGTTCGTGAGTAGTTTTAATGATGTTGGTCTGCATTTCGTCAGGTATTACAATTAAATCGATTCCATTAACAGTTTTGTATAATAATTTGTTCTTTAGTATGTAATCATCGTGATGTGTACTTTGAAGAAGAGTTTTTATGGCGGTTATTTGGTCATCAGTTTGTTGCGCTTTTAGTAGCTGAACATGTAAACTATCTTGAATGACCATGCACTGAGGAGAGCGACTAAGAGCATCTACGTGACACATCTTTGTACCAGTTCTGTGTTCTATAGAATAATCCTATTCTTGAAGGTGTATTGCTCATCTGGCAATACGGGAATTAAGTTCTTTTTTGTTTAAAGTTTTAACTAAGGCGTCGCAATCAGTTACTATTTTAAATTTGGTACCAAGCACGTAAATACGAAATTTTTTTAGTGCTTCTACAACTGCAAGTACTTCTAATTCAAAACTAGTATATTTTCTTTCATTGTCCGATGTTTTCTTTGACAGAAAAAATACTGGGTGGAGTTGGTTGTCATGTATAGATTTTTGAAGTAGAACTGCCCCCAAACCATCTATTGATGCGTCAGTATGAATCTCAGTAGGAGAAGTTTGATTATAAATACTTAAAACAGGTTTTTGGGAAAGTAAGTGTTTTAATTTCTGAAATGCGGCTTTCTGATCAGTTTTAAATTGAAAGGGGCTGTCCTTACGTAGGAGGTCACTTAAAGGTTTTGCTATAGTGGAATACGAGGGAATAAACTTTCTAAAATAGCCAGTAAGTCCGAGAAATCGTCGTACATCTTTGATGTTTTTAAGATCTGGATAGTTAAGAACGGCTTTAGTTTTAGACGGAGAAGGTGATAATTTACCGTTTTCTATTATATGTCCTAGAAATTCAATCTTATTGTGTAAAAATTTGCATTTTTGAAAATTTATTTCAAGTCCATAATCACGAGCTACCTTAAGAACAATTTTTAAATATTCAAGAGCTTCATATTCATTAGCAGCAGGGATAACAATTTCATCCATATACGGCAAAACAATACCTTTAGCAATTAGGTCTCGAAAAATAGCATTTATGTAACGCATAAAAGTTGAAGGACCGTTACTAAGACCGAAGGGCATACGTCTGAATTGATATTGACCATTATATGTAACAAAACTAGTGTATTTACGACTTTTTTCGTTAACCGGAACGTGTAGGAACCCATTTTTTAGATCAATTGTAATAAAAATTTTAGAATTTTGAAGACAATCTAAAATATCATCAATTAAAGGTAGAGGGTAGTTATCTTTAATTAATTTTTGATTTAAACGTCTATAGTCAATACAAACTCGAGATTTACCATCTTTTTTACGAACTACCACAACTTGACTAGCGTACGGGGATGAACATGGTTCAATAGTTCCATTTTTAACCCATTCGTCAATTTTTTCGTCTACAATGCCACGCTCAACAAATGGCAAACGTCGGGGTTTATGAAAAATTGGCTCGTCGTCAGTTAGCACGATATCAAGTTCAATATTATCAGTTTTCGTTTTCTCTGGCGAATACGCCATCAAAAGTTGCTCAACTTCTATACGAGTTTGTTTCGAAACGTTAGGACCGATATCATAAGAGGGAGAATCGTCAGAAATTGTCATAACGAAATTTTCAATTACATTATCAGAGGGTTTAGAAATTTCTGAAAATTGAACTCCGGCAGGTGAAATAGAGAGATTTGCTTGTTGAATAATGTCACAACATATTATTAGATCATAATTTGTACAATTATTCGGCACAACAGAAATAGTTACCCATGCAGCATGAAAGGGCAAATAAACGTTAAAAATCCGTTCGTCCGTTATAAGGTTTTGGGCTTACGTTAAAATTACGTTAATTTCACGTGATGATTTTCACCATTTCTTCATTCGTTAAAACGCATACGTTAAAATTACGTTAATTTCACGTGATGATTTTCACCATTTCTTCATTCGTTAAAACGTATACGTTAAAATTACGTTAATTTCACGTGATGATTTTCACCATTTCTTCATTCGTTAAAACGTATACGTTAAAATGACGTTATTTTAACGTTATCAATTTTCCCTTTAAATATTTCGTTAAAAATACGTACTAAAAATACGTAATTTTAACGTGTACATTTTACCCATTTTTCGACCGTTATTTAAAAACGTTTTATTAACGAAAAAGTGACGCTTTGTTGCATAGTTATATTTACGTTAATTTTTTGGGAATATAAACGCAAATTTAATGGTAAAAAGGTTTCTAAAAAAAGGGTTTGAGTGCCCAAGAAGGATATTATTTAAAAAGGAGTTTTTAAAAAATAATTATAATAATTACTAAGAAATTTGCCTACTTTTAAATTCCATGTTCTTACTGCAATGAAAGAAACATTTTAAAATAATGATTTAAATTATTTTTTTACAAAAACTTCATAAATAATAAAAATAAAATTAAAGTTTTTTGAAAAATGTATCAATCTTGTTTCTTTAATGTAGTATATATATTCATTACTGAAAGAAAAAAAACATACATATCAAAAGACAGATAAAAAGGAAATTCTCATAATTAGTTTCCGTAATAAAATTTAGTATAGGAAGTTTTAAAATATTTGCTGTTATTAAAAAACGTTTTTACACACAAAAAATTTGTTTTGAATCTTGAATTTTATAATCTAGAAATTTTTTCATAATAAAATCTTATATGAAAATCATATATAATAAAAAATACGTACTAAAAATACGTTATTTTAACGTGCACTTTTTACCCATTTTTCGACCGTTTTTTAAAGTCGTTATTTTAACGAAAAATTGACGTTTTGTTGCATAGTTATATTTACGTAAATTTTTTGGGATTATAAACATAAATTTAATGGTAAAAATGTTTCAAACAAAAAGGGTAAACCTGTGAGAGCCCACGAAAGATAATCTTTTACGTCTCTCTTGAATTCGAATAAACTGAATATTGTAGATTTTCATTAGAATTTATATTTAATTTTTAAATACTTATAATTATTTTTGTTTCATTAAACTGGTTATAAATATTTGTTTGTTGATAATATTAAGTCGGCTCATTATCAGTAACTGACAAGGGAAATATGAGTTTTAATTCTTAGGTAACTAAACTATGATGAAAATTAAAGAATTTCCAAAATACTGAATAAAGTAAAAATTTGCTACAACTTGACATGCAACGAACATAACAATGTAGAAACACATTACTTAAATTTAAATTACCTTTATCTAGGACGAGAGTCGTGGTGTAGTGGTTAAAGCGTTCGCCTCAAGGGCAAGGCGTCCTAGGTTCGATCCTTCTCTAGAGCGAGATGTTAATATGCAAATATTTATAATTACTAATATTCAAATAGTCATAAGTTAAATTATTTATTTTTTTGTTATTGTGTAAAAATTGATTCACTATTTTTTTATATTGCAATTATCGCTCACCATGCAAGTTTATAAAAAATAATTTTAAAATTATAATTATTTTTTTCTACTTCAATCAACATGAAATAGAAACGATTATTTTTGGTTAATTTTGTTAACATTTATTTTTTAATTTTTTACTTTGTAATTATCGCTTACCGTATAAAGAAAGAAGTTTAAAAAGAAGTTTGTAGAAGTTTTCCTGAGGGTTGCTACAACTTATATTCTTTGAGTTACTCCCATTCTGTGATATTTTCTTAATTTTTTGTGGACCGCTGGAAGTTTATGAATATTTTGCCATAGGTAACAACATAGAAATCCTCATTAAACTTTTAATTCCCGATTAGGGATACTTCTGTATTGTGAGCAGTTATACAAACTGCTATCGCCTAGGCACCAAATAGAATTCCAACTGCTAACTTTTTAAATGAATATGTAAAGGTGTGCGAAAGGTAGCTACGAGTTATACTCTTCAAGTTGATCTCTGTCCGTTAATTTTTTTTAGTTCCTTCTGGTTGCTGCATGAAAGTTGTTTAAAAGATATAGTGATTATTCACCGGCAGATCCCGATATGGACATTTTTCTTACTGTTTTGTCTACTCAGTACGAGATGGCAATTTTATTAGCAAATGAGATGAGACAAGTTTTATGTCTGAAACAGTCCTATCATTTTGTTATTAATTTGAGCTGTCTTATCTACTATTGTCTTATAAAGTATAAAAACTATTAGTTGTTGCATTTAAAAAAATGTTGAGTAGTGGCAGTTGCGATTCATGGCTGTTTCTTTTAACTTTACCTTTTTAAAGAACCAAGGGTTAAACACACTTGATTGGTGTAAATTTTACAAGAGTCTATAGCAGATGGTTTCGGGATATAATCTTCAGTCAAAATGTCGTGGAAGTATCATCTTGACAAACTATAGCAAGAGAAAATCTCATTAATAGATTTTAAATAGATTATTCTGTCAAAATAGATTTTTCAGTTTTACATTTGTATATGATCTTTTGTTTTTGTTAGTGTTTTTAAGATAACACAGCATTTTAATAACATATTTCTAATAGATTATATTTTAGTTAATGTTGCTTTATGGATACTCTTTTGCAGAAAATATTATTCTTAGCATAGAAGTTTTGTTGTAACAATTATGATAATTTTTTTTCTCTTTCTATTTTACTTTATAACTTTAGTTATTTTATAAGTATTACTTGTTTAATTTTTTCTTTTCACTTTAGCCCATTCCACTAATATAGATAAGCATGGAGTAATTTCCAATAATAAATTAACTTATTTATTCATATGAAATATTTATTAATGAATTTTAAAAAAAATAAAAATATTGCTGCTATACTGCAGCGGAATATTCAACATTTCACTATTTTTTTCTAGCTAAAATTCTGCCAAACCATTACTCTTTACCTCTCTAGTTCTGAATAATAAATGTGCCCGTATAAACAAAACGAAATATGTATGAATAATTTCTATGTTTTTAAACTGAATGAATTTTCTTTTACATGATTTATTGATGTACTTCTGAGGAAAATGTTTGGAAAGGATCTGGCTTTGAGAATGAAGCTCCATCAAGTCTCATTTGAAGGTACCTGAATTAAGTATGTCTATAGAAATAACTGTATTAAATTATTTATTTTTTTCTTGTACTTAAAAATGGGTAAAAAAAATTTTTGAAATTATAAACATGAACAATATAACTGTTAAAAATTATTTCAGATTACTTTCGCTGATATTAAAAATTGTTTACATAGGCTGCCCATGCTTTAATAACAACAAATAAAAGTACTCAGAAACTTATCTCTTAAAATGAATTATCATATATTGTAAATATATATTCCATGTACTGTAGAATCCTAATTATTTGATGCACTATCATCAGCATTTGCATTATCCAACTAATTTATAATAAAAGTTTCTGGTGTACGTTTCATCGTTAGCATCAAGTAGAATGGTAAACTGTTACTGTTTTTACATCCACTATTTTTGCTGTCCTTAAGGGAAATGTTTTATCTGCATTAAATTAATCTTTTTATCCATAGTCCTCAATAAGTTCAAGCAAATTCTGAAACTTCTGGTTTGCTTTTATGAATTCTTCAGCGATCATACAGATTGATGAATTACTCAAAGGCAAAGGCCACTCAAACCAAACATTTGGCAAACATTCAAATGAATTATAAAATGAAAAAACAACATCAATTGGAAATTCTCGGGGAATTACGATTTATACAAATTGCCCAGTACTTCAAATCGCAGCGGCAGAATCGCAGCGGCATGTTGACATTGTTGCAGAATTTTACAGAGTTTTTGCAGAAAGATTTATCTCTTGAAAAGAAACATATATTACTTATCTTTTTTACAGAAATATTTGACCACGCAATATTTGAATCATGCATTTAGATAATCAGTTTTTGACACACTCAATTTTCACCTATAGTAACGTAAATCGATTAAATGTTTCGATAGTATTTTCGGCAGTTATTAATACTAATTTTCACTTGGTTTTAAAACATCTTGATATTTTTAAACAATATGGAAAATTCAAATTGTGCATTTCAGTATCTATATTTTAAGGCAATTATTCTATCAAATTTTTGGAAGTTATAGATGTTGATTTCTCCTTAGCTTTTAAATCCGATATTTTTTATACGATATTATTTAATATAACCTAATTTTAAAGCGTAACACGCTTTTGAGGAGTCCCATTTACGTAATTTCATCATATATTTTTTTGGGCGGCAATTACTACTACGGATTTCATGATATTTAATATTTTTTTATTGTGATGATTATTTACAAAATGCGAAGAAGTAAATAAAGTCTTGTGTTTTCCCACCAACAAAATGTGAGAATATCATCCATAATATTAGAATAAAAAATTATTTCATGTTAAATTAAGAAAATTATTTTTTTGTTTTGTTAACACAGCATATTTGCTATTTTAAATTAGCAACATATATGTTTGTATTAAAAGTATTTTGCAATTAGATATTAGTGCTAGAGAGTTTAGTCGCAGATAGCTCAAAAACATTCTGCCTCAAGATTTCAAATTATCCTTGTTTTAATTTAAAAAAGCCAATTATATATATGTTTATAATTATTTATTTTTTTGTGCTCATCTGTAATTTTCTACAATTACGCATATTAGCAATTGAACTTAAAATATTGTTAACTTTAATTAATGATTTTATGTCTATGACTATACCTATGATATTTTCTATTTATATGATATATCTGTCTATGATATTATCACTTTATTTTTATAAAGGTTTTTTTTTTTTTTTTTCAATAACTTCTGCACTAAATTATTATGCTTACATTAAATGAAAATTTTTTTGATTTCATACTGTTAGAAAACATCTTTTATTTAAATATCTTATTTTTGTTAGTGAATGTTTTTGTTTTTATTATTTGGTGTTAAAGTATTAATGATTAAATGTTTTAAAACACGATTCAATGTATATATCAAGGTTGCAAAAAATGCCTACTTTTTTCCTAAAAGAGTTAGACAGACTAGTTTTCGTTAATTTATTATATTTTCTTGCATTTTACTATATACATTTAGCATACTTATGTTCAAACTTTTTTTTTTTTTTTTTAACAAAAACTATTAAGTAAAATTTACATTAAATGTCTAATATTGCAGAAAACTTATATATCTATTAAGTTAAATAGCTCATGCAATGGGAATTATCAGTACTACAAACTATATGAATTACAGTTTGACAGAAATATATACAGTACATTCTCGATTATCCGTGCGCGGATTATCCGGTTTGCAGATTATCCGTGCTCATTCCGGAGTCACACGAAAAACATAAGGAGAAACATTTTCAAGATTTAAAAAATTTGATTCATAAAGTTATAACACTACCAAATTTTTGGAAGCAATATTCGTTATTGGATTGCAGTATATGGAATATCAGCAGCATGGCCAAAGGTAAAATCGTCTACGTTATCACGATCTTGGAGAAAGATCATACCGCTTGATGAACAATCTTCTTCAGATGTTCTAGAAAAATATGATAACAGTATTCTCGAACAAGCAAAAGAAATCTAAGGTTTCGAAATTCTTAATAAAGAAAATTTAGAAGATTGGTTTCAAAGTGATGCATATGCGCCTGGCGTCCAGTATTTGACTGATGAAGACATCTTTATGTTGTTAAATCAAATAGTGATGATAGTAACTGATGCAGAAGATGTAGTAAATGAGGGAAATACAATTTCTCATTCTGTTGCTCAGTGGAAACTTTATTAGATTATATGGGAGGATTTGACCACGGTGGCATTACTGCGGTTCGTAAAATATGTGTATCGATATACGGCAAAGACGCATTACATATTTTTTTTAAAGGAAAATTCCTAGTTTGATGTTATACAGCATGTAAATGTCAATAATTTTTATATTTTTGTACTGATATTGAAATTATCTTTAATAAAAGGAGTTTTCGCATTATCCGTGTTTTTTGATTGTCCGTGCGACCTGACCCGGTGATTAACCTGGATAATTGGGAGTGCACTGTATATTTATTTTCGCATCTTTAAATAAGTTACAAAATTTTTTGATAAATCTGCTCTGTACTAGTTCAAAATTATTTTTTATTTTATTTTTTTGCAAGGGTGTGGAATGTTGGTAATTTTGTTTTGTTCACATATATATATATATATATATGTATATATATATATTTGCAGCATTAAGAAAAATAATTTCTAATTAGTTTCAAGCATAAAATTATTATATTTTTTTACACAATTTCAAGTTTAATGCTGTTCCTCCTAATTGTTTCTATAGTCCAAAATTGCTAATATTCCTCCACTGTTTCCCCATTAGAAATGTGCTATCGCTTGTTACCATAGCAGCAGACAGCACTAGTTTTTTAGTCTGGAGGAGTTCTCAAAGCCACACAAAAAATTATTTTATGATTTGTTTATAACTTACTGCTAGCTTCAATGTAAGGTTTAACTAGGATAAAAAAATAGTATGAAATATTTTAATTCAGATTTGTGCTGTATATGTATGTAATTTTGCAGTGTAATATGTGAATAGAATTTGTAAAATAGATTTTCTTATATCTAAATATTTTGATGCACTCAATCGATATATACTTAGTAGAAATTTCAAGAAAATAATAAACAGTTTAAATATTTTTTTAAAAATTTTATTTAACTCTGTATTTTATCTAGTCAGCATTGCTTCGTTTTAGAAATCTACTGTTGGTTGTAGCAATTTAATATTATTGTCCGGTATATTTTTTTTCATATGCTAAAATAGTTATTTGTTTTCCAGGAACATTGAACTGAAGAGGTGATACTAACAGCGGGGTGGAAGAAGTTATGAATACATGATTCAGATCTGTGGCAACGTGTTATAATTGTAGATCTATAAATTGTAAATATATTGTATGATAGTTGTAAAATAAATAAAACTTAATAAATCTTATTTGATTTAATGTTTTTTTTTTCTGCATTTAAAATTATTAAGTTAACTGCTCTTCTGGATTAAAAATTGTAATTTCACGAATATAAGACTTAGAAAAATTGTAATTTTTGTAAGTAAACAAATCAAATGGTAAACTTGGTTAATATTTTTTTTTCTTCGTGTGTGTGTTAAAGTAAATTTTAGTCAAATTTTTCAATCTAAAAACTAAAAAATATGCATTAAAAAAATGTACCCAAAATCATTCTAGAAGAGTAGATAACTTCAAGCAAGCAATTTGGAAACATGGACTTAAGGAGAACAGTAGACTTCTTAATTATTAATTTGAACTTAAAAAAAAAAAATAAATAAAAAATATTTTTTCCATAGGGCTTTGGAAAATCATGTAAGTATTGAATTTTTCTTCTACCAATTCTTTATATTACAAACTTTTAGGCATGAAAAATTTTAAAAATTCCTGAGAGACATGAAACTTCGTAAATAAACCAGTATGTTGCTATGAAGAGGTAGAAAGATTTACAGTCCATATTCGTTGAGTTATAAATTGAATTGTAAAAATTTACAAAAAGTGAGATTAAAAACAAAAGGCTTTTTCTAGGATTCTTAAATAAAAAAGCATGAATATCGGCTATTTTCCGTTATTTTAGTTTGAAAAGAATTAAAGGTTTTTTTTAAATAAAAAGTAAATGATATATTTTTAGTGTAATTAGTGCAGCGTAAAAATTAAAATATGGAATGGTTTCTTTCCTTCTTAGATAAATAAAAAAAACAACTTAAAATGTTATTGTTAACAATTCGGTTAAAATTACGTTAAATTGAAATTAATATAGTTAAATTTACGCGAAAAATTTATTAATTCACCAAACTCAAAATAAGCGTTAGAAATATTGATAATAATACGTAAATTGTAAGGAAAAAATACGTTTGTATTTTGGTTAAAATAACGTAAAATGTACGTTATTTTAATAAAAATAAGCGTTAAAAACACGTAAATATTCATGGTGAAAAAAACGAATTTATATAACCGAAAATAAACGTAAATAGTTTGGTTAAAATAACGTAAAATTCACGTTAAGAGTATTCCCTATAGTAAAAATAAGCGTTAAAAACACGTAAATAATATGGTAAAAAAACGATATTTATATAACCGAAAATAAACGTAAATAGTTTGGTTAAAATAACGTAAAATTCACGTTAAGAGTATTCCCTATAGTAAAAATAAGCGTTAAAAACACGTAAATAATATGGTAAAAAAACGATATTTATATAACCGAAAATAAACGCAAATAGTATGGTTAAAATAACGTAAAAAATACGTGAAAAATTGGTTACGAAATTCACCTTAGTCAAAATAAGGGCAAAAAATGGTCAATTTTACGTTAAAAACAACCCAAATATTAACGTTGTTTTACCTAATTCTTGACTACCACTTGAAACGGAAATAAAACGTTTTGAAAAAACGTTTTTTTGCTCTAAACCTTGTGGCTTTTTAACGTTATTTTCACGTAATTAATACTTATCTCTGCTGCATGGGTACAGAGAAATTTTGATCCATCAATAATAATTTCGGAATCAAAAGAACCGATGATGTTTGTTTGTGAAAAACCAAAACCAGTTAAAAATTTATTGTTTCTTTTTAATGGTGGTGCGTCTAAGTTTGTATGTGCCGCTTTCCTTAGCAATGTCAAATTGCTACCTGTATCTACTAAACCGTTAAGTTTTTTAACAGATATTATTACATCTTTACACATATTAATATGAGAAGGAGATTCAAGAACTGTATTAACATTGGCATGTGGCGCAGAATTATCATTACGATTGTTTCGTCTTCATTCTGTGGATTTATGACCAAACAGATTGCATGCTATACATTTGGGACCACGTGAACGATTAGGACAAGATTTAGATAAATGACCGATATCATTACAATTAAAACAACGTTGAGGAGCTTTTGCCGATTCTGAAACATTCAGTTTTGAAGGTTTTCTATAGTTGTTTTGTTTTAGACTATCACGTGTATGGGGAAAATTTGATGAATTTGGAATATTGATCCTATTGTTTACAACAGTACGTATACGTACGTAATTTTTGTTTAAATTCCGAAAAAGAATTCGCTCCATAAAGAATAATTTTTTCAGAATGTTTTCCGTAAATTCCATTTATAACATACTGAATGACAGATGATTCATCAATAGTAGAATCACATCTATTAGCCAATTCACGCATTGAATTAAAATATTGTATGTAAGTTTCGGATTTCAACATTTTACGTTTTTCAAGTTCTCGATGAATTTCTATTGAAGTAACAGTATCTGAAAATTCTTTAATTAATTCCTCTTTAAACGCGTCATACGTATTTAAATTTCTTTTTGAAAACAAAAACGATTTGGCAGTTCCGCAAATCAAACGCTTGGCAAAAATTAATTTCTGAGAAGAACTTATAGCAGGGAATAATTCAAAATTTTCCTCAACATCTCGAAAAAAACATTTAATAGAATAAAAATCTTCACCCGAAAATTTTCTACAATTAGAAGAAATATCTCGTAAAAGTAACCAGAACTGTGAATTCATTTCCGAATTCGCTAACTCATTCGAAAAAGAAAAAGGGTTTACATTAATTTGTTTACTAAATGAATCATTTTGATTTGAAGAAAAAGAAAGACCTTGAATATTTGATGCAAGCTCTTCTCTAATCGAGGAAGTTGACTGACCTTGATTGGCGCCTACGGAAGAAGGGAATTTTACCGGATTATTAGTTTCAGTTTCATCTTCCGATAAGAAATCCGTGCTTAATGTTTTTTGAAATTCACTAATATTCGATAAAGCATATAATATATTTTGACATAATATTTCCGCATCACCTTCTACGTCTAAATGTAACAAATTAGCAACTGAAATAAATTCTTTTAAAGAGAGAATAGATAACGAATTTTCCTTATGTTTTTCTAAATCAAAATCATTCGGAAATGCCGCAAAATTTCTTATATTTTTTCTCGAAGTTCTATCGAAAACAGAGAGTGCTAATACGGAATTTAAAGCTTTAACGGCCTGAGTTGTTCCGTACTTTAAAGAATTGGCAATTAGGGGGATGTCTCCTAATTTTAATGCCATGCTAAACTTACAATGAAAAATTAAACAAATCGAAATTAGAGAAACAGAGATTAAGTTTTAAACAATTCTAATCAAAATAACGCAGAAATTGGAACTCTTTAAAATTACTAATCTTTTGACTTCAATTCTATTTAACATAAAAATTTTGAAAAAGAAATAAATGTAAATTCGCCTACCTGGGAATTGGGTGCAGTCCGTCCTTCAAAAAAATATTGTATCGTATCGTCTTTTAATATCGTCCAGTAGAAGAACTTCATTTATTGCTTTATTAACACAATACGTCTGTAACTTAACGTCTTAAAGCAATTCATAAAATTCAGAACGTCTCATAAAAAAAGCATAACGTCTAGACACATTTTTTTTGCAACAAGCTTCAGGTTTCTAGGGGTAACGTCTCTTTTTAGGAATGCAGGAGGATCGGTCGTGCCCCCAAAACATGGGAAAAGGCAAGGACCTTAACTACATTAACGAATAACATTTATTACAGGACACTTAATACAGGACGACACATCACAAGATACTTAACAATTACAAGAGGACGTCTGCCTCGTCAGCTTCCATTACCTTAACTGCGCGGGGAAGGTGCGCAATGATATGCGTGTGCATGACGTGTGGAATACGCTTCCTACAATATATATATATATATATATATATATATAGTCGGACTTCTATTTAACGAACTTCCATTTTACGAATTTCTCTATTTTGCGAATTTTTTCGTGGAACCAAGAACATTTTGGAAATTTCTTCGTTAAATAACTTCCAAATAGCGAAGTGAATTTTCTATTCAACGAATTTTTTTTTTTTTTTTTTTTTGAGATCTACTTTCTCTATTTTCCAAAATATTTGAGAAAATTATAAACTTGTTAATGCATTTTATAGAGGAAATGACATTGAACTGATTTTCGCATCCCCTTAACTTTTAAAGAAAGCAGTAAAATTCCTCTGGCAATCAAAAATTAAAACCCTTTATGGGAAAAAGAAAAACTCCAAGATGTTTTGAGGGCATAAAATCTTTGGAGGTTGATTATGAATTCAACAAAAAATCATGGATGACGTCAGAAATTTGTGAAAAATGGATTCAAAAGTTGGACAAACTTATGATTGCAGAGCATCGCAAAACTACTCTAATTTTCGAGAATTGCCCTGCCCATCCGAAGGAAATCAACAAAAAACTGAAAAACATTACAGTTTTTTACTTGCCTCCAAACACTACATCGAAGCTACAACCAATGGATCAAGGGGTGATTCAAAACTTTAAACTGCACTATCGCAAAAGAATTGTACGAAGCGTTATCACTGCTGTTGAAAATAAGCAATCTATGCCAAAGATCTATTTGCGAGAAAGCATAACAGAAATTTCAAAAGCATGGAACTATGATGTTACAGATCGTACCATTCGTAACAGTTTTGATAAAGCTAGATTATTTGTCAATGCTGAGAATTTGGAAAGTGAGGACGAGGATGATATTCCTTTAGAAGAACTTAAAAAAATGTGGGTACAGCTAAGAGAGAACCACGAAATTAATGATGATGTGCGGATTAAGGATTTTCTTTGTATTGATTCTGAAGCTGAAACCACCGAAACATTAACTGAATCGGATATTTTGGACGGTGTGAAAAATAAAAACAATAAAGCTGTAAATTGTGAGGAAGAAGATGAAGATGGAAATGATGAAGAAATTAGCAAACCTTCATATGGTGAAATGTTAAAATCAATTTAAACAATTCGTCGTGGATTGCAGTTGGAGGAGAATACGCCTGAAGGAATTTTTGGTGGATTACAAAAATGCGAGACCTATTATGAGAAAAAACACTTTTTCAAACGAAAAACTCAGATACAATTAACGGACTTTATCAGTAGCAATTAAAATTAAGAACGCATGTGAAAATGTATGCTTAAAATTACATTTATAATAAATGCAGCAATAATTTTAATATATAAAAATTTAGCATTTTTATTCAGGGGAAAATATATGTAGCATGATAGTGTAACACTGGATAATGTTTTGTTCTATTCTTACTTTCATTGCAGATTTCTTTTACGGGTAAGATTTATAAAATAATTAATAGATAATAATTTACAAGATAAAGGTGTATCAATTGCAATTTTAATTATTTCTAGTATCTATGAATTTAAAACCTGTTCTACACTGTGTAAGTATTTCAAAAGATGATTTTCTCTCTTAACGAATTTTCCATATAACGAACTTTTTTTCGGGATTTAGCGACATCGTTAAATAGAGGTTCGACTGTATATATATATATCTTTTTTTTATAATTAAAGAAATTAGTAAATGTTACGTGACATTTTAAAAAGATTGAAAAATGTATGTTTAAGAATATTGTATGATTAATTTTTGCTTTTGCTATCGTTTCATTACTCCAATATGTGAGTTACGTGGTTTTCTTTAGATAAAGATAATTTGCAAATAGCATCCAAATGTTTTTATGCATTCTGAAACGGATTTTCGTAAATTCACCATAAAATTTCCGTCAACATGTTCAAGAGTTACGATCATCAAATATTTCTACTATAATTTCTTTGCTTTTTTCCTTTAATTACAAATTTATTTTACGATTCATACCATCATTACATACATATTTCCGATACTATTGTATTCTTTTAAACAGAAATCGTTAGATTCTTAAGAAACTGTAACAGTGGCAGAAAAACTAAGAAGGTGAATGTATTTTATTACGGTTATATTCACCACAGTATTAAATAATCAATTTAATTTATAACTTCAAATATCTGGTAACAAAATCTTAAATTTTGAAGTTTTAATTTTAAAGTTAAAAATAAGTTCAATGTCACAATTTTTAAAATTTTTTCTATGACCGCAGAACCCTCTTGAAATAATAATTTACAGATGTTTTCTTATTTCAGGATAAGATTGTGATCAAAATAATGATCAAGAAAAGTTCAACTGGTAAAAACTTTAATGGCGTCAAAAAGTATGAAGAAAATAAATGCCCTTTCTTAAGACTCGCATGACGTAAATGAAGGGAAAAAATAGTAAAGTTACAAATGTGAAGCTGCAATAAGAAAATATAAATAAAAAGGGAAAACTATAAAAATCGCAGTACCCTAAGAGTGAAATAGAGAATTAAAAATTAAATAAAAACAAAGCTAGAAACAGTAATAGCTTGGAAAGGCAAATCAAGGCAAAATGCATTTCTTCGTTCCATGGAGAGATAGTGTGAAACTAATATCGTTAACAAGCGAATTGACATCCATATGAACAAAACAAGATTCTCGGCCATCAAGATGAGCTGATGTGGCAGCTCATTTAGAATTTTATTTATTATTTTATGTAGAATTTTTGGCATTATCGGAGATTAAATTCAACCCCAAGATGTGTAGCAATGGATTTATCGTATTCTTGAAAAGGACTTAATATACAGTGTTCCTTTAGTCTAAATGAATCCTTTATTTTTTTAGAGTGCTTCAAAACGTTGCCATTATCAGGGCTAGCTAGACGTTAATTTTTGAGACCTCCAAACATATCGATTTTTATTTACATTTCTATATTTTTTGAATATAAGGAAATTTTTTATCTTCATTTAATAGCACAGTACATTAAATTAAAATATTTAATGCGATATTAAAATTAGTTTTAAGTAAGATAATGCGTTTAGCTCTCAGATTGATAAAAAATCACTAATATGTAGTTCCTCAAACTTTCTAAAAAATTCAAAGCAGCATATTTTCATTTATTCAGTTATTTATTTCCTCTTTTATTTATTTTGCTTTATTTATTTATTTATTTATTTATTTGACAGTTGCTCTGAAAAACCCTTTTTTTAGGATGTTAAGCAATTCCGTCTACACGTGAAATTTCATAAGTCGAATGAAACAATGGAATGACCTCTCTCCCCAATATGGAATCAAAGTCAAGCAGTTACAAGTCAATTATAGTTAATGTCTCCACCCTATTTTATTCACTTTTCTGAAATCTATTCTATGTTTTAGTGTATACTTAAGGACATATTTCAATATATATATATATATATATATATATATATATATATATATATATATATATATATATATATATATATATATATATATATATATATATATATATATATATTCACGGTTCTATTCTCTAAGTTGTCAGGAAACATCCGAAACATCAGGATTAATTAATTGAATTTAACATAATAAGGGCATCAAAATTTTCCATGTTCACGATTATCTTCTGATATTTAATACATTTTCAAACAATTCTGGAGGTGGAAAAATAGTGTGCCTATTATTTTTTATTATAAAAAGTTAGAGGTTTTAGAGATCTGCATATATATATATATATATATATATATATATATATATATATATATATATATATATATATATATATATATATATATATATATATATACATATATACATATATGGGTCATTCTCACTGAAAAGGTATAAATAGACTAAAAAATTTTCTTAAATTAAAGTTATTAAAAAAGTAATAAAAATTACATAAATACCTTTATTTATTTTTGTTATATGTCCTTATAAAAATGGTCAAGTTGTCTATTTTATTTTTTACAAGATTTAAAATATTTTAAATTCTGTCTTGTCCACGGAGATGTAATAGTCAACGGAGGAGTTATTTACGAGCATAAAATGTTAATGAAGACTGATTCATTAATTCTTGTATACAATTGATAGGAGTAGTTTAACATTAATGAGTAAATAATAAAATATTTCATTATTAGAGATCCGCTTCTGTTATGAAAGGAAATATTTTTAAAGGAAGGAAGCATTTTTAAACTAGGTGTACAATTTAAGTAACTCTTACTAAACATTAATAAATTAAAATTTAAAAACTCTTGAAATAAAAGTTCAGACTCCACATGAAAGTAATTTATGTTTTCCAAGCAAAAAAAAAAAAAAATTAATTTTTCTCAATAAATGTTAGAAAATATAAAAATTAGTAACATAAATTTTTTAAAAACTGAATTTCTTTCATTTCAAAACTGTATTGACATCTAGAGTCCAAAACAGGCTGTTTGAGAATATGAACAATGTCATCAACGTCAACAACAGAAATATCATCATCAGCTGGGAACACAAACTTATATTTTCCTGCTGATCTTCTCATAAATTTGATGGTATGCTCACCTAAATTTTCTGATACAATTAAACCTATGTAGTATGATGCTTTTTTCTCTAGAAACTGTACTACAACATAATCGTTGGTTTTGGGTTTTTTCAACTTGTTGGTTATTTCTTCTTCACTCTCTAAAATTTTCTTGTCACTTTCAGAATATAAATAATTAAAAAACAATTAGAGTTTTTACAACAATTAGAAGTTTAGAGTTTTAAAACAATTAAAGCATTTTTTCTTGTAGAATAGGTCCCAAATGGTAATGTTTACGTTGATCACTTTGGCAACTTAGGAAGGTGAGGGATCTTGCTACAATATTTATTTGGTCCTTTTTATAAACAATTTCATGAATTTTCATTGTACCAGGAAATTGTGCAAGCTGTTTGGAATTTTAAATTTTTATTATGGCATTTAATAAGTATTTTTCTTGAAGTAATTTTTTTATCTGATTGAATAACCGATACTTTTTAATAATTTTACCAGTCAAGACTTGTAATATTGTCTTTTTCACTTTGTAAGATTTTTGGCTTTTAAAGTTAGATTGAATTTGTCTGCCAATAACTTCAGCAAATAACAATTTTCTTAACACATTAGATTTGCTTCTTCTATCTTTACCATTCATTTCTCTGCTGATTTTCCTTTTGGGTAATTCATTTTTCTTCTCTTCACTTTTCTGAAATCTGTTTAATTATTTTTTTTTTATATCTTTCAAGTCTAGTATTTAGTTTTTTGTTTTTCTCTTCTAATTCTTCTATCTCCTTTTTTAATTTATAACGGTTTTTTCTTAATGTTCTTTTTCCTCTTAAAATTCCAGAATTATTTTCTTTGACAATTTTACTATTATTCAATAGAGAAGATAAGCTCGGAGTTGTATCTATGATTAATCCTTAAGATTCTTCCAAATATTTTCTTTATTTACGATATTTTCTTGCTTTTTCTTTCCAAACTTTTCTTATTTTTCTCTTTTCACACTCATTCATTTCTTGAACACTTTTAATATTCCCACAGGCTTTTTCTCCGTTAAAAAAAGTTTAACTTAATTGACTTTCTTTAAAAATACAAAGAAATTAACACATTTGTTCCATTAAAAAATATCAATTAAAAGAAAATAGTTTTTTAATTAATAAAAATGTATTATTGGTTGTCTAACACATTGTCTCTTCCATTGATTGTGTCATCTCTTTCGTGTAACTGTTTTTTCCACGGAGGGGAAGTCCACGGAGGAGACAAAAACTAGCTCTTGAATTTTTCTGATTTTTAATTTTAAAGTTACAAAAATGGCGCAGTTCTTTTTATTAAATATACTATTTTTGCAATCTAAAATTTATATATCAAATTTAAAATAGTTTTATCTTACTTTCTTTATGATGACCACGGAGTATACATTGAGAACTTTGCCAAACCTCAGTTGAACACAACAATCCAAAACTTACACCAAAGAGAACAAAAGCAACTGATAGTTAGCACTAGAAAATAGAATGGTTACCTTCCCCACCAGCTGTCTTATAGGTATTTCATATATGCTGCCCTCTATTACATATTTACTGAACTCTATTAATTGTTCATGGAGGGAGACTTCATTTTTGATTGACAAAGTTTACTAACCATTTATTTTATAAAAATAAAACTGTTTTAAAAAAAATATTTAATAAAAAGCTACTATAAACATTTAACTAGTTAAAACTACAAAAATCATTAAAACAACATTTAAAATGTTTAACAGCCATTAAAAATTATTTTGTGTCACAGACGTAGGGACGTACACGGAGGGGATTTTAAAGTTATGTTTAAAAAAAAAAAAAAAAAAAAAAAATATATATATATATATATATATATATATATATAAATAATATGAAATAATATAAAGAGAAAACTAGAAATGGGAAGTAAGTAATAGTAGTTATTAAGACATTAAGACATATCTATTGGTATAAATTAATAGATGAAAGTTGATACTGTTGAAAGATCCTTTCCTCCCACTTCATGTAAAGAAACTAAATCCTACTACGTGATTTACCTGTTCAATAATAATGTATTATTCATTATCATTTTTATCTAATTTTTACATTTATAGAAATGCAACTGGTGAATTGGTACTTATATCAGCTCTATACAAGTTCTCTTATGTGAACATAAGCAATAAAAATATCACTCGATGCAAAGTTTTTCGATTTTTTTTAAATATAGGGTGTGCAGAATGCTGATTCGGAAAAGATAAGATCTTAGATAATTTAGATTTGTTAGTAAGAAAAAGACTGAGACGTTAAAAAGTTGCATTATCATTTTCCTAGATGAATTTGCCACGTCAAATTAAACCCTATGTCATATACTTTGAAAAAATGTGTAATTTCTCTATCTTAAATTGATCGTTTGACTGCTGCAGTATGAAGGCCGGGTGATCAATACCCCATTTCGATATAAATTGTGTTGGAGAAGTGTACAGTATTGTCTTCGTATCCTCCCAGACAATCGCCAATAACTCATTATTGAAACTCAAGGGAGAAGTGAACAGCAAAACTTCTTGAAAAAGTGAAAACATCTGTGAAATTTGAAGAAAAAAAAAATGACATGAATACCTTGTAAATTAACGTGAACAACTGGGATTGAAATCTAAAATGAAGGATTAAGGAAATTTTTGTAAATTGTTTTACATTGCTTTATTTTTATTTTTTATTTTAAAAAGTTAAAAATATAATGGTGGTAAAATAACCACATCAATGAGTTTTGAATGTTTTTGTTCACTGAAATGATTAAAACTTTTTTTATTGTTTTTATTCTTCAGTGAAATACATAAGCAATCTCAATAGTTTGGATTGGGTGATTCAATATTCTAACTTTCAAGACTAATAAATTGTTGTTGAACTGTGGTTGTTCAGTGGATAGGGTATTCGCTTTTTAATGAGGTGAAACAAG
Organism: Parasteatoda lunata; assembly: GCA_949128135.1. Lineage (NCBI taxonomy): Eukaryota > Metazoa > Arthropoda > Arachnida > Araneae > Theridiidae > Parasteatoda > Parasteatoda lunata. The sequence goes on from OX421970.1 coordinate 10,395,441, forward strand.
TTCAAGTCACATTTAGATTTGAAACTTCTAGCATATCGAAAGATTGTGATTACAGTTGTAAATTTGGTATACCAATCACGAGTGCTTTTTTCATTTTTGACACCTCTTCATTCAAAGCACAAATGAAAATGGCAGGTTTAGCAGATTTGGAGATTGGATTAAAAGCAAAAAAAAAAAAAAAAAAAAAAAAAAAAAAAGATGTTGGGAATGTTTAATTAGACATTCCATTGCAATGAACTAAAAATTAACATTCACTAAATCTAATTTATAAAAAAAAAAAACACAGATTCCGGAAAAATAAAGCATCTTTTTTCGTATGATCCTATGTTTTAAATACTTTTAAATGCAAGTAAATAGAATTTAAAAACACGGATTCTAAACTTACAATACTATATTTCACAAAATATGTCTTTCTTATTGTTATTATCACTTGAAACTAAGTTTTTTTTTTTTTTTTTGCTAGGAGCTTGTAGGTAAGTGATACATTCCGAATTTGAATAAAAAATGGGTTAAAAAAACGAAGCTGCAGGCCATTGTCTAGAATACGCCCCCAACGCCAAGTGAGATTTGAGCTGAAGTATGCAGGGGGGAGGTGTAAAGCTGCAAATAAAAGAGTGCAAGTTAATTAACTTCGTCAAACAGGGTAAAATGGAGATAGAAAGCGGCTGACGAGTTGCTATGGCAATATAAGTTAAGATTCTCCTTGCTAGGATTAAAAGGAGCGCTTTCATGGAGGACGTCTGCAAAGCAATAAAAAATAAAAATGATTATTATAAAAGTGGTTATTATAAAACAAGATAATTTAAAAAGAAATGCATTATTGAAGCTTAACCAGACTTATGATTTATTCAACTCAATTTCAGTTAGATTTTTTAAAGCAATTGAAAGTTCTGAGATTTGCAATACGGGTCATATATATATATATATATATATATATATATATATATATATATATATATATATATATATATATATATATATATATATATATATATATATATATATATATATATATATATATATATATATATATATATATATATATATATATATATATATATATATATATATATATATATATATATATATATATATATATATATATATGTATATATGTATATATGTATATATATATATGTAATAGGATGCCTTTAAAGGCTAGATATTTGAAGAGACTTAGTCTTATTCAGTAAAGAAAAGGCATTTTATTACGTTATATGAAGTATTGAAAACAATTTTCGTTGGCGATGTGCAATAATGGTTTCCCCATTGGCCCAATGATGTTTGGATTTGGCCCAGATTTATCTAGCCATGAGAAATATGGAAAAGACACGTATTTTTTGGCGGTCCAAGCTTTTATAGTGAGGTCCTGAAAGGGAGTGGTTGCAAGGATCTTTTTATTTTATTGAAACGTCATTCAATTGATAAAATTCAATGATTTTGATTCGCTAACAGGATAGCGCTGTTCTGGTTCTGGGCAGTTTTTGAGAATCTTAATGTGTACTTCATCTACAAATTATTGCCCCTTAACTTCAGAAAAGTATCTTTTATCGGGCCTTATCCGGTTTATCTTGACTTTTTATGACTTTTTGTGAGAGACCGACTTCTACATCTTAAACTTCTCAGTTAATATAGAATGACTCGCATGAGAAATTCTATATTACATATATATATATATATATATATATATATATATATATATATATATATATATATATATATAATACAAAAGTTATAAAATTACTTTTGTATTAATAAAAGCATTGAAACATATTCATTTTCATAAAATGTCTTAGTTAAAAATTAGAGTACAGATATTCTATTTTGGGAATTTTCGGCGTCAAAGGTGAAGAACACCTCGGATAATTCCGTGTTTCCAGTCGTAGAAGGCTTGAGATTCAACTTTCTTCCGATAACGGCTAGGTATAGGAATTGGTACAGGTAGAGAAACAGATATCATCGCTCCTTCACTGTGGGTCGATCAGACAGTTTTCTGTTTTCTCCGGGCGTGGTGATGGGATGGGGAAAACTTGGGGTAGCAGCCAGCCTCCGTTAAGCTTAGAAATGTATAAGTTTCCTCCACAAAGTAAACATCCTACCGGCTTCAAATAACAGAGCAAAACCCCGTTATTTCTGTGGGAATAATAGTCAACATATCAGGAAATATCAGTCCAGATTCTGCACAATCTTTTATTTACTAATCTATGGTGAACTCTCAGCCCCGCTCCAGCGGGAGGGGGAGAGACACAGATCTCGTCAAAACTGACGAAGTTCAGTAGGTAATCATTAAACACCAAAAGCCACGCAAAAATCAGCGCTCCTGGTTTTATACATGGGTAAGAAGGCAGTCATATTGCATTCCTTGTATTCCTACGCCTCATCACGAATAATTTAATACTCATCGAAAATCGTTTAATCCTTCCTTATATGGAAGTGAAAGATCTTAAAATAACTCTTCTTTTGAAACATTAATCTAATTATAACTTATTGGCATGTTTACAGCCTTGAATTCCCAAAATAGAATATCATATATATATATGCACACACAAACCGAAGAGCCATTACATTATGACCACCCTGCTAATAACATGTAGGACCACCTTTAGCCTTCAAAACTACTAGAATCCGCCGTGGCATTGATTCCACAAGGTGCTGATAGGTAGTCTGAGGTATCTGGCACCAAGCGCTCACTAACTGGTCCTGCAATTCCCTAGCATTGCGTGGGGGTAGCGTGGCAGCACGAATTTGGTTTTCCAAGTAGGACCACAAATGCTCTATTGGATTAAGTTCAAGTGAATTTCGGGACCAAGACATGACTTGAAAGTCACTGTAATGTTCCTCGAACCAATCCATGACGATTCGACCCTTATGACATGGTGCATTATCCTGTTGGAAATACCATCCCCTGCAGGAAAAACTGTTGCCATGAATGGGTGAACCTGGTAAAGTAGCTTACAGACGTCAGGGATTGTTCTATGAGGTTCTAATGTGCCCCATGAAAACATTGTTCCTGGGCGAGAAACCATGAAAACCTGGGCGAGCCCATTGTTATAGATGGAGGGTGGTCATAATGTAATGGCTCTTCGGTGTATATATATATATATATATATATATATATATATATACACTCACTGTACAGTGGTGAAAAAAGGAAATGACTCTTTCTGGAAGTATATCTTGTATGGTATGAAAGTAAAAACCAAACCTAAAATAAGACTTATCATGCAGTTAAAACCAATAGTATCTCGTGTATGACATGCATGTTAATGTATGACATGCAGATAAATGTAATAATAATAATCCAATTTAATCATGCGATTGCAAATTCAATTGATGTGTTTCTCTTTTATGACATAAATTTAATTAATTTTTGTACAGTATGAAAATGAAAGATAGACGCTATGTAAGGTTTCATATTTTGAAAATTACACTCATGTATACTAGATAAGTTGATAAAAACGTCATGTAGATAAGTCATGTAGATGAGCAAAATAATATTACTATTTAAATCTATGGTTCACTCTTCGAATAAAAACTTGATGATTCAGCAATTCTTGAGCTATATTTCGTTGGCTTTGAGAATAATTGCGTCAGTAACGCACGTGATTTATGACGAAACGCGAACTTTATGACAAAATGTTTTCTCAAGTTGAAACCTGATTGTAATGCATTATAGGTGATTATAAACTAGAATGGTGAAGACCAGACGATAGAAAATAAATTTTCAAAAATAGTTAACCGTCTTTGTATCTGGTCTCGTATCAGGGACATCCTGGGTTCGTATCTCGCTTAGGACACATGTCTAAATTGTTCTCTCTAGTTTATCTGCCTTTTTTGATTGTTAAGGTGATATTGATCTAGTTGCAGGGTGCCCACGATAAAGTGCTTATTAGAAAAGTTAGGTTCATTAGGCACTACAAGACACTTTTTTTTCCCTACGATGTTTTTTTTTTCTTTTCTTGGAAAAAAATAGAATGACGAAATATTTCCTTGATATTGTTGAACTTGCTATTGACTTTACTATTTTTTACTTGTTTACTATGGACTTAACTGCTTCTTACTTCTTTGATTGACTTTATGAAGAAGTGACGATAGTTATTTCGTCACTTGGGCGAAATGATTTTTCAGAGCAGAGACTAGGAAACGGTTTCGTCATAAAAGAAGAGAGCTTCGTGAAGTTTCACTATGCATTTTTTCTTAATGCTGTTGCGAATTCGATGGTTTTTGCTTTTATAATTCAAATTGATTTCTTTATAATATGTAAATGAAAGTTTGGCGCTGTATAAAAAGTAACAGATAATAGATATGTATAATAAATATGCAGATAAAAACACTGATGTATTACCATGCAGATAACTAAATAATAATTCTATTTGACAATTTCAAACTTAATCGATGTGTTTGGTTTTAATGATTCTAATAGAATCTGTTTTTTACAGTACGTAAACAAGACTTCACTAGTATTGGGTGAAAAGAAAAACCTGGTGAAATTACCGTACTGTATGGCAATGGCATTTCTAGTGTAAAAACTATAATTCTGGTTAATGCTGTTGCTTTCGTGTCCATGGATCTTCAGATCATATCAAAGGTCTGGACAATTTTGGCAGCCAGCTTCGGTGCCTCTAATTCTGGTTAATAAAACCAAAATATACCATATTTATACCATTTATTTAATAATGTTTCCTTCATATGTTAACAGTTTACCGAAAATTATGGTTTTCAAAATTGTGGTTTTTATTATCTCACATTCTGTAAAAAATACAAAACTTACAAAACAAAATACAAAAACAATGGTTTATATGCAATAATGCATTGTTTCAAAACAATGGTTTATAAAACAATGGTTTAAATGGTATTTATGCCATGTTCTGATGCATAATGATAAAATTATAAAATTTTATCACAGATAAAAAATATAAATTATATAACAAAATTTCATTCTTAATTTTATCAAAATCTTTACCATAGCTCTTTGGTAAAAAATACTGAATTTTTCGGTGTTCCAGAAGAGTCAGAAACACGGTAAATTTTACCATATTCTAATAATTTTAACCATACTATCTTTCTCCATGTAGATAATTTTTTAATAAAGCATGTATAATAGATATGTTTGCTAAAATTGACGTATAATCGACATGCACTAAGTAATATTCAAAATGCATGATTGTTTTAAACTCGAATGACGTGTTTTTCTAACTTTTTATTTTAGAGTATAAAAATATTTCAACTTTTAATTGCATTATTTTAATTATTAAATTTATTCTTCTTTCTTCAGCTATTTCTACTTATCGTTTTGCTGATTTTTCCTTTCTGGTAATCGTTAATCAATTGTCGCTTCAGCTTAACTTTTTCATTGACTTAAGAGATTATGTTTTACTGTTTCATTTTGTTAAATGACATGTTTTTCAACAATACCCGTGTGAAAGAAGATATTGCTCTTTTTATTCTAAAAACGAAAGGAAATAATATGATTGGAATCCGTTAGTCTTTTGGATTACTCGTCAGCGGGTACAGGATTAATGCCTTTTAGACTCTACCGAATCAACATTGTGTTGAAGGATAATATTTAGGAGGTAAGGAATTGAACTTTTCAGGGCAGATAAATAGAGTCTTTTTTGTACTTTTTCTCGCAGTTCTTTTCAAATGATATTTATTCATTTAAGGATTTTATTTTTGGGAACGCTATACTGCTTACAGTTTAAAAAAGACAAATATTTTCTTTTTAACTTTAAACGAAACAATTTCTTTCTTTTATATTCTTTTCAACTTTAAATAAACGAAGTAACGAACCTTTAGAATTTAATCATTTTACTTAAATAAAAATGTTTCTCTTCATTACTTTTAAAAGTATAATATATTTTTTCATCAATGGTATTATTTTTGATGATACTGATTTTCTTAAATCTTTATATTAATGAGCTGAATATTTGTTTGTATCTTGTAATATAAAACCACTGAAAAAGCAACAAATAATAATAATAAAAATATAAATATTGTACTACCTCGGTTTGAACTATATATCAGTTTGGAGCATGCTGGCGCAGTAATCATTTAACGATTTGTTTATTTTTAGGAATTTTTTACCCCCTTTGATTGGTTTAGAAAATTTAAATAAGAACAAAAATAAATTATGAACTTTCAAATATACAAGTCTTTATTTTAGAATTATTCATTTAAAATCAATAGTTTTTCTGCTGTTTCTTTTAAGGGTTCAAATAATAAATTAAAAAAAAGAGAAATAAAAAAAAAATACATTAAAAATTTTCAACACTAACCACAACGTAATTAAATATTCGAACATCCCAAACTTTCATTTCTGTTCCATCGCACAAAAAAGTAGAGCAAAAATAAGCTGTTTTGAATCAACCTAAAAACAGCTTTTATTCAAAATAACGCAGAAAAAATTGAAAAGAACGAAATCTTTCCTTCATTATTTAGGGTTCCGAAACCCTTTACCGGAAAATGACACCGTAAAAAATTTAGATAACTTAGCGTTTAAAAAGAGATTAGTAATTTTGTGAAATGTTAGGAAAAAAATTAATAACTTATCGTTTTATAACAAGTACAAATAGTTACAGATTAAAATCTGGAAAAGAAAGAATCTCAGAATATTTTATTTTCTTTGAACACACTATACTATAGTTATATTTCTCTTAATGTTTAATTATTTAACACGACGCAAACTGATTTCAAAAATGGTTAATTTTCTTTCTTTTTTTTAAATTGTAGCGTAAAATTGTTTTTAGTTACTTTCATTTGGTATTTGGATAAAATAAAACTACTGTTAACTTATTTTATTGGATAATTCAAGCTCTGAATGATCAATTACTTCCTTTTAAGCAGAGGGAATAATATTAAGGGACTAAATTAAATATATTAATTGATCTTATAATTAAAAGAGTAAGTCTATTTATAAATAATAAGTGTATTATTAATAAAATAATAAGTCTATTTTTTTAACGCTAATACTTGGTGGTTATAATTAAAGTTACTCTGACGAGTGTCTACGAATTTTGGTTATATAACTTATAGGAGGTCCAGATAACTTATATAAGTTATATGGAATATTGAAACAAATAATATTTACTCGAAAACACAATGGAAAATAACATATTATTAAAATGTATTAAAAGGATTAAGTTATCCTGAAGTGATTCTTAATCAAATCTTTTAGTAATGTAATATAATTTCACCCAGATTTTTTAAGAGGAAAAATAATAAACACACAATTACACACTTTTGTTATCTTATAAAACCATGTTTGTCTGATATTCCAATTCTATAGAAGTTAAATTGGATTATGACTTTTTGAAAATTAAAAATTTCTACCTCTTTATTTTATAATTAATTAAAATTTCATTAACTATCTAAATGTTGCTGTTGTGTTGAATGGAGACGTCTATGCATGTGGTAATGACTACCAAAAGCACTTCTGGTCTTTCGTTTGAGTGTCAAATGATAGGTCTGCTCTATTTCTTCTTTGGTTGTTATGACAACGAGGAGGAAGTGTTTTTGTTTTTTTCCCCTCATAGAAATATTTTCAATGTTTCATTGGAGACTCTCTATTTTACATTACATTTCCTATGTTCCTCCTCCTCTCTCTCTCTCTCTCGCTCTTTCTCTCACCGTCGCTCTCTCTCTCTCTCTCTCTCTCTCTCATTGTACTTGTTTTTTCTTTCTTTTTTTTTCCGTTTTCCACAATGCTCCTTCTTTTTCTTATTTAAAGAATGTTGTAATGAATAGGTTCGCCTTTCCCTTTTTCTAAATGGGCATGACTGAAAACATAAGCGATCTCATCATATCTTTCTTTCTGTTTTATTACTTAATTTTTTCTGCTTATACTTGATGCTTTTTTTAACGAGTGTTAAAAGGAAGGAGTCAAAATATTGATGGTATGTGTTGAAGGTTCATAAACCATTTCGCTCCAAAATGCAGAAAAATTTGAAAGGTATATTTAATAAAGAATTTCATTGTTTTTATATATTTTTAAATATTTCTTGCCCTTCTGGGCGGCTTTACTTTATTAGATTAAACAAAACACGTCAGTTTTCCCATCAAACTAAAGATTGTGTTCAGTATCATTTGTCATCATACTCTTGCTGGTCGTAGTTTATGATATTTAAAATTCTCCAAAACCGAGCAACTTTCTCTTGAGAGTTGAGTTAACTTCAAGAGGTCGTAAAAACCTGTTTCCTCAGTATATAGCATAAAAATGCACAGTATTTGAAAAAGTTTTAATAGGAGTCAAATTTAGTCCGAAGATATTTTGTTAGAAAAGATTTGGTACCTAAGGAAACTGCATCAATCACCATAATGTTTGTAGTGCCTATTATCAAAACTAAACATCATTGGTGTCAAAAGAAGCATGACGATATTTTCTGTTCTCTATAAAGAATTAACACATTTTCTCTATTAATTTTACTTTTTATTATATAGTTTACTTTCTTTATTTCAATTAGTACCTAATACCGAAACTAATTAAACACTATAAGGTCCAACAAGAGTTTGTCGATTTGTTTTGCTCTCTTAAACGAATTAGTACCATTTCACCACTACTTCTTATTTTTAATATAAAGTTTTTTTTTTTTATTTCTTTCGATTAGTAACTGTAACCAAAACTAATTGTCATTGGCGTCAATAATAATATTAAGGTTTTCTTCCATTTTAAAGAATTAGCATCATTTTTCCATTAATTATTCCTCCAAATTGAAAACTTATTTTCGTTTATTTAAACTATCATAGATTTTAAATTATTTGGCCGTATAAAGCACGTTTTAAAAGCATAATTATAAACAAAGTAAACAAATGGTTCAAGACAATTTTAGAAATACTCTTTTGGTGGTTAAGCCAGCCTATTTTACCACGACCACTTTGATCGTTCAGATAATCTGGCATGACGAATATAAAATAATTAAGTAAGACAAAACCCGCTTTCTAACAATGTTTTTTGATTAGAGCTACAAGCTAGCAAACATCTGTAAATTATTTAATAAAACTGAATCATTTGCAGTTTAAATTAAAATAATTGCTTCCGCTAAACCAAAAAGAGAATTAAATTTTTTTTATTGTCTCTTAGTTCAAAACATAAAATAATTTGAAAATCGAGCATCGTAAATTGTTCACAATTGTAATCATTTAGTAACATAGGATATAGTGAGATTGCTGCGTAAAAAGAAACTCTTTAATTCCCGTTATCTGCCTTTAATTTAGAATAACAATCAAAAGTTTAATAGTAAAGATGTTAAATAAATATTTCAGACAAATATCTTTAAATTTAAAATATCTAGTTGCCTTATAAATTAATGAAACTTTATCATTTTAATGGGTCTTTTTCTGCTGACAACCAATGAAAGTCAATTTAATTTTCCTGTAGAAAACATAAATTTCATTTGTGCAACGTGAATTCACTGATTGGTGGAAATTTTCATATGATTCGAATGTAAACAAAAAGTAGTTTGCTTGATTACATTTAAAAAAAAAAATACTGCGTTTTGAAAATAATTACTGAATTTTGAATTCTTTAATAATTTTTTAAACCTGAATTTCAAAGAAAAATGTTAAAAGTATATCATTAAAACCAATACATTCTATTGATTACATCAAATTAAATTTGAAAAAAAAGATGATTACTTTATTTATAAGATGATTATTTTAATTAGATAGATGATTATTTTATTTATAAAGATCAGTAAAATATTTAAAATTGCATCAAAGGTGCATAGTTAATATTGAAAATAAAGATAATATTCTTTGCTATGAATATAACTCAATTTATTATATTTAAAATCATTTTAGAAAGCATATTATCTTTTATTTCCTCATATATTATAAAAACTGCACACTTTCTATACTCATTGGCAATAGACAGCTTTAAGTTTTACATTGGGAATTTTTTTTTTTCTGTTTCGTGAGAATTTTGAGCAAATTTTCGATAATTTCGAAATAATGATCTCTAATCTACAATTGGTTTCTATACCCAAGATACATTTTTTAAATGACATTTCTAATTGTATTATTTTTACGAAAAATATAAAACTCGACATAAAAAAAAGAACCACCCTGATGAATAACTTTCAATCCAATGATCGAATCCTCGTGTTCTAAGACTCAATCTTGAAAAAAAAAATCGCATTTTTAAAATTCAATTATTTCTCAGAAACTATACAACTGATTTCGCTGAAATTTTGTATTTCATAATTCAAAAATGGATTCTTTAAGATGACGCAACATTTTTATACTTTACAATTCATACGTTTTTCGACTATTATTAATTTTAACAATGAAAAATGAAAAATATTTCTAAAATTAATAAATTAATTGTTTATAAATTAATTAATAAAATTAATTGCTTGTGTGGATTATTCTTTGGATAAACGAATTTTATTATTTCCATGCATTTTTCAATTCACCTAAAACACCTAGATATTCACCTAATTCACCTAGATATCTGAGAAAATACTAAAAAAGTAAAATTAGAGTTTAGGGGTCCAATATTTTTACCGCTGACCTGACCAAACTGCTGGGACCATACTTCCCAGATTACGAAGATCCCCTATATTTTCAAGGTCAAAATTTTGAATCTGTCAAAAAACGGAAAGTAAATATTTGTTTCTACTTTCGTAACTGAAAATATCATATGCAATAATTTATTAGCATATTTGTGGTCACCCCACAAATATGCTAATAAATTATTGCATATGATATTTTCAGCTGAAGACCAGTGGGATTGAGTCCGAGAACGGGAAGGAAATGAGTAAAGCGACCCAGGCAAATATGCCCATGCACAAAATTCTGATGTCTCGCAGTCACGAAAGCAACTACGATCAGCACGAAAGACCAAGCAATTGGTTTACACAAGGGAAGCCGAGTCACGCACGATGAAAAGCTCCATAATCCCGTTGACGAGCAGAGGAGACCAGGAGCTCCGGCCGAACCCCGGAGGCGAAAGCGCCAAACCGGCTGAAGACCATAGGACTAGGTGGGCCAACAACAGTGGGCTATGCGGCTACCATGCCTGATCCGCTCTCCAACCAGAAGGAAAGCTAGCCTCTTGCCAAAACCTCAATAACGTTATTAAAAAGTACAATGAAACAAAAATATTAGATCACAGACAAAGCATTACGGAACGAAGATCAGAGTTGATCTGCTAGGCGGGTTACAAAGGTTGGCTGTAGGCCTCTTTTGGTGATTGGAGTCACTTAAAGATCAGAGCCTCATTTATTTGTTGTTGGCTTAGGTCAGTCCCAATAGTTGCTTCCTCGTACTGCTCTTTTCAGTTCACAGTCCTTGCTAACAGTGCTATGGTCAATTTTCAAATTCGAGCCATACCTCAGGTTGGCTTCATTGCAATTCACACACTTTTTCTTTCCTTGACAGGAATGACCTGTGGTGTCGCAGTTGGAGCAGGTCTCTGGTTTACTGCAATCTCTGGCCATATGGACTAGCTCGTGAGTGTGTGGCGCTTCCATCCAACGTTCACTCCGTAGCGTCTTATAATTTTCCTGAATCTCATCGGCTCAAGCGTGACACCCAATGGTGTCTTCCTTTGGCCTTAATGGGGAATGAGACTTCGAATTCTCCCTCTTTAAAATCGTCGTTGCAGTCTCTGAGTTGTCTGGTGAATCCGTCTTTTGTTAATGACTCAGGTAGCGCAAAAATGATTATTCTTGGCTTTTTTTCTGCAGGGCATTTCATACTTTAGTTTTTTGCTCAAGCCTTTTTCTTTGATTTGCTTTTTTAAGTTGCCTAAATGTTGTCTGCTATCGAGCTCCACAAGCACTTTGCCTGCTCGGGTAGTTCTAAGCTCTCGGACTCTGAGCTCTACCTCAGCCGGGTCAATATTATCCTTCATGACTCGCTCGACCTCCTCAGGAGGAGCGTTATCTTTTGATTTGACGAACAGAATGTGTTTTTTGGACTTTTTTGATCACCAAGTCTCACGGCCAACTTTAATTGCTTCAGCAAAAGTTTTTGGACCCTTGATGTCTTTCTTTTTAATCACCAAGTCTAGAGCTCTTTCGGCTTCTGCTTGACGACCCTTTGTAAAGGACAATAATATATTTTGTTTAGAAATGGTTTGTGAAAATTTGACTGCAACCTGTGCAAACTCCGCAACCGCCAATGCATTCAGCATCTTTCCCTCGTACTTTTTAAGCAGTCGATTAATTTTCTCCAATAAGATTTGCGATTCAGCTGCACAATCTTTTTGGCTAGCCTCAAAAGTGTCCTCGAAACATGCGGCTCCCAATCATCCTCCTCGCTCGACATTCTAGCTCAATGATCTGCTCTATTAGCTTCGTCGGTCGTCCTCTCTGCCTGCGTTGGCCGTCAAAAAACGTTACTCCCCCGAATCACGAAGAGGTGCAGGACATGAGGTATGGCTTTTTAGGTGTTATTTGATCGACGTTTAAGAATTCGCACGGGAAATAGTCACTGACGACTTGTTCCACCGTTAGTATTCAATTAAGAATTACTTTTTAGCAACTTTCGAACTCTAAGGGACTCGAGAGGTCCGAGAACGGGAAGATCAGACCATTAGATCCAATCGTATTTAGGGTGGACTATTTATTTTTTACACTATGTACAAGTTTAAAAATGTGATATATAGCCGTAAATTTTATTTCAAACTTCTATGGGAGTTTGAAGATATCGTCAGGAATGAAATTACATAAGAATCCATGTCGACTTACGCTGCGCATCCCCATTATTAATTGTTTCTTTGCGTGATTTCCATAACAGGTATAGATACGTTTGCTTTACTATGTCAACTCTATTATTATTATTATTATTATTATTTTTTGCATTCAAACTAGCCTTATTTATTGTTTATCACAGTTGCAAGAATTATTTCTAGTCCAACTTATTATACGCTTATAAAATATTCTTACCTTAACAAACAATAAGGATTTAGTTCAACATTTAGAAAAACTCTGTTTTCGAGGTAACCGGGTACTTCCCGGTTCTGCCATCACCTTTTTGAAGTGGTTCAATGTTGGGCCCAAGAAAAGTACAGTACAGCGGAAGAAGAAGATTACTATATACAACGCTGAACTAAGATTTTACATGCCCGAGGAAAACTTTTATAGCGGTCCCTTTCTCAAAGTACATAAATCTCTATTTTCGAATTTTAAATTCTCGGCAATTGTTTTTAAAAACTAATTCATAATCATAATATCTTCTGTAAACTATTTTGTTCTGATCATCAGTACAAAATCATTGGCGGGCACTTGGGACTATTGTCCATTTGCCACCGAAAGTGCCAGAACTGCTAACTCTCTTTTCGTTAACCAGCGGGCACGGCGGTAAAGCAGCGTCGCCCACATCACACTACCACACCCGTTTATAGGGCGGGTCACATTCACACACAAAGGAGAAAACACATAGAATATCTGTCCATCCATGCCATGGAGAGAACTGTCCATCAATGCCTTGTCCGGGATTCGAACCCAGAACCTTTCTGATGCAAGGACAGTTCCCTGCCCCCTACACAGGCCGGTCGGTGATATATATATATATATATATATATATATATATATATATATATATATATATATATATATATATATACATATATATATATATATATATATATATATATATATATATATACATATATATATATACATATATATATATATATATACATATATATATATATATATATATATATATATATATATATATATATATATATATATATATATATATATATATATATATATACATATATATATATATATATATAACACCTATTTTTTCTCATTAAAGATAAGCACAAAAATAGAGTTTAAAAGAGTACAGAATGAAATAAAAATTCTCTTAAAAGTGACAGTTGAAATGTAAATTTTATTTCAAACTAGCCGCTTAAGGCGGCCAGCTGTCCGCCAAGCTAAAGTTTTTCACAAATAAAGTTTTTTAAACATAGCAGGAAATCTGAAGATTAGTGGACAATTCTTCTTCCGCGTTCTTCAGATGTTTCTTGGGCCCTAGCACTGCTAGTGGAGACACGATCCTCTTCCAATCTTCTTTGACGTTTCTCAGGTGTTTCTCGGATCCTAGCACTGCTAATTGAGACACGAACCTCTTCTAATCTTCTTTGACGTTCCTCAGGTGTTTCTCGGGCCCTAACACTGCTAGTTGAGACACGATCCTCTTCCAATCTTCTTTGACGTTCCTCAGGTGTTTCTCGGGCCCTAGCACTGCTAGTTGAGACACAATCCTCTTCTAATCTTCTTTGACGTTTCTCTGATGCTTCTTGGGCTCTAGAATTGCTTGTCGAATTTCGGTCATGTTCCATCCTTCTTTGACGTTCCACAGACGTTTCTTGGGCCCTTCTTCTTCTTTGAGAATCTCTTAATATCTTTCTCTTTGACAAAATACAAAGTTTTTTGGAAGGCGGTTCTGCCATGTCAGTAATCGGGTTTTTAAGAAGTCAACGAATACTTTAGAACAACAATTACTATGAAAGCAAATCATGAAACTTCAATATTAAAATCTAAGTGCTTACCTGCAAACTGAAACTTTCTGAAAATAACTAATTACATTTAATAAAAACTTGTTAAAATAAAGAATAGAAAAACCAAAGAGATCCAAGGTAAGTGTGATCGTTCCTTCAAAAACAGTTAAATTCCTATTTTATATATTATATAGCTACAACGCTTAAGAAAAAAAAACTAAAATGTTAAATACATGAAAAGAACACGAAAACGAATTAATTTTAGTAAAAATATACCCTTGGCGAAATTGGCGACTTATGTTTGGCGCCATTCCTGTTAGCGGAACACTGTGGTAACAGGAATGGCGGCCAAAACTGTATAAAATTGTAATGAACCCAATATAAGCAAAATTAATTAACGCAATAAAGTGATTTTTGAATCGAAACAAAAAATAATTGAGTAAGTACAGAAAGAAAAGGAAAAAAAAACTCACTTCTTCATTAAGCTTGAATATTCTCAGATTTATGTGCACAGAATTCTCTAATAGCAGTTAGATATTGTCTAAATTTATTAGGAATGGAATTTGTGTACCTCCATCGCCAAATAAGTTCAGCGAAATACGAATCGAAAATGGCGTCCGTGGTACCGTACTGGCGGTGAAATTTTTTTTTTATAGTCCCTTTTTATGATTGCCCACAAACCTTCGATCTGATGAACCATAAGCAAAAGTAACCTTACCAGCCGGTATCCAACGCAGAACTAACGGACCTCTGAAATTACATTTACAGTTGAACATTTAAAAATAAAGCTTAAATCTAAATCTATCAGAATCACGATTGGGTTTCAACATCGCCCAGCTTGGCGATCAACCGCGAACACAACTTGGCGAGAATCAAGGGGCACCCTCAAATATAGTCTACCCCAAAAATTATCGTCTTCGCTTAAGAAAAAAAAAATAGAGCGTGGAAAGAAGAAGAAAAACTTATTATAACAATTATGAACAGCGACAAATATATCAAAGCGAAGCGTTCTATTTTCGTATCGAATATGTTGCCACATTTTTAATACAAAAGTTAAACTTTTCTCCACTTTAATAAATGTAAACTAATGCGAACCTTACAATTAAATTATTAATTCCTTCGTATATTATTGATTTAAGTTGTCGAAAATTAATATTTCAATTGTAAGGTTCGCATTAGCATACATTTATAAAAGTGGAGAAAAGTATATGCATTTTTATGGCTCTTTGAAGACGAAAAAGCAAAGATTTTCTTACAAAATGACTGATAACTAAAAAACTAATCCAAATTTTTGAAAAAGGAAAAAAATACTTCTTCATTATGTCAAAACACATTTATGTACCGAGTTTCGTGCCTGGGCGAGGCTTCTGGGGCGATATATTGGGATTACACACACACACAGCCGCGTTTATTATTATGTATAGATAAGGGAAAAGAGTTTAATATACATTACAATTTTAATCTAATAAAAATGTTGTTTTCCTCCTTAAATATAATGACATTTATACGCTTAGCATCTCTTCTTCTATTTTAAAAATAATGTTTGTATTGACCGTGTGAGAGCTAAAATAACTCAAATTTTAACAAATAAAAAAATAGATAACATATTTTAATATTGGTTTTCATATTATATTTGTTTCCACTTGAATAGTTAACCATAATTAAAATCTATAGGTATTGAATCATTTTTATTATAAAAATATTAGAAAATTATAATGATGAAAATATTTGATCCGGTTTTATTTATAATGAAAGTATCCGAATAGAAATGTCACTGTGAAAAAGAAAAAAAAATTTTGAATTTATTGAAAAAAATTTCTATTTTTCGGAACAATCCGAGATAACCGAAAAGTAAAATGCCCTCAATATGAATTCTCCTTAAAAACATATCCTAATTCACTTTGTTTGTGCTTTAATTTCATATTTTGCAATCTGACAACTTAGTTATGATGTGTTTATTAAAATTTAAAAAAAGAAGATTAGCAATCGCTTATTAGCGAAAAAAATATGAATGAAATTTTACGCTACCCACGCTTAAGTCAAGTTTCTCGTAAGTTAACTACATTTTAATAATAATCGCCCCATTTAAATATTTCTTCTTTGTCACCAAATTGTTTTTTTAAAAATAATTAATTTAATTTTTCTCAGCCACTACTAAAAAAAAGCAGTTGAAACGTTAGATCTTTCAATAGAAAAATATGTAGATTAATATGGTATAAAAAAAATTCATACCTCATAATTCAAACTTTTTCATCTTCAATTAAATTAAATGATAAAAAATAATAAATAATAATTAAAAAAAAAATTATGAATGAAATTGTCTTAGGGTAACAGGGTTTTATAAGCGGGCGCATATTTTTTTCAAATTGATTTCTTAGTTTTAAAAATATGATTGAAAACGCAAAAAGTGAAATTAACATTAAGGGGTCCGAACTTTGGATCGCTCTCCTGACCAAACTATGGAGACAATTTTTTCCAGATTGCGGATACCCCCTATATTTTGAAGATTAAAAATCCAAGTATGTAAAAAACACCCAAATGTTTTTTTTTTCTACGTATTTAGCCATATCTCGAGAACTTTTGAAGCAAATTGAAAAATTTCCACACACAATTTATAAAATTTTTTGGTCGGAAGATAATTCTATGCAAGAAAAAAAATTTAGTAAGCATATACTATTTACTATTATTTTATTTAATAACAGTCGTAAAGCTTTTGAATAGTAAGATGCATAAATATTTACATAATTTTAAAGTAACTAATTTTACAACACAAAATAAGAAATGTGAACAAATTGGTTGAATAGTTTCTGAGAAATCAAATTTTAACTATACGACTTTTTTAAAATTTGAATAGTTTGAGTTTTTCATCCTGTGCGAAGAAAGGGTATCCAGTTACTTAAAAATGAAATATGTTTTCATAATATGTGACAAAATTTGGTAATTTTGTGGTATATTCTGACTGTGAATCAGTTGTTTTCTTTTTCTCGAGTTAAGAGTATCTCATTGCTCAGGAGAAAATAGATCAAATTTGAAAATTATTTTGATTTGAATCCCAATGCAGCATATTCTTCAGTTGTTTAGCGTTGTCACACAATTAATTTATTGCTTACGTATTAAAAAAAAAATACATGGTACAAATACATTAAATATTAATTTTATGTTCTATTAGATCAACAAAAAAATATACTATTTCTCTTTCACCTTCGGCTCTTTCAGAATGACTATTTTTAAGGTAGACTATTGAAAAAAACATGATTTCGGACAAAACTTTTTAAATTGAGTTTATTATACATTTTGAATTCTTATAATTTTAGCTTTCGAAAAATACTTTACTTTTGTTTGTACTCAATTTTGCACTTATCTGAAAATCATATTTTTTCTCATTTTACACCATCTTAAGCACCATATCTAGTCTTAGTATACAGTTTTCATGAAGTTTTATGATTATAACACATGTGTTTTAAACTACAGACTAGAAGAAAAAAAGTAGAATTTTCATTTTTCTGTGCTCCCTAACTCTGTGGTATATGAACTTGTTTTTAAGGTTCAACGCATAGTTGATAGCCTTCTATATAAATTCTGTAAGGATATTTTTTGTTTTGGGTGGTAAAAATTATTTTAGAGTGCTTAGCGTATCTGGAGAATAAAATTGCTCTATTTTTATCTAAAAATAGCTATTTTAAAAACATAAATATATTTATGTTTTTAAAACATAAATATATTTATGTTATAAAAAAATATTGTTTTTGTTTATAAAAACAATATTTTTTTTGCTAGTTTTGTAAGTTTTCTACATAATAAAACAAATAAACTAATATTTTATAATTTTATTTTAATTAAAAAAGTTTTCGAAATTAGCCGAATACCTTAAACGAGCAGCATTTGGCTTCCCCTCCCCATAATGCGGAAATGGCAAAATTTTCCCCTTATATCGCAACGTGTAATGGATAAATGTTTCGCTTAAATATTTCCGTGATAGCTCTGACTTTAATATCTCCAAACATAATATGTAATGGTATGTATTTGATAATGCTTTTAAATTCGCTTTATTATTTTTATTTAAAAAATCGATACTGCATCCACGAAAGGAAATCCTCAATAATCGGAAAAAAAAGGGTTTGGGTGTTTACCTGTGTCGGACTTCGCTTTCTATATTTTAATTCCCGGAACCCTTTGTCGTGAAATCCTGAATGCAAGTTTTAGCATACAATTATATTTGTTCAAAAATCTTAATTATTCCATCCTAAAGGGATCTTTATTATCTTATTATCTTTATCGTCTTATTAATAAGATATAATCTTATCTATTGATAAAAATGAACTTCATGTTTTCCTTATTTTATTGATGTAAAAACATCGGGAAATAAATAATAATAATGAAAGAGGATATAAAGTTATTTTAAATTTTACAATTGTAACGTTATGTGCCTGTTAATTTTTTGCATGTTGTAGTAGTCTTTAATTCACTGATTAATTAAGGTTTCTTTTCACTCCGAACAAGGAACCAGCCAGTTTGGAATAATAATAAAAATGCGTCTGTGTTTAAAAGGGAAAAAAATTACATAAATAATAATTTAGATGTTTAGATGTAGTTAATTTACGTCGCACTAGAGCTGTACAATGGGCTATTGGCACATAAATAATAATAATTATTATTATTATTGTGTATTAAGTTTTTCATTATTTAAATACATATCTGGTAACATCTAATATGCCTCTCTAATTTTTTTTTTAACATCTCATACACAAACTCTTAAAATAAAAATCGAAAAATAGAAAATAAAGTCTTCTTCAACTATGCATAAATAATCAATATCTAAGCAAAACGATCAGATTGATTCTCAAAAAGAAAAAAAATCGAAATTAAAAATTCTGTAATTTTAAAAAAAAAATTGAAATTTATTCACGTTAAGTTAACAGTTAAAAATGATACTTTCAGCATTACCAATTTCAATTTCGTAGTCGCTTTTCAGTGAAAAGTATATCGATTTACAGGGTATTTTTTTATAACAATTTAACAAATATAACAATTAATTATTCTAGAATTAATTTTAACATGTTACTTTTTTACTTCATCGTACTTCCGATACATTTACATCAGATAAAAAAAAGTCGTTTTTCAAATAACATGAAATAAATTTGGACATTTTATCTGCTTTATATCAAAATTTCATTTCTGCAGATACAAAAAAAAATGAATTGAAGTAAAATAAAGCATTTAAGTATTATAAATATATCTATACAGGACTGTAAGCATTCAAATGAGAACCAATTAAAACTGTATACCTTGCACATTTAATTAAAAATTCTGAAGGATTTTTGCTTGGCAACCATTTTTATTTTAAATATTTTTTAAGTCCTGTTGATGAAGTCTTCTCTATAATAAAGTTTTGAATATTTTGAGTTTTTTAAAAAGTAATATTTAGTCAATTATTATCATCAATTGATCAGCATACACAGTAAAGTTATTTTGTAAATAAAAATTTGCAAAATGTCTAAGAACAAGAAACAATCCACATTACCATCCATTTTCACTGCTATTTCAAATCTTTGAGCCAAAGAGATTACCTAAACCATAACATTACCTCCAACCTACTTCACAGTAACAATTTGATATCTAATTCTCGTTCCTTTCAGATGTCGAACATACTTCCTGCCATCAGTATCAAATAAAATTTAATTCGGAATTATCAGAAGAAAAAAAAAAACTTTTTCCGATTCCGGTTTTTTCAAGTTAAATGGTGATCAAATTTTAAATTGGTTATTTAATTTATTACTAGTTAAAGGCTTCTTAACCGTTTTTCACTCAGGCCATTCAAACGTCTCTTAACGATACTGTAACTACAGTTGCTTTCATCGCGTAATTTCCGTGCAATTTTTGCTGCAGTTAACTCTAATTTAAATTCCTGTTTTTCATAACTTTAGCCTCTTTCCGTTATTTACTAATTATAGGTTCTTATTTTAAACTATGACCAGCTCATTTGTCAAGGATGCTTTCAAGCAACAGTTCGATGAGGTCAGAAAAAGCTCCACAATTTTGTGACCAGTAGCATTATGGTAGCAATGTGGTTTGCATTACTAACTGTCAGCCTTTACTTATGCTCCTTTCCCACTTTTTATTCTGTGTTTGGACATTGAAGTAGTTCTTCTTAACAAAACCAAAATTATAGTATGTTTCCGCTATCTCCCATTCTTTTCACGTTAAATAGTTTTTGTGGGCTCAGTTTTATAAGGTTTCATAAAAAAATATTATTTGAGTATGATGGTTATTACAGACGTTGAAAATTTCAATATGTGTCGTTGTAACATTTTTGAAAGCGAAAATAATAAAAGCCATTCAATATATTCTTAAGCTCACAATAAGCTACCATAGAATGTGAAAAAGAAAGATTTGGTTTTTGGAAAAGTTCAAGCTGATGGTTGCTTAACAATAGGAAAATATACTAGTCATTTACCTTACCATTTACCTTATATAGACTTGAATATTTCTATAGCTGCAATGCAAATAAAAAGAAAGATTTTATATCTTAGGATGAAAGATAGATATCATACATCAATATATCTTTTCTTTACGAGTAGAAACTTGCCAAAGTCAACTTATTTGATATCTTTTTTTCCTTAAAAAAGTAAAATGTAACAAAAATAAAAAATTCTATTTCTATTTCGCCTTTACCGTCATATTTTCGCTACAAAACTGTATTTTTTTTTAATTTTACATTTAACCCATATAATTCAAGCGTTAGAATGGTATTTTATCAAAATACTGACCGTAAATAAAACGAATAAAAAAAATTTATTTTATTTCCCTTTTTTGAAAAATAATAAATTACGATATTTCGATGAAATCCTATCTTATTTTGCAAATGATATATTTTATTTGAAAAAACAAATCACAATTTACTTGAGCACAATAATGAGTGTCTTCTACCACTAGACCAGTTCAAACTATACCTCTATGAAGAAAAAAAAACTGCAGTGTACAGTTTGATGCAAGAATAAGGTTTATTACTATTACTACAGAACCATCGTGCTTATAAAGAGAGAAAGACATAGATTATTATAAAGTGCATACGTATTATGATGATATTTTTTAATTCCTAATTATGCTTTATGGAAGGTTAATTTCAGAAATAATTTGCAACTTTCAAGCAAAAAAATATATTTTACAAAATGGATGAAAATTTAAAAAATGTTTTATATTACAAAAACTTTCCGTTTTATTTACTTAATGTTTCGTTAAAGAGCTTTTCTTCTGCACACAGCTCAAAGTGCGTGACCTAACATATGAAGAAAAGATATTAAGAAAATTTACATATGATTCCGTTTTTCAAACTTTTACGAAAAATGTTCTGCCTTCTTTAGAATAAACTAATGGATCCATATAAATTCATAATGTAACGTCGTTCATTTGTCTAAATTACTAAGCACATTTTTATAAATAATTGTTTTGAAAAGTGCAATCTGGACTATCCAGGACTTTGTCTCATAAAGATTATGCTCTATGTTTAATCAAGTAAGTCCCCGAGTGTCTAAATTTGGAACGAACATTGGAAATTCTCCTTTTAAGCTGTGTCCATTTTCTTGAAGATGCATTTTGAGCTGTGTACAAAAAAGCTCAACGACAATTTTCGCACAGCGACAAAATAAAATTTTTGAACTATTATTTTTAAATAAAATTTTGAACTATTATTTTTTTAAAATTCAGTTGAATGTTTTAAATAAGTCAACTGAACTGAAAATTTTAAAATAGTTGAAGTTGAAATATGTGGAAGAGAATAGTATTTAAAGAAAAATAAAATTGATGGTAAAGTTTTGATCTAAAAGAAATTAATTGTGGGACAAATTATAAGTTTACAAAACTTGGCATGATATACCCTAAATATTTTGATATAATTATTAAAAATATTTTTGAAGATGGCTTTACTCGGATGATTAACAACCTATTTTATCTCATTAATCAACCTATTTTATATTTATGAAATAAAATTAATTCCATAGCTGCCTTTGATTTCTTGGATGTCTTTTTATAGTATTCCACTTTCTAAATTTAAAGATATTACTTTTGATTTTTACTATTATAAAAATTTTAATAAAATGTGATTTTGAATATTTGGAAAATCAGAATTAACTAATTTTTTTTAATTAACTAATATATATATATATATATATATATATATATATATATATATATATATATATATATATATATATATATATATATATATATATATATATAGCATTTATGTAGTTAAAATTTACAAATTTACTATACCCTGCACAGTAAGTGTTTGTTGATGGCATGAAATTGTTGTTCTCTGATTTAGAACATTATACGGAGTGATGTTTTGTAATACTTTAGAAAAACGTAAAAAAGAAATCCAAAAAGATAATTTAATGCATGTGCTTTGAAAATCTGTTGACTGCTACCAAAAAAATATGTTAAGAAGAAAGATATATTATAAATAAATAAATAAAACTCATCTCCATTAAACAATATAATGTTTGAAACTATCAAATAAAGTAAATAGTAATATTTGTTGAAAAATTCAAAATTTTCAACTTACAATTTTTCTACAGTTTCATAATGATAAGAGTTAAAAATTTAATCTTATTCATTACACTCATATTTCATTTCATTATATTGAAAATTCCTAACTTTTAAAATAAAAATTGCAATTTCACGACCTAGTTACTCAAATGTCAGATTTGAAATGCAAGTAAAACACTAATTTATGAAACTGCAATTCCTATACTCAAATACCTAACGAAAAAAAATTTATTTCCACTTAAACATCTTTTAAAAAAAAACAAAAAAAAAAACAATCTTACATTTCCTTGAGACATCTTTTTAATCTGAATTTCAATATAACTTCCATCCCAATAATTGAAACGAAACTATCAAAATTGGTGTGTTTTAAAAATTATTATTTCATAAAATATTTTCTTTTAAGTTTTGCGCAATTACAGCTTTTAATGAAGCTTAGTAGAAATTTATATTCATTTCAAAAATTTGTGTGCATTAGTCTTAATCCTTGGAAACTTAAACCATTCAGTAATTAATAATATATTCCGTTTAATTTAAAAGTTACTAAGCAAAACATAAGTTGCATTACATTATATTTAGTTTATAATTATATAAACACCTTTAGTTGTTTTAAATTTAACATTAAGCAATAAAAATATTTAATGAAATATTCTTAAAAATGCAAAACTTGTGGAAACAAAATTTAATTTGTATTCGATACTTTGCTCAATTTATAAACTTCTTTATAAATTAGTCCCGACTTGAAGAAAATTGATCAGATCTGAAAGTTTCCGTATACAACGATATAAAATTATTTTTATACTAAAATATAAAAAAAAACATATATAGGTTATATATAAGCATTTATTTCTATAGGTTTAGATTGATTAAATAGATAATAAGTTGATTAGAAATTATTATGAAAATCTAATACTTACCTTGCATCCTTGAGCGGCCGACTTCACAACTTATTCTGGAAACACACTCAATCGCCACGATCCACAATTTCTAACAGAATTCCTTAAAATAAATAGTTCGAGTTGGTTTTTAAATTAGATTTTCAAATTATTAACATATAAAAATGAATATTACAATTTTTTAAAAAAAGGGTTAAATTGTGTATTTAATTATTTTATTTTAGCTTAGATGTAAATAAAGATAAAAGTTTTATTTCCAAAAAATAGTAATAATGTATCAAAATTGTTTTTCCAATTATTTTATTTCGATCAAACTTAAAAAGTCTATTTCTCTCATTGTAAGAAATTAAAATTTATTTAACAAACTTTCATGTCTTGTTATTACATTAACTATGTGAAAAATAAAATATTTCATATAAATATTACTATGTAAATGTTTAACTGTAAATATACAAACATAATTGTACTACATACATATCTTGTAAATGGCATTTTATTGTTCTGACACCTATTTATTTTATGAATAAATGACTGGAAATAAATAATTCTATTTCAGTATTTTTTTTGTTATCTATATATGTGTTACCGGCAAAGTATGAAATCCAGCATTGTATACAATGCCTAAAATTATCCGGCAAAGTATGAAATGGTTTATATTTCACACATTGCCTAGGTGTTCTATAGATTGCCAAATGTTATTGTGATGCCACAATTGGCATTACATATTTATTTCCTATCCTTTAAAATATCTTTGATTACTTAAACTTATTTTTATTTATAAAATTATATTTAAAATAAATCAAAGACTTAATCTTTTAAAACGAACATAAAATATTTATGTAACGGATACATTTTATTTCATTTCTATGCAGACTTATTCACTGTCGCCTCTAATCGAAAACAAATATCTATTTATAACTTTTTATTTTAAATTTCTAACCACAAAAATGTTTCAGTTGCATGGTTGTAATAATTCCCATAAATTTGTTGGCGACTCATGATCGCCAAGGTATTATTTTAACCCAATATCGATATGCGGGGTTGGCTTTGTTACATTTTCATAATTCGCCAATTTTGGATCTCTACCCATGCTTCTCCAGTGTCCGTTGAGAACAGATTACAGGTACTTTTAATTTGGCTTTTGTTTTGGCTGGTCATGGGGGAATCGTCTCCCATGGCCTGTCCTTTTTTATTATTATGCAAAATTTATTTAACTGAAAATCTTATGGATAAAAAATATGTAACTTTTGTATCTCGAGCTCTACAAATACTTCTAAATAAAAGTATTATTAATTATGATTTCAACTGTCATTTTCACCATCTTCATTTGGGCCACTATACTATACGAATTTTCCACCCACACCTGAATAGTTCATCTCAATATAATTCCACCCTGATATTTCTTCATCAACAAATAATTTGGCACCACTGACCATTCCTTCTTCACTATATAAATTGCCATTGACTTATCGTTTTCTTCACAGTTATTTAGGCAAAGTATGAAAAAAACGCCCTGATGAGATTATTATGTAAATGATGTGCATGTTACTGTGAATGACCGAAATCGGTGGTTGTTGACTTTCACCGGTGAATGTTGACAATCACATAGTCGCTTTGGTGAATGTCCGAAATATTTATTACATCCGATTAGATATTAATTTATTCGTGGATTTAATTACATTTGTTCGATATTTTAATACTTACTGACGATAGATTAGAAGAAACATCAGTGTTTGGAGTATCGGGCAAATATATACCGGGCAATTTCATTTGACTTTAAAAAAACATCAGTGTAGGGTAAACCGGGCAAATATATACCGGGCAGTGGCAGTAAGTATTAAAATATCGAATAAATGTAATTATATCCATGAATAAATTAATGTCAAATCGAATGTAATAAGTATTTTGGACATTCACCAAAGCGACTATGTGATTGTCAACATTCACTGGTGAAAGTCAACCACCACCGATTTCGGTCATTCACAGTAACATGCACATCATTAACATAATAATCTCATCAGGACGTTTATTTCATACTTTCATACAATCTGCATACTTCATACTTTCATTGGGCATTCTATAGAATGCCTAGGCATTCTATACAATGCCTATGTGTGCGTCTGTACAATGCCTATGTACTATTTCTGTGTGTGCGTTTTTTATTCACTCCTAAACCATCCAACTGAAATCGAGAAAACTTGGCATACAGATAGTTCGAAGCACGAGGAAGGTCACTGTCGACATTAGAACATTCTACGACTAATCGTTCGAGAGGGATGAGCGAGAAACGAAACGGATTTTCTGATTGGTTAAGCGTTAGCCAATGTTTTAAATTTAACGATTCAATTTTTCACATATTTCAAAAATAACATCAGTGTAAATTGCAAGCTTATAACTCTATTTGTTCAAAAATAGTATATTGCACGTATTTAAATATTTAATAATTTTATATTCGATATGTCAGATAAATTTAATGAACATTACCTGGCAGCACGTGTGGTTTATGTCACCAAATTTGTACTTTGTCTGCTACCACGTGCTTTTATTTTATTTATATAAATTTTTTTAAACGTGTTTCTAAAAAACTGCTCATTTAAAACCAACAGTAATGGAATAGGAAAAAATATTTATATATTCAAAAGCAAAATTAATTTGAAATTGGTACTAATTCGTTTAGGAGAAAATCGACGCCAATGAGACTTATTTACGCCAATGATGCTTAATTAAGGAAAATCATGCATAATGAAATAAAAGAAATGAGCTATGTATAGAAAGCAAAAGTAATTGTAGTAACAGTATTTATTTGTCTTATAGAACTGTAAGAAATCGTCATACTCTCATTGATGACAATGATTAATTAAAATAAAAAAAAGCAAAACTGGACTAAACTAAAAAGTAAAAATAAGTAGAAAAAATCCTTTTTCGCGTTTTGGGTAACCGTAAAAAATCTGCATATTATTATTGAAACTAATGCTCAATTAATATTGATAATATGCATTAATTGAAATAAAATAAGCTATGTGCTAAAAAGCTAAGCTCTTGGAAAAAACACTAAAGGGAAATTCGCTTAAGAGAACCGTAAAAAATCTTCTTTCGCAGATGACGCTTAATTCGCTACTAGTATTATGGTAATTGGTGAATTGGTATTGATAAGAATTCTACAACGGATTTTCCGTAGTTTCCGAAAATACTTTTTCCAGTGATAGTGCATTAATATTTATAATGAATTAGAATTAAAAAAACTTTTTTCCACCACTATTTATAAATATTTTGACAGTAAATTAGAGGTCAGATAGAGAAATGGTCATGCTCCAAAATCCTTATAAAATTCTAATATTTAAAAAAAAAAATCTGCTTTAGTTGGCTGTAACAGATAAATATGCATAAACTCAAATGTAGACATAGTTATGTAAGAAGTACCAAATATACTAATATAGGTATAAAATATTTCATTGGTATATTTGGTGATTATTAATACTGCACCAATACTTAGCAGTTTTAATACCGATACTTTGGAATTAAGTGTTTTTCGGCCCCTCGAAAGGGCCGGTACCTGAGAAAATTCCTTTAATAGTGGTAAATTTTAACTATCATGAATTGCAAGCGAGGAATAGCATCTTAACAAGTGATGCTAAATACATTTTATCTTTATTCCAATGGTATGAATTACAAACAATGAGCTTTGCTTACTTCAATAATGTAAACCCACCGAAGATTACAACATATAATATTAAATTCTAAAAAAATGAAATTATTTTAGATATATT
Source organism: Parasteatoda lunata (assembly GCA_949128135.1). Lineage (NCBI taxonomy): Eukaryota > Metazoa > Arthropoda > Arachnida > Araneae > Theridiidae > Parasteatoda > Parasteatoda lunata. Next base: position 10,423,103 of record OX421970.1, read on the forward strand.
AGTTGAAAAACTTACTGGAAGAAGCAGTTAAGTAGTTAAGTGACATTTTCAGACCAAAAAAAGATGTTGTATCTGAATTATTATATTACCAATTTATTAGCAGATCTGACTGATAAATTAATTGCTTTATTTAATTTACCACTGCCTAATTTGAAATAAAAATCATGCAAGCTTACTAAAAACTTATATGGATTAGTTATGTCAAGAAAAAAGTAAAAGCAAAGAAAGTTCTTTTGCATTAAATCTAGCCATATTGACGTAACCACTTAGAGTTATTTTCTTTAATTCATTAATTCCCCTAAAAATGTCATTCACCTGGTTCTTCTATGAAGTTCTTTAATTCCGTCGGTATATGCGTCTCAGTTTTGAGCATAATTGAGTTGTTTCTCAATACTGATTTATTGATTCTTTTTCTTCTTTTTATTCACACCGTGCGAAGAACGGGTATTCAGCTAGTCTTTTATATTAGTAAAACATTTGTAGTCCTATTATATGTCATATACGCGTTTCTAATGAAAGAAAGGTTAATTACTTTGTGTCTGATGAAAATATACATACTTTTTTGACTTAAATTTAGAAAGAAATAATTAGATAACGTCCTCCTCCTCCCTCACCTAGGAATCTTAAAAAGGCTGTTCGATCAATAAACGGAGAACTGCCACTAACCTCAATTGAAGATAAAAGTTTTCTCCGTTTCAGCGGTTAGAAACTTTTAAACATCGACGGCTCCTGGCGACTTAGTTTCAATAAAATATATACTCTAAAAGAAGCAACTAATGTTTTAAACTTTTACGCGTGTTTAAAAGGCGTCATGTTTCGATCTGAAATAAACCAAATGTTTAATATAACTACTAAAAAAGACACAGACCACTGTCTACTTGAATAGAAGGACATTCTCATATTCATTTTAAAATCTAGAGTTTTTATTACAATTATTTTGTCTGCAGTTTTTAGAACTGTTCTCGTGATCGCAAGTGTTTTTGATTTACAGCAGTTTACAAATCCCTACAAATTATTTTTTAGTGTTTCTGGCCTGCGCTGACAATTTAGTACGTTTTTTTGATATGTCTTTAAATGCCATTCGTATAAAAACAAGAAAATGGACACTTGGCAGATTCCTATGTGATTTCTGGAACAGGTGCGATGTTTTGTTTTCCACAGCTTCAATTCCCCACTTGTGTAGCATAAGCCTAGATCGAAATTATGTTATTGTGTACTCTCTTAACCATCAGTTCATGGTAAATTCATGGTAAGAAGAGTCACGAAATTAAACAAACAATCGTCTTTTTTATGGTTTTATTGGGTTTCAGAATATATAGAACAGTGGTTGAACTGATAGTTTAGCTTATATTTTCAACGTTCAATAAATTAATCAGTGGAGATGCACTTAGTTTTTCTAGAATTCAATCCAATAATCATATTTTGAGAAAATATTATCTTTATATTTTACTTTTATTCTCCCCTCTTCTTCTGCTTATTCTACATAGTGCAGCTTATTACATTATTAAATTAATTAAAAATGTAATACACAAAAAAAAAAAATAGTGCGTGGAGTCCCTCCGCGCGGAAGAAGTTAAACTTCGTAACCTGCGACGTTAATTGTAGAAGAATCAGCAGTTGTAGAAGGATCACTAGTTCTATTCAACGACTTTTTTTCCTGCTCCGCTCGCTTTCGTGCTCTGTAATCACGGTAATATTGTGCACTTTTCCCTAGTGGACCTCTTGAACCAGTGGAAGTGCTTGTGGTTGCCTCATCGTCTCGCCCTGGAAAATGTATTTGTATTAATAATGTATGTGAATGCGTCATAGTGTAATTTCAAAAGAGAAAACCTAACAATCAATTGATATTCACAAGAGACGTACCTTGACATGACCTTAAATCCGTCGCATTGTCCGTGGGATTGTTTTCACTCATTTTATACAATTGTTATCCACTAAATTTGAAAAAAAAATACTATTCTATTAAATTATATGTGTATCAAAACAAAGTAAAAAAATATTTATAGAAAAACAATACTTTTATGACTTTTATTATTTTTATGCTAGTGAGAACCAAAACAATATGGAAATGAATGAGGGAAAACTGGATCCTACCACGTGATTTCCCGGCCAATAAAAATGTAGCGTTAAACGTTTAACGCTTCGTTGTTGGAAGTCGCATAAGAAGTATAACTTCAAAAATGCATGCATAAAAAAAATAAAACTAGTGTTTAGAGAACTACACGAATTGTCAATGTTTCCTTCAATAAGCAAAAATACACTCTTGGCCCAATTCCTTTTCTCCGTGACTTGATTCTAAAGCTTCGCTTAACTTTCAACAATACCGACGAAGAGCCATATGATACCTCAAAAATAGCCGCTTCAGTTTACGTTATGGACAAATGTGATTTATATTTTGAAATAGTCTTTATCGTATTTCTGAGATCCTATGCAATCTTTCATCTTCTATGTCAATGTCGGATATCGACAGAACCATCTGTTTGTTGGCTATCTATTCATGAATTGTCTCACACAGGCAATCTTGAATTTCTAGGAAAACAGATGTATTCACCACTTAGGGATTCACCATTTAGGAGAGGGATAGTATTAAGAGACTTTCTCTGGCATTCTAAATATTCTCACATTTCTATTTCATCATCATTTAAATTAGATATTTCCTGCCATTTAATAAAGTTTATCTTTTGAATACAAGAACTCATTAAATAAATCCATTCCTGGGAGGTAAGCAAATGCTTGTATTAAATTACTTAATACAGTTATATTTATCTGTTTATGTACTCTCAGAATTGTTCTCTGTTTTATAGCTTATATATCAAATTTTTTTATATAGTATATTCGACATTAGTTCATGATTGTACCGTTCATTGTTAGTGCATGAATTTATTTTAATGCATGGAGTTTGTTGTTATTTTATATTTATGATATTAATGTAACGTTTATATTTCTAAAAATGTAAATAAAAACTTAGAATTTTTGGGATTTTTCAATAACTTTGCATTCATTCATAAATTAAATGCCAAGCTTTATTTTATATAAAAAAAAAAACTTTATATATATATATATATATATATATATATACATATATATATATATATATATATATATATATATATATATATATATATATATATATATATATATATATATATATAATATATATATATATATACATATATATATATATATATATATATATATATATATATATACATATATATATATATATATATATATATATATATATATATATAAATGAATGAATGTATGTGTGTGTGAGAGTGAGTGTGTCTGCTGTCTGTCTGATTGCCCTTTATAGACTCCTAAACCATCCAACCGAGAGCAATTAAATTTTGTATACAGATAGTTCAAAGTACGGGAACTTGATAGCAATAGCAAACTATGCTACCAAATTAGTATTCCTAAAGATATCCAATTGTTAATTTTGCTGTTAAATTGCTATACAATTTAAAACGTGTTTCGGTGAAACTAAATAACTTAAAATCATAGGTAATTGAAGTAAATAATATGTCCTAAAAAGCAAAATTATTGGAGAAATGTTACTCATTTGCTTAGAAGAACCGTAAAATATCACCATACCATTTTTGATACCAATTATGCTTAATTAATATTGTTAATAGGTACTGATAGAAATAAAAAAACCTATTGTAATAAAAGCCAAAAGAAAAGGTATTACATCATTTAAGAGAAAAGTAAAAAATTGCCAAAATATTATTGACGCCAATGATACTAAAATATTTATTTTGGTATAAGTACTATTTGGAGTATAAATAAGCTTTCACCAAAAAACCATAAGAAATGGCGAAATAGTACTAAATTTGTTTAGGAGAAAAGTAAAAATTCATTCTACCATTTTTGCCTCTATCGATGATCATATAATTTTGGTAATGACTGCTAAATAAAAAAAATGCTGCTGAAATTTTAAAAAATTCAACGTATTAAAAAGCCAGATTGATGAACAAAAGGTATTAATTGGTTTTACCGGGCAGTGGCACTTAACCTTGAAAAAACATTGATGTATGGCATCCCGGGCAGTGGCACTTGACTATAGACCTAGTATATACTTCGGACATTTACCAAAACGACTATGATATTATCAACATTCACCGGTAGAAATCTACAATCACTAATTTTGCTCATTCACAGTAACACATATATATTTCTTTTACGTGGCCCATAAACTCAGTTATTTCTCAATCCAATGACAATACTATTGTTATTATTCATTTTATTTAGCGGTCTTAAGTAACAATTTAAGTAATGTTGAAAAAAAATAGCCATGCGGTAAGTATTTATTTAGATTCATTTTGCTAATTGTCTTAAATAGTAATTTAAGGGCCGCGATGCCTCAGGGGATACAGCGTTCGCCTTCCAAGCTTACGATCCTTAGTTATGGCTTGAGAGTCACGCGAGGAGGAAGTAGTACACCCATACTCTAGTATGTGTGATTTAATGGTTGCTGGATATTTTTTTAAAAATTATAATTAAAATTCAATACACAATGAACTTTAACAGTACCACGGACATCTGTTGAAAATCGTTAAAATTGATATCTGAATACTTCCGAAAGGGAAACAACACGACGGTAAATAAGTATAATATAATAAAATATACTGTTTAAAAATAATTAAGGTATTAGAATTGGAGGACGGGTTTAAGCATTAGAAAATTTAAGTTCAGTTGTACTGTGCATTCATCTTGGTTACTATTAAAGTTTGTGTTCTACAAGATAATTTCAAAAGGTGACCAAATTGGTCGCCCAAGGAAGCTAGTAATATTTAAATTCATGAATCACAAGCATAATAGAATAAATCGGAAATCATTCTTTTAAAATAATGAAAATTATATAATTGACAAACATTCATATTTTAAAATTTAAAAAAATATTTATACATTCTCTTAAGATACTATTTTTTTTTTATTCGGTCAAAAATTCAACTTATTTTTTTGTACATTTATTATTTTAAATTAATTTAAGAAAACATTTAAGAGTATACATGTTATGTGGAATGCTAGGTAAAAAAAAGAAATATATAAAAATCAAATTTAGAAAAAAATATGGCCGAATCAATAAAAGTGCAGTACAATAACCCATTAAAAATTTACAGGCAAAAACAACTTAACCAAAAAAACAGGGATAAAGACAAAGAAAACACATACCTATTAAGTAGCGATGGAGAGAAGTCATATTATTAAAATCTAAAAAAAAATAAAAAGTTCAGTAAGGGAAAAAAACAGAGTCACTTGTTAGGATGAATACAGATCGTTTTATTTCATATTAGCGACATCAGAGATAGAATCACAGGCAGCCCATCGAAGGGAGGGCGTGGCAGTCTGGAGTGACTAATTTTCGTGTTAAATTCGTGTTTTGAATGTTAAATTCCATACCAGAAGATTTAGTGGTGTCTTAGATATCATGTTTTAATATTGTGAGAGTTTTTTTTAATTCTTTAAATATTTTTTTGGATAATTTTATTATGAGTTCGCTCAATTCATATCTTTAATTATCAAACTTCTAATTAAAATGTAGAGTGAGCAAAAAAATGGACTACTCTGCAGATTATAGGATAAATATTAATTTTTTATCTAAATTATTAATTTTTTTTTAACTCTTCACTTTCTAAGACTCACTCTTAATGGTTCGAAGGGGTGACTTCAAATATGCTAATAAGTAAATTCAGACGAAGCTTTAAGTTATGAAATTAGACAAAAAAAATCTACTTTTTCTAAATAAACATGCCACCTTTTCGACTTTCTGACCCCCCAAATACTGAATCCGTCAAAAAAAGGTATTTTTTAGAGATTTGGGTAAAAAATATATATGCTTAATAATGTATAATGTTTATTATATATTATTTAATAATATATAAAACAATATATATTTAACATATTTAATTATTTTTTAAAAATATATAATCAAAATGACCCACAAATTTTTAACAAACACTATAACTTTAACTACTTTAACTACTACTTTAACCAACACTTGTTTATGCTATGACTTCATTTGATTGTATTATATCTAATTTTATCTTAATAATGTACTCACTCCAATCAGTATTTAAAGCATAATCTTATTGACTTTTGAAGTGAAAGTTTCAATTTAGTTCAAAAAAAGTAATAGATTCAAGTACCTTTTTTTATTTTAATCTAAGATGTATTTCTTTGGAAATTCAATTGTTAACAATTCATGTCCCTTTTAAAGTTTTTCACACTCTTTAAAATTCATGTTTGAATTTAACGTGTCTATGAAACATTTGTATCAAGTGCGTGATAGCTGGACGTTTAATTAGCAGCAACATATGAGAAAATATTGCAGTATTAAAACTAAAGTATTTATTAACAAAGCATTAAATTATGCTATGAATTCATAAAATGTATTTTCATGAAATTTAAAATGTTCTTAAAGCTATATGTAAGAGCAGTCAAATTAATAAAAAAATATTTATGTATCCTCACAACTGGGAACTTTGTGAAATATTTCCATGCAAAAATTCTTTTAATTTTTTTTTTACTCAACTGTAAGTGATTCGCAAAAACATTGAACGAAAGCCTTAAAAATATATCAATGGCATTCTAGAAATCTTGAAAGAAAAAACATCAAATAAAAAAAAAAGCAACGGAATACAAGCATTTGAGAAAGATTTGCCAACTTGGTGACACCAGGAACGAAAGAATATGAACAACGCACAGTGGGCCAGAAGACCATGATCTTTGGCCAAAATTCAAAATTAAATTTTCAACTAAAATATGTGTAGGCAGTTCAATATCGCCCAAATTAAGTATTCATAATCATTCCAAACATTATAATTTACTTTTTGGACCCACAAGAGTACAATGTACTGAAAAATATGTTTAAAAAAATATTTTTAATGTAACTTTTAAATTTATATTTCAGAAATATATATATGAATTTCACCTTACTGTTACATTTTTATCAGAGTATTTAGTCTGAAATTATAGTACAATTTTTCAATTTGTTGGATTTGTTAGTACTCTTGACCAACTCATAGTTTATATCTTATCATTTGACACTTTACAATGTTTGAACCACTTTCGAAACTTATCTCCAAAAAGTTTCACGAGGTAATTAGCTAAACTTTTTTTTTTGTTTTCTTCTTTGATGTTTCTTCTTTCAAAAAAACCTGCCCCATTTTGCCCATATTGCAAAGGTGGACTAAATGTACACTGTAAAAAATTTCGAGCTACGTTGCACCAAACATTGATATTCATTTGCTGGCTACATAAATTGGTGTTCAGTTTTACTACATATTGGTGCTTTCACTAGCTCCAAACAACGAAGTAGGTTGCACCAAAAAAATGGGATTTTTAAAAAAGCTTAAAGCTGCGAAAGGTTGCACGAAAAATCAGTGTTTTTAAAAGAACTGAAAGCGGAGGAAGGTTGCACCATTATTTGGTATTTTTGAAGAGAACTAAAAGCGAGGAAGGTTGCACCATTATTAAGTATTTTTAAAGCGCCAAAAAGCAGAGAAAGTTAGCATCATTATTAAATATTTATAAAAAAAAGTGAAGATAATTTAAATCAAATTTATATAAATCAAATTATAATTTAACTATTTAAATCTATAAAAATTAAAAAAACTATTTTTATTTTAGATGTGTTATGTAAGATAAATTTATATTACATAACACATCTAAATTAAAAATAGTTTTTTTTAAATTTTTTTCTTACTTCAAGTTATGTATGTAAAATTAAAATTCTTTTTTAAATTTCATTCGTTAAAGCACCAGCAGATGCTATTGAGTTAGTACTGCTAATGTTTTAAACAGAAGAAAAAAGGAATTTTAATTTTAGGCTGAAGCAAATTCTCATTACTATGTATTTTGATATTATTTTATTATTTAAAAATGAAAATATTACTTTCACAAATAAAAATTTATGTGAAAAAGTAGACAAATATTGGATTAGTCGACTCGCAATCTCTAACTAAGGAAACATTCAAATATTAATTACATTGGCTCATGGAAATAATAAATTTGAAGTAAATTATGAAATGTAAAAATAATGAAATAACTTGGAAATTTGAACAAAAAATATACAGATGGAGATCGATATTCAAACACAATTTATTCATTTACAATCAGTTTTGATTTTTGTATAAATAGACAGAATATAATAATTTTTATGCAAATTCTTAAAATTTATATATATTTTACTTTTTATACATATCCCAACATTTATTTAAAAAATACAAAATATTTACTCAATAATAAGATAGATATTATGTTCTTGTTACTAAGAGAGTACATTCAATTCAATTTTATTTTTAATTTACAGTAATTTAAAATAAAAGTTATGTAAGCATATGACTCGATGTTTGCAGTTTTGAAATTTGGGATCATCGAAAAATAAATTTCAATATTTTAATAAGATACTAAATTTCTTGATATACTCTGTCTCATCAGAATTAAAATTTACAATATAGTTAAATTACTTTTTTACAAACATAATTTACTACTTGATAAAAAGATTAAAATTTAACTCAGTTTGGAAAAATTACTGTCATCTTTTTACAAATTAGTAAATGGTGGTGAGTATTTGAGAAAAAGAAATATTTTTATTACATATTGATTATTATATTCATTATTATTCATTCAGTATTATAGATTCTTCTGGTGCTATTACTTTATGTACGTTACATTTTTCAATTGATTGTTAAAAACACAACACGATTTAAAAAGATTACACACAAATACAACTTTGGAGCCTCTTCACAAAATAATAATTGTTTTTCCACAAACACAGGTTCTTCATTCTCAAAACTTGAAACTATACACATTCCTTGTTTGTAGGCTGTTATTGAAACTAGAACTTTTGAAGTTTGGAAAAATTGTTTATAACCTTCTGGAATTCTGGTAATTTCGGCAGAATAAATATTATTATCAATAGGCTCCGCACTGGTTATAACAATATTTTTTATTATGTCTCTTTCATGATTAAAAGCATTGAAGTTGTTGGTGCCTTTGTGCTAATGAAAGAAGATTAAAAATAATGTAATTTATGCTAATAAAATGTACAGAAGAAACAAAATTTGAATCCTTACTTTTTTAAAACATAGAAAGATCAATCAAAGCAAGTTATATTTTAATTACTATTTTTAAAATACAATATTAAAGAAAATTGAGAAATTGTTGTTCTTATGTAGAAAAATGTTTAAACATTTTTATCTTAAGACTCCTTTCTCCCATAAAGATCCTGAAAAGGAAAGTTTTGATATTTTAAAATATTATTATTATTTTTTATTGTTGTTAAAATGCGCTAAATCCCCCGAGTAGAATTTCTCCTCATGATAAATTTTTAATTGAATTTCATACAGGGTGACCAAGCAAAAAATTTGCAGAAGGTACTGTCAACTGCTAAAATATTAAATGAACAATATGATCATCACTTGGATGGATCAAAGAGTTCGTGTTGAGCCTAAGAGGGCGGGATATGGCTGTTGATAAACACACAAGCAGTATTCATGTGGATGGTATTAAACCTCCACGTGTACATTGTTTGTGAAGATTATCTTTTTAACTAAAGTTCTTTTGTTTCTTAGAAGAAAATATATTTCAGAATAAAAGAAATTACTTTTACAATTAAAATAAATCTTTTTAAAAATATTATTTAAAAAAAAAAAAAAACTATAAATATTATAAAGAATACTTATGACCTTTATCATGATCAATTTTAACGTTCGATTTTATGCTTATGCTGTCTTTTCCCTCGCTCACAAAACGCAAATGTGGTAAATTACAAAATAATAATAATAATAATAATTCATGGAAAAATAAGTATCTATAGCAAAGTATCTATGAGCATCTAATAATTTTTTTTATTATTTAGATTTAATGAAAAATATATTTATTAACTCTTTTTTAAATACGATATTTTGTTCAATTTAAAATTTGCTTCGCTTAGTAAAAAAATATAAATAAGAAAATCTATTTTTTTTAAAAATTATAATAAAAAATCAGTTTATTTCTAAATGCTTATAACAAATCTTGTTCTGGTCGGTATTTTGTTCAAATTTCAGTAAGATTCTTAGCGAATAAAAAAAAATTTCCCGCTATGTTTTCCTTAACGCCAATATGTTTCTTTGATTTTTTTTCCTACCTCGTGCGCCAAAGAGAAACCTAGTTTCCATGACAACGGTTGCATTTTGAAAATCTCAAGTGATAATGTGAAATTTGAACGGAAATATAATTCGCTTTGAAAATTTTCAAACAAAGGAATTTAAAAATTCGTGTAATTATGTGACATTATAAACGAAAATGAGCAATATAGAACATGAAAATCAAAACAGAAACATAGATATTGATAAGAAGTTTTAATCCTATCAGAAAGTACAGACAATTTTTTTGTTCGGTAGAATGCAATCATTGTTGCAAACGGTTCTAAAAACTAATCCAGCTTGCAGGGTTTATAAATACTAAAGACTGCGTTTCAGATTATTAAATAAAATACGAAGAATTAACTAGGACAAAACATTTATTATAAATAAAACAGGTAAGAACTAACGACAAGCACATAACACAAACGTTCCATGAAAATTATAAAAGTCAACTGATGCCACTCACAGCTCTTAGAAATAAAATAAATAATGCCGCGGTGGCCAAGAGTATCATTTTCTACAATCATAACACGGAACTAGAACATTTTAATCAGCAGTAAATTTGGCGGAAAGCTATGCTGCTTAAGATTGTCGTATTTGCCATTTAATTGTCACTGGTATTGCACTTTCTGTGCTCATAAAATGGATGTATCTCCTTATTTATTGAAAAAGAGCTAATATAGATTTTACAATATCTAATTATTCATATAACGAATATAGTTTTCTGGAAGAAATTTGAAACTAACTCTTTCACAACACACAAGAAAATTTTTTAAAGATGACATGAAAGAAATGAACTGTAATTATTGCAAATAAATAAGAAAAATTAACTTCCTTGCAAAAAAAAAAGACGATTTTAAAGTGAGTGGCGTGAGATGATAGCAAGCTTCGACAACAAAATCCGCCACTAGTCAACAGCTACAAAATAAGTTATCGGTCACGGTTAAAGCTCGTGCCTGTCATAGTACGAAAGTTTGGTGCAATCGATTGCGCCATAAACGCATTTCTTGATCATATTTACCAATTTATAGTGCAACCTAAATAAAATAATTTTTCATTTATCCAATTTATGGTGCAATTAGAAACTTTGCACCAAGTATTGGTTAAACATTTACCCAGATTTTTTACAGTGTGCCGAAAACAAAAATTATGTTTTTTTTCATGTTTTTCCATTATTTTGTAATTAACTCGCGTTATTTTGTAATATTACTTCTAAAATATAATTTGCTTTTAATTTTATTACAAAATTACGAAAATTATTATATTTTCATTGCCATATATAATTATTTAAGCGTACTATATTATTATTTTTTTATTTTTGCTCGCCATATTTCCGCCGCCATTTTGTTTTGTTTTTCTTGGTATTTTTAGTGTATTTTAAAATTTCAACTATGAATTCAATTTACCTGCACATAAAAACCCCCAAATTTTGAAACAAATTTTATCGAAATATTAATTTTGGCCACGAAACCTTGGATGCTGGCCCACTGTGCAACGAGTTAAAATAATCACAAGTTGAATTGGCGATATCTTCTTAATAAAAGAAGGAGAATAGGGAGATGACAAAGATCAATGGAGAGAAAAATACATTCAAATTCATTGTTGATGTGTTTAACATCTTTATGCGCATTTCGATGGACATTTCTAGCTGCACGTTTATATACGTATATATATCCTGGAAAAAAGAAATAAGTAAGAGTACTTGGAATATCCTCCCTTTGATCGCCCCACTCGTTAGTTCCGCATTTGTTCTTATTTTGTACCGTAAACAATTTTACATTAAAATGAAAGTGAATTCAGATAAAAAGTCTCAAAACACAACTTTGGTTTTACAGTTTAACTTTCGATTCATTTAAGATAAATTTCAGACCAAGTCAATTTGCTCAGTTATTATTACAACTTTTTAAACAACTCGTATTTTTTATTTTTTTCTATTACTAAAATCGTGTACTCTCTCTCGGTAGGATATTTAGTAATAGAGAGAAAATTTAATTGCTAATGACTTTTTACAATTTTTCACAAAAGGTTATAGTAAAAATCAATAAAACTTCTTCAGTGTCTAATTATTTTAAAAAAGGTTTACATGCTTAGATAACTGCTACGTCAATAGTTACCATATCAGGGAAAGATATATAAAATTCCTTTATTTGAAACAATCATTAATTTAAATTTTTAGCCTTCAGTTTGGATTAATAATAAAAATAATATAGGATCGAAAGAACTACTGCTGTTGAAGAAATAGATTCAGATTCAAAACATTTCATTCATTCATTCCACTCCATTCAAAAATTTTTCATTGTTCAAAATAATCATTTTTTATTAAAATAAACGACACTGAAATGAAGAATAATCAAAACATACTTGAGAAAGTTGGGTGTTGGAAACACCTCTTTGAATGAAAAAGAAAACAGAAGATTTGAAGGATGATTATTTAAAAGACGGTAGAGTTTCATTCTGCTATTAAGCAGATTTGATGTTTTGTACGTCCGGTTCCTTTATTGTAATTTCTTAGATTTTGATAATAATTCATATTAACATAGTAGTCATGAAAAAATTTTACGAGTTACAGATTTATTGATAAATTTTTGGTGTTCCCTTTTGTAATTTATTGTTTGTCCCTCAAACCTTCAAAACATTTAAACTTCATTGACATAAAAGAGAAATTGCTTGGTCTAAATATTTCTAAGCACTTCTGAAGATATAAAATAATTATTCAGGTATTTCTTCGGAAATATAAAAAATGTATTTATATAGAAGTATTTTCCGTATTTTGTACACCCTCTGTATATACAGTACACTGCAAAAAATTTCGAGCTATGTTGCGCCGAACATTGGAATTCATTTGCTGGCTACTAAAATTGGTGTTCAGTTTTACTATATATTGGTGCTTTCACTAACCAAGAACAACGAGGGAAGGTTGCACCAAAAATGGGTATTTTGAAAGAACCTAAAAGCAGCGAAAAGTTGCACCAAAAATCAGTGTTTTGAAGGGAACTAAAAGCGGAGAAAGGTTGCACCATGATTTGTTATTTTTGAAGGGAACTGAAAGCGAGGAAGTTTGCGCCATTAAGTGCTAAAGAGCAGGGTGAGGTTGCACCATTATTTATTAAGCATTTTTAAAGCGCTAGATAGCTAAGAAATTTAGTATCGTTATTAAATATTTATATAAAATTGTTTTTTTTTCATTTTTGTAGATTTAAATAATTAAATTATAATTTGATTTATATGAATTTGACTTAAATTATCTTTTCTTTTTTTATAAATATTTAATAATGATGCTAACTTTCTCTGCTTTTTGGCACTTTAAAAATATATTCTTTCATATAAAAAACTTTTCTTTCTTCAAGAGCATATGTAAAATTAAAATTCTTTTTTACATTTCAATTGGGAAAACATTGCTGTAAGTTTAGGGTCCTCCAAGTTACAGCCAACGGCCCCAAAACCAACCCAACAATATCTCCTATTCGGACCACTGCAGCAAACCATCACATGTCATGTACGCTCAATTAATAGATTCACTTATTGAAATAATGTATAACGAATAAAAATAGTAGTTAAATATACACAATTTTGTTTATTAAAGCAATAAATTTGTTAAAAAATATTATTTAGACAATCCATAATAATTGTTTTTTTTTTTTTTTTTTTTTTTTTTTTTTTTTTTTTTTTGAAAAGATTGTTTAAGAAGAAAAAATTGATAAAGCCAAATAGAGTAAAAAAAACTGTGTACAAAAATATGTAGAATGAATTCATAATTTAATACTGTTTAATTTCGTAGAGCATAAATTTAATAATGTTTATTTGGATAATCCAGTATTTTCTCTTATTTCGAATTATGAGAAGTGAAAGAGAAGCCAGCGAGGAATGGCTGGCAGAATAGCAAAGGTGAAAGAGAAGCAGAGGAGAAATGAATGGCAGAATAGCAAAGGCGATAATTGATGAGAAAAGAGAAAGACAGAAAGATGCATAAAGGAGAGGAGCATAAGAAGAGAAAATAAAAGAACTAAAGAGAAAGGGTGGCTGGATTTTCCGTTTTTCCGATTTCATTCTTCCAGGAAAGTTTGAAAGGCATGTTCACTAGATGACGTTTAAAGATTGTCTGTATTATGTGTTAAGAAATTTCTAGTGGTAATCTAGCTGGAGGGAGCCCGTTTAGCTAACGCGGTCAGAAAACTTTTGAAAGAAAACCTTATAGGAGGATTAAGTTTTCATTGAGAATTCGCCAAATAACGCTCACGTAGAGAATTTTAAAAGAGTTACGTGTAAAAAAAATATTGATTGAGTCTTATTATAACAAATATTTCCTCCTCTTACTTGGCCATACTTTTAATTGGATGACCTGCAAAATACATTTTATTCAATTTCTGTTATCTAGAGGAAAAAAAATTAATTAAATTTTTCTCACACGATACGAATTATTACGTTCGACCGCTAAGGACAAACACTGAAAATTGATTTTGACAAATGCAATGCAACAATTGGTATATTGTCATTTAATTGATGCTGATAAATAAATATTATTATAGTATCTATTTATTTACTGCAGTTAAGTTATTCAGAAAATTATTCTATATTTAAATTTATTTTATTATTATTTTAAATATTGAAGAAATTTATTAAAAATAGGAATCATGCTTTAACTATATAAAATATATCGAAGGACAGATTAAAGTTTACAATTAAATACTATTTTAAAATCTATAAAAGCAACGGTAAGGATTAAATTGTTTGTCTGCTAGCGCCTTAAAATTTGGACAGAGGATGCAAGAAGAACAGTAAGGAATAGAGACGTTCAAAGTTCATAAAACATAGTTTAGAGAAAAATAAAGTATAATTTTAAATTTCATTCACACTAGCTGTTAAAAAAACAACTTAACACCAGAAAGATTGAATATTGCTTTATATACCTAGAAAGACTGAAGGGGACAGTTGGGCAAATCTCAGATCACTGTGTGCCGGTACATTATGCATCCAAAATCTAAAACTACGTAATTAATAGAACAAAAACATACAAAATACTTGCCCATTAAAATTATATGGTATTTCATTCGATTAAGCAAACGAAAATATTTGATTTTTGGTTGAAATACTGAACACTGAAAATACAGAAAACTTTCTGTAAGTTATTTTTCCTTTTGCAGAGCAACAAAAAATGAGGCGAGCCGAATCAGCCCCTTTCGTATTTCTGGTGTTAAATTATTTGTTTTCCGAATTCACTATGTTTCTGAAAATGCGAATAAATTTACAAGTCCCAATAAAAAAAAATTTATACCTTCAACTTGGTTTAGTTAAGCCACTTTTTAACTTCTATCAAAATTTTCGAGTATTTCTCTATGAGTCAGACTCAGGAAAAAATTCTGTGTTTGGTCCTGCGCTTGAAAAGCGACAAAAAGTGTTTTAAATCGGCACTCCTTTATAATCCGCATATTATTACTTATATTCCTTTATTATCTTTATTATCCGCACTCCTTTTTGAGAATATAATTGTGTGATTGTAAAAAGATTATATCTTTTATTTTCCGGATTCTTATTATTTTTATTATTATTTTTCCTCCCCTCCCCCTTTTTTTTAATTTTACTGTAATTTTCTCTATATTCAATATATATATATATATTTCAACGTGTTCATTCATTGCGTATGTTGCGCAATTAAATGGTCATAAGGTTTTGGATACCAATTATGAGCATTCAGGTAATTGTTTCGGGGAATGTTTGATTGATTTAGGCTTAAATATTGACTGCATTTGACATAATGTAAATCTACCTAATGTAACAATGATTTTGTTCATAGCCATGATTGTTTGTGAATTGTTGAAAGCGTAGTATTGTAGTGTTGAAATTTCTGTTAATTGGATTAATTGAATACATTTTAATTCTATTGCTGCTAACATGATAAACAGACGCTTTTGATTCACATGTAAAATTCATAATATGTTGCTCAGCATGTTCTTCAATTACGATCACTATATCGATGCCACAATTTCAATTTTTCTTTACAGAGCTCATTACCAGTTAAAAAACTGCTTCCTGTCGGATGTAAATAACAAACTGGTCATAGCTAGAGTGCCTTCAGTGAAGGCACTCTAGTCATAGCCAAGTAAGTTTCAATCCTCTTTACTGATTGGTTGAAAATATCGATTGTGATCAATTATATGTCAAGTAATTTCAGGAACAATTCATTTGGCAAATTACTCATATAAAGTGTCATAAATTATCTGTATATTTTTAGTTGAATAATAAGGATATTTATGATCTCATAAGATTTCCTTAAATCGGTCAATTGTCTGAAACAATTTTAGAATATTTAACATCGATTCACTTCGGTTTTGTTGGATTTCATATTTAACATTCTGTCTGTTCTGCGCGTATGTTTTATTAGCAAACTAATTTCATTTTAAAAAATATTGTATACATGCATCCTAAATTTATGATTCTTGCTTTAGATTGTATCGTAATAAGTAACTTTACTGAATAAGTGTAACATGTTTTTTCTATAATAATAAATTTTTGTGTTACTGAATAACAAGCATGGGGACGGCTATTTTACACCAAATAGTGTAAAAAAGGAACATTCTAGATATTTCACTACCAGAAACTTTCTTTGGGTTTGGTGTAATGGAACACTTAGTGAAATACCAATAGGGTGTAAAGTATTTACAACGATTTTTGACATTCAGATAAGAAATTTTTTTATAGTATAGCGACAAACGGATACATTTGGAGTAAGGTATCTTGATTTCGTATAATATCTTTCATACTGGCCCGAAATTAATAATACTAAAATTTTTTACATTTTAAGAGAAAGTAAACTAAAAAGATTAATAAAGATTAAGAAAATAAGATTAAGAAGATTAGGAAAAGAAAGTAATTTCTTATATTCAACATGCTTATTTTTTTAAAGTAAATGATGCGTCACATCTTATTTAATAAATAAGAAAATTATTTAAATACTCATTTCGAATCGATCTGAATACATAAAATATTTAGATGAAGACCCAGTATTAAACAAAATCGCTTTTGGGGACAAATGACTGTCATTTAAATTGAGTTTAAGTATTATTCCCTTCTAAAGCCTAATTGATGCCATTTCATTTCAGCTTTAAGCCCTTAAAAGTATTTGCTTTTAAAAATTGTGTATTGCTTTTAATGACATCCATTCATTTATGTGACAGAGATTTTTAAAATGAAACACTTTACACTAATTTGTATTCGCGTGCCTCAAAGGGTTAATCTATCAATAAGTAGATCGGTCTAGAAAAAAATGCCCTTAGGAATTTTGCAGTTTATCAACGATGACAAGTGTACATTAGAAATAGCAAAATAATTTTGAAACCTTTCGAAACTCAAATATTTATTATTATTTTTTTTTTCATTTGGTAACAAAAATATATTTATTTTAAATTTCAAATGCAGGATTAAATCTTTCAGGAAATCAAAAGTTGTTATGTTCGACTTTCAGAATCAATTATTTCATTTTTATAAATTTTAGAACGATTGCAATCCTTGGTAATTGTGGTTTCAGCAACACGTATATTGCTTGCATAATAAGAGGAATAAATATAAATTTGTAAAAAAATTTCTAACTTTTTATATTAATTAGCAAGAATTTATTAGCTATGTACGCTAATCTAAGTAACGTATTAAATCAAATATTTCATTCTTTCAAGTACCACTAATCCAACAGCACAAACTATTTTACTATATTTTAAACTTTTTTTTGTCTAGTTTATAACTAAAGTTATTATACCTGAATTTAATTAATATAGATTCAACTAAAGTTATATATAAAGTTATATATGGGCGAATCTCAGGAATCACTAACTTATATGTCTTCAAACTTTTCTTATAAACGTCAAACCGTAACCATCGAAAACTGACAAAAAAAGCTCCAATTCTGCGACTTACAAGTTAAACTAATGATACAAGTTTGTTCTACTTTAAATAACCTTTTGAAATATCACTAACATAAAACTCGCAGAATTGGATTGTATACTTTTTTTTTTCAACTTTCGTTGGTTACGGTTTGACGTTTATAGGAAAAGTTTGAAGACATATAAGTTAATGATTCCTGAGAATCGCCCATATAAGACACTTAGTATAATTAATAATATTTATCAAATTGCTTATTAAACTAAGGAATTGTATTATTGTAAACTGGTTAATAAGTTTAGTCACCAATTCAAATAATACAGAGTTGTGATAATATTTAATTAAAAACTAAATTAAAGAGGCGGAGAATGCGAAAAAAATTATATAACTAGTAATAAATGTAAATTTGAGATACAAAATACATCTTAATCTTATATATATATATATATATATATATATATATATATATATATATATATATATATATATATATATATATATATATATATATATATATATATATATATGTAGGGGTTTGTGCAGCATAAGGGTAAAATAGCGACGATGATATAACATTGAAACTTAACATTTAATAGAAATAAAAGGAAATAGATATTTAACAGTGAGTGACATGATACGGGAGGGCTGCCTTCACGCAGTGGTCTCCGAGTCGCATGTGAATAAGAAATTAAAATGTTCTATGGATAAAGTTCAGAGAGATTCGGGAGTTTCCCATCGGGACTTCCCCGTCAGGTCTCGCTGGCGCCTCACAATGACAAAAAGGATGATGCAACTATCTTAAAGTATTACATGATGTTGGATGATGTAATGTTCGCCGCTATTACACTAAGGCGTTGAAACTCCACATAATTCGGCGATCCTGACGTTTAAATGTCCTCATTTTACATCAGCTTTCAGACACAGTTACCTGAAAAAAAAGAAGAAAAAAACGAGAAAGCAAAGTATAAAAATATAAAAACATTTTTTCAATTTACTGACCGCGGTTTCATGTGGTCAGCTGAAGATGAAGTATTGTTCGGTCCATCGTGATTCCCGACTTTTAGCACATCATATCGGTCATTATTCTTCACTTTTGTGATTTTGTATGGACCGAAGAACTTTGGTCTTAATTTGAGACCAGATCCAAACTGAGTTCTTTGTATTGCGACTAAGTCTCCATCTCGATATTCGTTGGCTTCTTTCCCTCTTTTATTGTATTGTCTGCGGTTCTCTTCTTGTATCCAATGATTTCACAACTGCACTTCTCCGCTCTTGATCACTACTGCCCTTCTGATTTGCAGAGAATAATCCAATTATTTCGGTGATGTATCCAGGTGATTCAGATTTCAGAAAGTTTCAGGATCTTTCAGGATGATTCGAAAGTTTCAGGAAAGTTTTCTCGCACTTCACGGAAAAGTTGACTGCCCTTCTCGACAGGTTCAGTTTTTGGTGATTTCGGAATGTTCACAGGTTTCTGCTGCTGCTTTTCTCCATTCGCTGATATTTCGCTGCACTTTTCGGAAAATTTATGGATTCCAACTGCCCTACTCGGCAGATTCAAGTCGGAATTTAAAACGAAATTCGAGTGAATGTTAATTTCAGTTTCTGCTCCTTCACGTGCGTAGAATTTCACTTTTTTTTTCGTAGCTGCACAATTTGATGATTATCCCCTTCGCGGGATTTCAAAAGTTATTTGGCTGATTAATCCCCTGCTCGGGATTTCAAAGTTCAGTTCAGAAATTTTTTCCACATCCCCTACTCGGGATTTCAAAGTTCAAAAATAGTTATAGCTCAGTATTCATATCTCGGACGCAAGCCCACATAAATCTGTAGGGGTTTGTGCAGCATAAGGGTAAAATAACGACGATGATATAACATTGAAACTTAACATTTAATAGAAATAAAAGGAAATAGATATTTAACAGTGAGTGACATGATACGGGAGGGCTGCCTTCACGCAGTGGTCTCCGAATCGCATGTGAATAAGAAATTAAAATGTTCTATGGATTAAGTTCAGAGAGATTCGGGAGTTTCCCATCGGGACTTCCCCGTCAGGTCTCGCTGGCGCCTCACAATGACAAAAAGGATGATGCAACTATCTTAAAGTATTACATGATGTTGGATGATGTAATGTTCGCAGCTATTACACTAAGGCGTTGACACTCCACATATATATATATATATATATATATATATATATATATATATATATATATATATATGTATGTATGTACGTATATCTTTATATAATATAAGAAGGGAGTGGAATGATAACACATAGCCAATCATAGAAGACTTCTGGTTAGTAACGCACAAAACAGTCAATCAAAATTAAGAACGCATGAGTGTGACAAGGTAAAACTTTTTAACAATGCTGTCGAAAAATACAAAATACAAACTGACCTCAAATAAAACTCAGAGGACATCGAATCAAATAATTAGGAAAACTCTACTATTACGTTTATAAAATATAAGATTTATTATTTCAATAACAAAACTATAACATCGCCATTCCAAAAAAAAAAAAAAAAAATACTCTCTCAAAAAGACTATTTACTGTCCAAATTATCACGATGGCAACCACAAAAATCTTCTCGTTACCATCTATAAACTGATATATAATAAACAAATTATTTAACAAAAAATAAGATGCGCATAAGCATATAATATTTCACAAATGCAGTCTGCAGAAGTGTTACAACTAAACTTACCAGATAAATCTTGTTGCGATTTTAATTTTGTATTGAATTTGTGAAATATATTAAGCAGAGTTTACTTTGAAATACTTATATCTTTTGTAAAGAATGGATCGCCGTGAATATCTTAGGCGATATCAACAGCGAGATAGAGCTGAGCATAAGCTGCACAAAATTACCTGGATAATCGTAGTGCTATCAATACGCGACGGCGGAATGCGCGGCGAAGAAATGTTGATGAGTCAAGACGTTTAAATGAAAATGAATACCTTGGTGAGTCTTTATCAGAGATTATACCCCCTCTTTCCGTTGAAACATTCAGTGATGAATGTGCAAACTATGTTGCTCTTTCGTTTCCAGCAGAGCATGGCAGAACGAAATTTAATTGCTGCCATCATGGCAAAGTTGAGCTCGCCAATCTGGAATATACAGAAGTATTAAAAGATCTTTTACTTCCCAGCCATTCTGATGTAATTAACTTTAGACAGAATGTTCGATCGTACAACTCTGCATTTGCGATGGTAGCTTTTTGCCCATCCCATGAAATTTCTTTTAAAGGGATCAGTTGTCTTATTCAATAAAATATTTTTCTCTGTAAGAAAACCGTCTTTCATTTTCAGAAGAAAAAAAAGCGAAATTTCTTTCCGAACAAGTCAATATTTGTTCAAAAATTATTTATGGAAATTTAAATTTCTTAAAAAATACTACGTCATTACAATGTAAACTTATTCTAACATTGATGCATTAAAGAAATTCTTTACTGCAATAATTTTTTCTGATAATAAAAATGAAATATTTTAAGTAAACATACCAAAATATTTTAAAATGACATACCAAACAGCTTTCATCGGATTTAAACGCCATATTTTTTCTTTTTCGGCCCAATTTAACTTTTAACACATTTACAACACTATCCTCCTCTGTTGAACACATTCTTCATCTACAATTAGTCTTCGTTCTCCATTTTATCTTAAACAATATATCACAAATTCTAAATATCGTGATTTGTTCTCAATTTTATTCAAATAAAAGCCGTCTTCCTAAATGCTTGTCTATCACCTAATTAACCGTAATTATATCATTCGAAAAAGTATTTTTAAAATTTTTCAGTATGGTTTCTAGAACGATTTTTTATTTTATTCGGCAAGAAGTACACTGTAAAAAATCTCGGTAAATTCTTAGCCACTTCTTGGTGCAAAGTTTCTAATTGCACCATATAGTGGATAAATAAAAAATTATTTTATTTAGATTGCACCATAAATTGATAAATATGATCAAGAAATGCGTTTATGGCGCGATCGATTGCACCAAACTTTCGTACTATGACAGGCACGAGCATTAACCGTGAGCGATAACTTATTTTGTATTTCTTGACAAGATGGACCATTTTGTTGTTGAATCTTGATATCATCTCATGCAAGTTGTTTTTGAAATTGTCAATTTCTTTGGCAGGTAAGTAAACTTTTCTTATTCATTTGCATTAATTACATTTCATTTCTTTTATATCAACTTTAAAAATTTTTTTGTCTGTTCTGAAAGTGCTTCGAAACTCTTCTAGGAAACTATATTCGTTGTATGAGTAATTAAATACTTCAAAATCTATATTAGCTCTTTTTCAGTAAATAAGGAGATACAACGATTTTATTCGCACAGAAAGTGCAATAGTAATGACAAACAAACTGTATATACAGCAAACTTAATCAGCATAGCTTTCAGCCAAATTTACTGCCGGTGAAAATTTTCTAGGTTCGTGTCTTAATTGTATTCTACCGAACAAAACAATTCGTATGTGCTTTTTGTTAAGATTACAACTTTTTATCAATAACTATGCTTTTGTTTAGATTTTCATGTTCTATTTTGCTCATTTTCATTTGTAATGTCACATAATTAAACGAATTTTGGTCTATACATTATAAAATGCTTTTGTTGTAAAATTTTCAATGCGGATTATTCACCTCAAATTAGTCATGGAAACTAGGTTTTTCTTTAAGTTCGTTGAGCTCACGAGGGAGGAGAAAAACAAAGTGGGCAAAAGAAAACAAAGCGATATATTTTTTTTTTTATTCACCAAGAATATCTTACTGAAATTTCGAACAAAATGCCGGTAAGAACAAGATTTGTTTTAGAACATTTAGAAATAAGCTGATTTCTTATTATAATTTGTTTTGAAAAAATAGATTTTATTATTAATATTTTTC
The DNA here is from genome assembly GCA_949128135.1 of Parasteatoda lunata. NCBI lineage: Eukaryota > Metazoa > Arthropoda > Arachnida > Araneae > Theridiidae > Parasteatoda > Parasteatoda lunata. The sequence goes on from OX421970.1 coordinate 10,446,002, forward strand.
AACTAAGTGAAACAAATTTTAAAGGAAACAATATATAGTATTTAAAAAGTTAATAAATATATCTTTTTTTATTAAATAAAAATAAAAAAAATACTTTGCTCATAGATATTTTGATTTCGATGCTTATTTTTCTATGATTTTTTTTGGTAGATTTATGTATATTAATTTAGCCCATAATTGTGTTTTATGAGGGAGGGAAAAGACAATACAAGCATGAATCCGAACGTTTTCATTGATCATCAAAAATGTCATATGTATTCTTTATAATATTTACAGTTGTGTTTTTTTAAATACTATTTACAGTTGTGTTTTTTTTTTTAAATAATTTTTTTTGAAAAGTTTCATTTTAATTATAAAGTTTTTTTTTTATTCTGAAATATATCAGCTTCCATGAAACAAAAGACCTTTAGTTAAGAAGACAATCCTCACAAACAGTATACATGTGGAGTTTTAATGCCATCCACATGAATACTGCTTGTGTGTTTATCAGCAGTCAGATTCCACCCTCTTAGACACAACACGAACTCTTTTATCTATACAAGTTATGATCAATTTGTTCATTTATTATTTTAACAGTTAACAGTTCCTTCAGCAAATTTTTTACGGGGACGCTATGCATAAAATTCAATTCACAATTTCTCATGTGAAGAAATTCTATTTGGGTGCTTTAGCGCATTTTAACAACAATAAAAAATAATAATAATATTTTAAAATATCAAAACTTTCCTTTTCAGGATCTTTATGGGAGAAAGGAGTCTTAAGATAAAAATGTTTAAACATTTTTCTACATAAGAACAACAATTTCTCAATTTTCTTTAATATTGTATTTTAAAAATAGTAATTAAAATATGACTTGCTTTGATTGATCTTTCTATGTTTTAAAAAAGTAAGGATTCAAATTTTGTTTCTTCTGTACATTTTATTAGCATAAATTACATTATTTTTAACCTTCTTTCATTAGCACAAAGGCACCAACAACTTCAATGCCTTTAATCATGAAAGAGACATAGGAAAAAATATTGTTATAACCAGTGCAAAGCCTATTAATAAAAATATTTATTCTGCCGAAATTACCAGAATTCCAGAAAGTTATAAACAGTTTTTTCACACTTGAAAAGTACTAGTTTCAAGAACAGCTTACAAACAAGGAACGTGTAAAGTTTCAAGCTTTGAGAATGAAGAACCTGTGTTTGGAAAAACAAAATTAGTTTGTGAATAGGCTCCAAAGTTTTATTTGTTTGTTTTCTTTTTAAATTTTGTTGTGTTTTTTACAATCAGCTGAAAATGGGATATAGTTAAAGTAATAGCACCAGAAAATCTATAATAATGAATATGATAATGAATATGTAATAAAAATATTGGTTTTTATCAAATACTCACCATCATTTACTAATTTGTAAAAAAAAATATTACAGTATTTTTTTCAAAACTGTGTGAAATTTTAATCTTTTTATCAAGTAGTAAATTATGTTTGTAAAAAAGTAATTTAGTGATATTGTAAATTTTAATTCAGATGAGGCAGAGTATATCAAGAAATTTAGTATCTTATTAAAATATTGAAAATTATTTTTAGATTCCGAATTTCAAAACTGTAAACATTGAGGCATAACATAATTGTTGCTTTAAATTTCTGTAAATTTAAAATAAGTTTGAATTGAATGTACTCTCTTAGAAACAAAAACATACTATCTATCATATTTTTGAGTGAATATTTTTTATTTTTTTAATGAATGCTGTGATATGTATAAAAAGTATATTATATTTAAATTTTAAAATTTTGCATAAAACTTATTATATTCTGTTTATGTATACAAACATTAAAGTGATTGTAAATGAATAAATTATGTTTGAATATTGATCTGGATCTGTATATTTTTTTGTTAATATTTCCAAGTTAAATTATTATTTTTACACTTCTTAATTTACTTCAAATTTATTATTTTCATACGCCAATGTAATTAATAGTGGACTGTTTCCTTAATTAGAGATTGGGGGTTGACCAGTCCAATATTTGTCTACTCTTTTATGTAAATTTTTATTTGTGAAAGTAATATTTTAATTTTTAATAATGAAATAATTTCAAAATACATAGTATTATGAATTTGCTTCAGCCTAAAATTAAAATTCTTTTTTTTATTTTCTCTTTAAAACATTAGTGGTTCTAACTCTATAGCATTTGTTGGTGCTTTAACGAATGAAATGTAAAAAAGAATTTTAATTTTACATACATCAAATCAATTAAAGAAAAAAATTTTACATGAAAGAAAAACATTTTAAAGAGCCAAGAAGCGGAGAAAATTTGCATCATTATTAAATATGTATAAAAAAAGAAAAGATAATTTAAATCAAATTCATATAAATCAAATTATATTTTAATTATTTAAATCTATAGAAATTAAAAAAACTATTTTTATTTTTGATTAAATTATAATTTGATTTAAATAAATATGATTTATTATCTTCGCTTTTTTTATAAATAATTAATAATGAGGCTAACATTCTCTGCTTTTTAGCGCCTTAAAAATACTTAATAATGGTGCAACCTTTTCCCTGCTTTTTAGCACTTGAAAAATACCTAATAATGGTGCAACCTTCCTTGCTTTCAGTTCCTATCAAAAATACCAAATCATGGTGCAACCTTCCTTTGCTTTTAGTTCCCTTCAAAACCCTTACTTTTGGTGCTTTCCCTGCTTTTAGGTATTTTCTAAATATCTATTTTTGGTGCTACCTTCTCTCGATATTTGAAACTGGTAAAAGCACCAATATCTAGTAAAACTGAGCACCATTTTTTGTAGCCAGCAAATGAATACCAAAGTTTGGCACAACATAGCTTGAAATTTTTTACAGTGAACTAGAATAAAATTTTTGAACAGTGCAAACATAGCTCTTTTATGTTACGGTTAAAGTATTAAATCTGGCTATTAATATAACTAACCATCTAGTATTAAAATAATCACCAGTTACTATAATTAATAACTGGTAATAACCTGCATAAACCGATTAATTAAATTGATCTTAGTATAACTTTCGAAACCTCTACCGAAAGAAACAGCAAAATCAGTTCAATTGTCTTGAAAAAAAATGGTTTGGAGGGTGTCTCTGCAGGGTGTCTAAACCCCTCAGGACTCCTCCGTCTCACCAAGAAATTAAAAATGAGAGTGCCTTGTATACGTTAGAATAGTTTTCGTCAAGGAAAGTTCAGGGATTCATGTATTGGCTATTATTTTCAAATCTTTTTTCTAAGCTGTACGCATTCAAATGTGTTGACAGAAACGAAACTGTAAAAAAGAATATGAATTTTATTAAAATCAAAACATTTAGCAAGTATACAGCGGTTTTTTGATTTCTATGCTAATGTGTTTGGCACAAGTAAAAAGAATCTCTAAATATAGAATTCATTCTGCACTTAATTCAAGGTTGTAGCATAGAAAGATTACCAATTGTATTAATGATTATTATTTACTTAGAAAGGGATTAAATAAGATAATAATTTAACTCTTAAATGTGAGAAAATGTGTTATGCATAATAAAACACGGCATTCAGTATATGCATGGAATATGGATCACTTCTGATATTAGGTCTGTAAATTGAGATCGATTGACATTGAAACAGCCGATGGAAGAAAACAAAAGGTGGAGTGATTTACAAAACTAAATGCTTTTACAATATCAAGTGCTTTATTTAGCTTCCCTGTGAAGCTGAGCCCCAATGTTTCAAAGGAGGAGAAACTCTCCCGGTTTCCATGGCAACTCGACGGATTGCTCCTCTGTTCTCTCTCTGTATTTCATTCTTTCGCCTTTCTGTCTTTATAAGCAAATTATTACATAATAACGCAATACAATGAATGATTTCTTTTTATAAGATTTTGAAAGTGAAGAAAAAAATCGTTGCGAGAGAATAGGAATGACTATTAAACAAAAATGGCGAGTGTTGAGATTTTTGTTATTTTGGTTTTGCTGTAAACATAAATAGAAAAATAAAGATTATATGACAATTGGTAATCGGTGCTGTTATGATAGGAAAAATAGCGATGTTAGCAAAAGTTTATATGTTATTGCAAAGTACTAAAACTGGTGGTTGTCAACTTTCACCAGTAAATGTCAAGAATCACAGAGTCGTTTTGGTAAATGTCCGAAACATATGCTAGACCTGATTTGATATTGATTTCATAATTACACTGGTCCGGTATTCCTTACACTGATGCTTTAAGGTAAACTAAAAAGCAAAATTAATGGAGAAAATTTACTTACTCCTTACGGCGAACCGTAAAATGTCGCCTCACAATTATTGACACCAATGATTCTTAATTTTGGCAATAGGCACTACCGGCAGTGTGATAATTGGTCCAGGTTTTATAGGTACCAAATATACACATGCAGGTATAAAGTATTTCATAATTAAATTTGGTATAGATTACAGCAGCACCAATACTGTACATTTTTATAATAGAATTATTTTACGGTCTGTCTAAGATATAAGTGTAAAAGAAAATTGTGGAAGAAGCGTGATTATGGTAAATTTTAAATATCAGGAATTGCCTCGAACAATATCAGTATACCAGATGATACGGAATTAAGATAATCTTTATTTTGATGAAATGAACTACTAAATGCGTGTTTTACTTAATCTAATAATATGAAGCCATCGAGAATGGCAACACATAAAATTAAATAAACAAAAGACATTGGGATCATTTTGACTTTATTACTTTGGGTCGATATTTGATTTAAAGTTTTGTGTACTATTTTATAGTGAAGTTCAGTACTGATTTATTGATGCTTATTTTTCTAATCCCGTACGAAGAACGAACATTAAGCTATTATACATTTTGAGGACGTTGATCGCCATTACTAATATTTTAGTGGTAGTTGAAGTGACTTTTGGCCATTAAATACACATCTTAATTTGGAAGTAATAAAATAATTTGTCTCAAGGAATAAAATAAAATCGTTTAAGCAAAATTAATTTATTAAATATTGAAAATGGCGATTATTAAAAAATATAAGCATCATAAAGAAATCCCTTAAAGGGATTCTCTTACATCGAGAGTATTGTTAGCATGAATGATATTCAAGAGTTGGGACTGGGTGGCCCAAAAGGGTCTCCACGCATTTGAAATTGAAAGTGAATGAATTTGTTCGCAACGGACACAGGAGCGTGGTGAAGAGATCCAAGGTTGGCAAATTATTGAAAGATATAATATCCAAAATAAAGCCAACCCCGCATAATCAATATTAGGTTTGAAAATACTTTGGCCATCTCAAATCACCAACAAGACTGTGAGAATTATAATAACCATGTAACTGAAAAAGATGTGTGTTAAGAAATTAATAATAAAAAGTCAGAAATAGATTTTTTGTTTTTGATTAGGCGCGACAGTGAATTAATGAGTCTACATTAGTACTGAACTAAAAAGTTAGCCGTTACATTGATTGATAAGAATTGAAAAATTAAAGATTAACGAAAAGTGAAGAAGAAAAATTATTAAATAAATAATTAAATTTTTCTTAAAAAATATATGATAAAAAGCCGGAAAACAAAAAAAAAATGAAAAGATATATTCTCTTCATCAGCTCACACGAGTATATCCACAAAAAAGAGTGCTTTTTAAAATTGTATCAATATAGCTAAAGCAAAATATATCAATACAATAGTGTGAGGAGCACCCGAAAAAATTTAACCGAAATAGAATACATTAAGTAAATAATATATGAAGCAAAAAAAAAAAAAAAAAAAAAAAAAAAAAAAAAAAAAACGCGAAATGAAATCTATAAAGCGAGTAGCGAGTTCAAATGAACTTACATGTACGGGAAACTTTCAAAAATGATATACAATACTTTCGTAATAAGATTGTCAGATTACAAAATATAAAAACCGAATTGCAAATGAAGCTAAAAGCAAAAATAGAGGGGTTTTGTTTTATTCCACCTTCTTACTGCAGCGCTGAAGCGCGTTTGATTTGTTAGTTACCAAGGAATGACACAAAAATGGATATGCGCAAGGTAATAGTATTATACTGGATACTATTAAGAAGTTTATGATTAATAAGGCTGATAAATTATACAATTTCAATGATTTTAGAAAATCAATATTTATTTGAAAAAAAAGAGAGAGAGAGAAACATAATTTGCCCTTTTTGCACTGATTTTTAGAAACGGATTTCCCCCAAATTGGATTTGCATATGGTAAAAATATAAATTAACAAAGAAGTTTTAGTAAATTTATTGTTAATAACATACAATTAACTCAATAATTTTATATAGAATTTTATTATTTTGAGATCCACGTTTTTTTAATGTTTTAAGGACTGCCTGAACCATGTTGATAATAAAATACAGATGTTTGCTTTTACGAGTATAAGGTTCTGATCAAAACAATGAAAAACACCCAAAATGTAATGCAGTATACTAATAGCGGTATAACTGATGGTATAAACTTCATTGGCTTCAAACAATATGAAGATGATAATAAAAATTGACATGTTTAGAGCACACAAAAATAAACGAACATTGTACCCAGAGCTGAATCAAGAAAGTAAAAGTGATTTGAAACTGAAAATTTGAAGTTGCCAACGAAAAATGAAACATAAAAGAGAAAAATAAAACTGGAAAAACCACAGTATCCAAGAGTAAAATAGGGATTTAAAAAATATAAAAAATATATAGAAAAACCACGAAGGTCAAGAGAGGCAAATCTGATAAAAAATCCATTTCTACGGGTTACGAGGAGATATTGAGGAACGGGTTGAGGCATGGAATCGATATTTTTTTTTCAAATCACTGTTTTCTTCATATCTAAACATAAGCTTTAAATATTGCTTTTCTCAGAGATCTTTTTTGAAGTTAATCAAGTTTTTATCTTTCAGCTTCAGTTTCTTGAGGTAATTCATTTAGTAACACAGTATATTAAATTGAAATATTCAACGTGATATTAAAATAAGATTTTCGTTAAATGATGTGTACGGTTCTTAGATTGAAAAAATAATTATGTATAATTCGTCACAACTTTCTAAAAATCAATGCATTACAATTTTTTTAATTACTTTTTTATTAAACTGCTGCTATAAAAATAAAACCTTTTTTTAAGGATATAAAGCGTTTCCGTCTATAGCTGAAATTTCAAAAGTCGAAAGTCTCTTCGGGATTCAAAGTAGTTACAAGGCAAATTATTTCGATTTAATTAACGTATCCGCTACACTCGAAATTTTTTAAAATTACATTTTTTGCTTATCGATCCAAAATTTATATATATTTTAGATTAAACTTCTATGCATATTTTGATATAGTTTATTTTTTGCTTTCTTCTTACTTTTTTATTTATTTATTTATTTTTGCTTATAATTACTGAAGTTATATGATTCAAAGCATATTATACACTGTAAGAAATCTGGGTAAATGTTTGACCATAATAAATAGTTAATGAAAAATTGTTTTATTTAGATTGCGCCAAAAATTGATAAATATTATCGAGAAATACGTTCATGGCTCAATAGATTGCACCAAACTTTCGTACTGTGACTGGCACGAGCTTTAACTGTGACTGATAACTTATTTTGTAACTGTTGACTCATGAACGATTTGTTGTTGAATCTTGATATCATCTCATGCAAGTTGTCTTTAAAATTGTCTATTTCTTTTGCAAGTAAGTAAACTTTTCTTATTTATTTGCATTAATTACATTTCATTTCTTTCATATCAACTTTAAAAATTTTGTTGTCTGTTATGAAAGAGTTAGTTTCAAATTTTTTTTAGGAAACTATATTCGTTGTATGAATAATGAAATATTTTAAAATCTATATTAGTTCTTTTTCAGTAAATTAAGGAGATACATCCAATTTATGCGCACAGAAAGTGCAATACCAGTGACAAATAAATGGTAAATACGACAATCTTAAGCAACATAGCTTTCCGCCAAATTTACTGCTTGTGAAATTTTTCTAGGTCCGTGTTTTAATTGCATTTTACCGAACAAAAAAAAAATCGTATGTACTTTCTGTTACGATTAAAACTTTTTATCGATATCTGTGCGTCTGTTTTGATTTTCATTACTCATTTTTGTTTGTAATGTCACATAATTACACGAATTTTTGTCTATACTTTCTTAATTGCCTTTGTTGCAAAGTTTTCAAAGCAAATTATACTCCGATCAAATTAGGCAGCTGTTGTCATGGAAACTGGGTTTCTCTTTGACGCACGAGGTAGGATAAAAAACAAGGAAAGTGGCCAATATTAGCATTAAAGGAAACAAAGCGCTAAATGTTTATATTCACCAAAAATCTTACTGGAATTTTGAACAAAATACCAACCAGAACAAGATTTGTTTCTGAGCCTTTAGAAATAAGCTGATTTCTTATTATATTTTTTTAATAGATTTTCTTATTAATATTTTTTAACTGAACGAAACAAATTTTAAGTGAAACAAAATATTGTATTTAAAAAGTTAATAAATATATTTTTTTATTAAATCTAACTAAAAAATACTTAGATGCTCATGGATACTTTACTTTAGATACTTATTTTTTCATAAATTATTATTATTTTTTGTTGTATATTTATGTGTATTAATTTTGCCCACATTTTCGTTTTGTGAGGGAGGGAAAAGACAACATAAGCATACAATCTAACGTTATAATTGATCATGAAAAAGATCATATGTATTCTTTATAATATTTACAGCTGTTGTTGCTTTTTCAAAAGTTTTATTTTAATTATAAAAGTAATTTTTTATTTATTCTGAAATAGATCTGCTTATATGAAATAAAAGAACTTAAGTTAAAAAGACAATCCTCACAAACAGTATACATGTGGAGTTTTAATGCCATCCACATGAATACTGCTTGTGTGTTTATCAGCAGCCATACCCCACCCTCTTGATCTATCCAAGTGATGATCATATTTTTCATATTGTTGTTCATATGATCATATTGTTTTTTAACAGTAGAAAGTTCCTTCTACAAATTTTTTGCGGGTTTATATATATATATATATATATATATATATATATATATATATATATATATATATATATATATATATATATATATAAATATATAGTAGCTGAATGCCCGTTCTTCGCACGGGGTGAATAAAAAATAAGTAAAGTATCAATAAATCGCAGTAGAGAAACACAACGAAATCATTCTCATAACTGAAAAGCACATAGCGACCACTATGAAAGAGCTTAATGGAAGAACCAGGTAAGTGACATTTTTAGGGGAATTGATGAATCACTGGTTTTGCCTTTCTATAAATCTTAACACAACTAATCACATAAATTTTTAGTATGCTAGTATGATTTTTTATTTCAAATTAGGCAATAAGGTTTTATTTTCTAGGTAGTTAGGTTTTATTTAAAATTGGGAACAATAAAGCAAAGAATTATTAGTCCCGTCTTCTATAAAATTGGTAATGAAATAGTTCGGATACAACTTTTTTTTCATTATGAAAATGTCCCTTACCTGCTTCTTCTACTAAGTTTATCAATTAATATACCTAAAATTACTTTCTTTAATATTCAATATTATTTGTTGCCATTTACGATGGCTTTACGTTATTGAAGTAAATAAAACTTGCTTTTTGTAATTCATCTCATTAAAATAAAGAGAAAATGTATTTAGCATCATTTGGCATGATGCTATTACTCGCAGCTAAATCAATAATAATTAAACCTTACCATTATCAAATAATTTTCTCCGGTACATATCCTTTTCGAGGGGCCGTTCTAAAGTATCGGTATTTAAACGGCTTAGTATTGGTTCTGTTTTAATCATAACGAAATATATCATTTTAATATTTTATATCTATATTAGCATATTTGGTACTTATTATATAACCCTTCAACATTTAAATTTTGTGAAAAATATATTTGTCAGTGACAGCCAACTAAAGCCGAAATTTTAAAAAAAAAAAAAAAAAAAAAAAAAAAAAAACTAAATTCTTATTAGAAAACTTGATATGGATTTTGGAGAATAGCCATTTCTCTATCTAACCTTTAATTTATTATTAAAATATTTAGTAGTGAAAGAACAAAGCAAATATTAATGAATTATCTTTGTTACCACAGGAAAAATATTTTCTGAAATCGCGGGAAACCCTTTGTAGAATTTTTATCAAAACTGCACCAATTAGTATAATACCAGTAGTACATATTACCGTCAGGGATACATATAAATTAAGCATCATCTGTGAATGGTGATAATTCAATGAACACACACATATATATATATATATATATATATATATATATATATATGCACCCTGCTTTTTTTGTGTATTATTTCTAGTTTAATAAATTTTAGTTCAGGTTATGTATTTATTTTATATATCATAATCTATAAATAAAATTTTTTCAACTGAGAGAAAATTTGTTCAGTCTAGGAATCAAATATGGAACCTTAGTTTTACTTCAGAGACCAAGATCTTACCACTTAAGCCACTCAGACAATACCTTGAAAAAAAAAAGAAATTGCTTAATCATTAGTAACATGATCTATGAAAATTATATAAATTGCAAAGACATATAATAATGAATATGTAATAAAAATATTGTTTTTTCTCAAATACTCACCACAATTTACTAATATGTAAAAAAATTTATAGTAATTTTTTTTCTCCAAACAAAGTGAATTTTTATTCTTTATATCAACTAGTAAATTATGTTTGTGAAAAAGTAACGTAGTTATATTGCGAATTTTAATTCAGATGAGGCAGAGTGTATCAAAGAATTTAGTATCTTATTAAAATATTGAAAATTACTAACAGATAATTCAAACTTTCAAAACTGTTAACACATAAGCATATGCTAACATAATTTTTATTTAAAATTACTGAAGAATTAATATAAGTTTGAATTGAATGTACTCTCTTAGTAACAAAAACATACTTATCTATTATATTTTTGTGTGAATATTTTGTATTTTTCTCATGAATGCTGTGATATGGAAAAATATGCAAAAAGTATAATATATTTAAATTTTAAGATTACTATTTTGCTTAAAAATTAGTACATTTTGTCTATGTCTACAAACATCAAAGTAATTGTAAATGAATAAATTATGCTTGAATATTGATCCGGATCTGTGTATTTTTTGTTAGTATTTCGAAGTTATTTAATTATTTTTGCATATTTTAACTTACTTCAAATTTATTCTTTCCCTAAGTTAAAGTAATTAATATTGGAATATTTTCTTAATTAGAGATTGGGGTTGACCAATCCAATATTTGTCTACTATATTTTCATAAATTTTTATTTGTGAAAGTATTATTTTCATTTTTAAATAATAAAATAATTTCAGAATACACAGTAATAAGAATTTGCTTCAGCTTAAAATTTGTTTTCTTCAAAACAATAGTGTTACTTAGGCTATAGCATCTGTTGGTGCTTTAACGAATAACATGTGAAAAAAAGAATTTTAAATTTACATATATACCCATGTAAAAAAGGAGAAAAAAACGAAAAGAAAAAACACACACACACACACACACATATATATATATATATATATATATATATATATATATATATATATATATATATATATATATATATATATATATATATATATATATATATATATACTGATCCATATTTGATTTAATTAAATAACCCACTTATGATAACACCTTTTCTCTTAATTTAGGATTAATAATATATAAATTTATGATAAAATTTTCTCCTCTTTTTTTTATAAATACTGAATAATGATTATTTTTAATGATAACTTTCTCTGCTTTTTAACACTTTAAAAATACCTAATAATGGTGCAACCTTTCTCGCTTTTAGTTCCCTTCAAAACACTTATTCTTTGTGTAACCTTTCCTTGTTTTTAGGTTTTTTTTAAATAACCATTTTTGGTGCGACCTTCTCCCGTTATTTGGAGATTTAATGTAGCTAGTAGCTTTTTAGTTAGTGAAAGCACCAGGATATTGTAAAACTGAGCACCATTTTATGCAGCTAGCAAATGAATACCAAAGTTTGGCGCAACATAGCTCGAAATTTTTTACAGTGTAGTATGGTGGTAAATGGGGCTTTTCTCGGTTTTCCTCATCCTTCCTGCCACTCTCAACAAAATAAATGAACCCCTGTTTAAATCAGTACTCCAATTGTTTCTAACTGTTTAAAGCAATAAAATTTGTGTAAACAGATTTCCATTCTGGGGTTAATGAAATCCGTGACATGGTTCAATTAAGCAGCAATAAAATAGTAACATTCATGCCTCCTCATCAAAATATAAGAAAAATTTCTATATATAATTTCTGAAAAGATAAAAAATATGCTACAACTATTTGTTGAACATATCGCTGGTTCAAAACTAAAACGACACATCTGCAATGTATTATGTTTGCAGATGTGTCCTTTTAATTTTGAACCAGCGATATATATTACAGCTCTGAAATAATTTGCAGTCCAAAAATGTCTTAATTCGCCTTATTTCAGTATTAAGAAAAAGCAAAGGTTAAAAAAGAACAATTTTTTAAGATAATGATTCTAAAAACAGCACGGTTGTGGAAACGTCTTACAATTTTACATTTGTGTTCGCTTTTTAACAAAATAAGGCATATTGAGCACTTTTCTCACAAAGTATTTTATGAATTGTACTAAAGTTGATAAATCATATTAACAACTTTTTTAAGGAAATTTTATCAAGTTTTTGCCAAATTCTACATCACAAGAAGCATAGTCAGACATTATTTTTGCAATTATTTTTCAAAAAAAGAAATTATTTCGACAGTCAGTTAGTGGTCTAGTGAAAGTTTTTGGTAAATAGAAGAATTCGCAACAATACTTTGGTTTTGGCAGTTAGCAGGAGCTGGAGCCCTAAATAAAATTTATCCTTACAAAAGAGTGGAAAATAGATGCATTATATTACCTAATTTTAAATGAACGTATAATTAATCTTGACAGTCACTCAACCACGCATGTCATTCAAAAGTAAAATTAATTGAGCAAACACATACATGTGAAAAATTACGGATTGTTAAATTCTTTTAAAGTAAACATGAAACAAACATAGTTTTACTACAAATATCTCACGTCTACCTTTATATCAAAAGATATAAGTGAAAACTTCGGTTTATAAATAGTTAAAACAGACATAATATTTTAATAATTACTAGTAAAAGTTTACAAATTCATTCATATCATAAAAACAATGGTAGTTATGGATAGTTTACTTACTTAGAAACAAATGTAGAAGATAAATGTCTTGACTACTAGTATTTAGCTTTTCCTAAAAACTAGCCGTATTGGCTTAGATCCCAGTTATTTAATTTGAAGACCATTTGATACATTTCCCTAATATTATATCCATATATCTAAACCCGAAATTCGAATCATGATTGCTCTTTTACATTCAAAATAAACTGTCTCCCGAAAAAATCTTTTTCATGTTTTTTCGCAGTTTTCTTCAGTATATTATCGAGATATTTCTCCAAAGACTAATTCAGATTTTTTAACATAGCAAAATAAATCGAAAATGAAGTTCGTTACCACTTGTTACTAAATTTGTCCACGCATTAATCCTGAAAAATACATCAAGAAAAAATAATCAATTTCCCCTGAAGAGAGAGGTAAGTGGTTCGTAACGAATTTTCTTAAGATTTCAATTTCACTCTACAAATCAAAGCACCTTCTTTCGATAAGTCGTGAATTCGCAGATAATGTCAATTTAAAATACTTAGAATCTCGATTACCAGGAAAGGATCTCACTTTGGATGATTCAGTGGAGTGAATGAAATTAGCTCAATAGAAATTAAACGATTTTCAAAATGAAATGTAATCCGCAATAGGAAATATTTCACGCGAATTTCTTTACCGAACACATGACATTAAAATCACGGTTCCCTTCATTTTAACAATAATATTAAAAAGAGAGACTTTTCATGCATGGATTACATTTTGAGAATGTAACAGTTGATTTTTGGCTCTTATGCGAAAATAATTGCATAGGAGGGAATTAAAAGCAATCTTCTGACTTTTCATTACATATAGTGCAACTTGAGTGCAATATAAATGAAATAATCAATTACCTTTTCATCTATTATTTCCATTTCAAAAAAAGTAATTGCGTTTCAACATTTAATTCCTTCATCTTTTTTTCTTATTGTTACAAATATATTTTAAAAGTTATTTTGTGACCCCAAGATGCTAATTACCGAATTGCCAGCAAAGATTTTTTAAAGGAGAAGAAAAAAATTAAATATATGATATTTAATAGATAGTTAGTTATAGATAGATAGGTAAAATATAAAAAATGTTTTTACAAATATTCACTAATTTAAAATTTAAATTTTTTTCAATATTTTTTTCAAATTTAAAAAAAATGGAAATTAAAATAAGGAAAATATATAATCCTGTCCTCAGTGAGATTAGTAAGATTAATTTCTCAGGGTAAATATTATTTAACAAAATTGCATAATTTTGAAAATTAAAGATAATTAAATCATCAAAAAATCTAAAAACAAATTTAAAATTAAGAGCATATGTTTTTTCTAATATAATATTGTAAAAATAAGTTAACGAAGAGAAATGAATTATTAGATCCATGTGGTATTCCAACAATTTGATTAAAAAAATGTTTTCCATTGAAAAGATAATTATTAGAAAGAAAAAATTAATTTGAAATTCCAAATAATCAAAACCTTAATTACGGATGTTATTTTGAAAATGCTGCAATATTTTGCCCTTCAATAATTAATCTAATTTTGCTGACTTATTAAAACAGAAATATATTTACAAAAAAATTTTATGCTATTAATATCAGTAAGTCTTTGAACAAACTCGTGTTATTGTATACTTTTAAATTGATTTGATTTCTTTAAAAAAATAGTTAATTTAAATCAGTGATTGATTTTTTTATAATAAGTTGATTGAAATCAGTGGATTCAAATCAGGACTTAAACCAACGAGGCCTGCCTTTTAGTTTCTTAACAGCTGTTCGCAATATTTTCATTGGCTTTAATATCGTAATTTAGAGTTACTAACCTATGTTTTCTACTTAGCTCTTCAATTAGAAATATAAATTCTCACACAATAAACAGTTCATATTAAATTTGATTTATCGCTCATTTTCAAATAGCTATTTATAAAATTTATTTTTTAGAAGTATTTTTATTTCAAATTAAGAATGTGAATGTTTCATTTTGATTTTAGTAAATCCATTGAAGAGAACAATACTGTAACCAATAAATTCTAATCAGATTGGACTAAAAGATGTGAGAATTTCGGGTGTTAGAACTGGCAGGAAGTAAATAATACCTTATATCTTTACTGTTTTAAGTATTTAATTTAAATTTATATGTTTATCAAAGGTTTAATCACTGTATCCAGTGTTTGTGTGGGAGAGATGATTATTATTAATGAGATTGCATTGATTAAGGAAACTTTTGAAGCAAAATTATGTTTTTGAGAAAAAAACACATTTTTTTAAAGCTAGCTTCTTAAAGCGGAAAATAAAATAATACTTTAAAGCTGTAAATAAAAGTAATTAAATCGTTCATAATATCTCTTTCTATTGCCATTTTTCTATAAACATACTAACCCAATTTAAAAAATAAAGAGAAATAACTGAAGATATTAAACCGTATTTTACCATCGCCCCATATAGAGGACAGCTACAATTTGTTGAATTTTTACAGCCGGTGTTGTTATATTTAATTATTTTTTATTTCTAAAATAAAACTTTAGATGGATTAACATTAAATAAACTCATTTTATGACTAATTTTAAGTTCTTCGCATTTTTTTTATTATTATAATTGTTCTTTTGTTTTTTTTAAGATTTTTGAAAATAGTTATTTTTTACTATTTTATTTGACGCGAATTAAAATTTAATTTTAAATCATTAAAAGAAGAAAATGATAAATTTTGCTTCGAATTTATTAACCCCAAGCTTTTAATATTACATTTGAGTAAAAACTGAATCAAAAAATGTATATTTAAACTAGTTTTACAAGTGATTTAGATGCGGTTCTATATAGAGGACAAAGGTACAATTCCATACTATAGGCGCCCACCTGAGAAACTCAATTACATCTGGGTTTCTCTTAACGTAAGTTCATAGTTTGCTTTTAGAATTACTCTTCATTGGACATAAAGTTTAGTCACTTAATGGCGCTGCCTTTTGGAGGGAAGATAATGAACGTAGACGTAAGCTTTAACTTTAATGCGTATCCATTTTGACCCTAAAATGGTAATTTTGCCGCCTCACTAGACGTAGTCACTGATGATAAAGACATTCATGACACTTGCACTAGCATTGAATATTGACATGCTGTATTTGATGAAAAGCTACAAAGAAACTGTAGGAACTATTGAAGTTATATGGGGAAAAACTACTGAAGAAATAAATAGTTTATCAGCACAATAGACTAATAAAAATTTTTGTCAGCGCCTGAGTTATTTCATGGTGAACATCGTCAAAAAATAGTGGACTTGATTTCAGAAATGATGGCTAAAAGTATTATTGCAAAAATAGTACGCGAAAACCACAAGTATGCTAGACAAAAAAATAATCAATGATTTCATCAAAAAATTGGCGAATTCAAGCAATGTTTAGGAATTATGTTCTTTAGTGGTTATCACATTTGCCTAGAGATAAACTGTGCTGATAAAATGCCCTTGATGTTGGAGCAACGCTCTTTTAGTCAAGCAATGCCGAGAAAAAGGAACTTTGATATCAAGAAGTATTTACTTTGCAATGACAACACTGCTATTGATACAACAGATAGCTATTACAAAATCCGTCTAATTTATGAACTATTGAATGAAACTATACAACAATTTAGTGTGTTTCCGGAACTTTTAAATTTTGATGAAAGAACGGTTTGTTATTTTGGAAATCCCGGTTACAAAATTTATATAAAAGAGAAACCCGTGAAATTTGGATACTAAATCTAGACGTTTTTGATGTTTTTCATATAATACCATATCATGGAGCAAAGAAAGATATAAAATCTGACATAAAAAAAGAAAAAAAGTCATCTTAAATGGTTGTTGAAAATTTGCTATCAATAGTTTAAACTATAGCAAAGCACAAAATTTATATGACTAACTTTTTCACATCTTAGAATTTCTCGTTAGCCTCTAAAGTAAAATCTTCTTCGTTACAGGAACAGTTAGAGAAAATAGAATGGAAAAAAAATTCCTTTCAAACTCATTTAAAATGTTGGGGAAGATAGAACAGCCAATCGTGAAACAGATCGTGGAACAGTCGATCGAAAGTTTGACTCAAGAAATGAAATTGCAGCTGTTCGTTGGAATGATAATAGAGTAATATTTGATTAGTACTAACTTTGGCTTATGCTAAATCATATAATGAAATATATTTCTTTGTTTTAATTGTGAGAGTTTATTAATCTGTCTATTTTTCAGAAAAACTAAAAAAAAGAAATTATTATAAACAGTGTATTACAATTAATGAGAAGTACTGCAGCGTAATCATTACAGATTAAATCAGAAGTAGTGCATATTTGTTAAAATAAAATAAAAAATTTATTAATAAAAATTTAAATAATGCAGTTCTTATGTTTTTGAAAATTGGGCTGGTCTTGTGTCATGAATGGTATTTATAAATAATTCTACAAATCTTTAAGCTGATATTTATAATCTGATCTATTTTTGCATACAAATAATTATTAATGAATTTTCTTTAAAAGATGTAAGCATGTGAATCTTTTGTTTTCCTGTTGTCAAAATTTTTACATCATTTTATTCTACACAACTTCACATTCCAGTTGTTTCCAATTTTTTTTACTATGGAACCCAAAATTATCAACTATCTCTAGGCGGTACCTGAGCATTTTTAAATAAGGCATATAAAAACAGTTGCAAATATATTAACTAATAAAAAAGACTACTTCATTTCTTAAAAGTTTTTTTAAGAGGAATAAAAATTGTTCATTCATTTTAACATTAATAATCTTGAATTCGATTTAATGTCAGAAAGTTGAATTCAGAAACCAGGAGTTGCATTTAATCAAACTATGATTTTTTTTTTTTTTTTTTTGTGTAATAATGAATGATATAAGGCGAGTTGTGGTTTTTATTGAAATTAAAGCATAACGAACTCCTATGAATGTTAAAAAAGGGTCTTTTTATTAACAAATGTAGTTATTTTATTTCAATTTGAAAACGGCAATGAGAAATACTAATGCAATTTTTTACAAATGCGTGGGATTTTCCTTTCTTATTCAATATATTATTATAAGAAAATTTATGAATACATTTTTGAAAAAAATATGTCTCTTTCATTGGAATTTTACTTTAAATAATTGCACAAAGACAAGAGCAATATTAAGTAAGTAATTCGATCGATTATTTATTGTGTCTAAATATTTTAACGTCCGTCCAAAATTGTTTTAAAAAAATGCTTAAAATTCTAATATTTGGAACCCTTTTAACTCATAATCCTAGAGTGCCGCAGAACAATGCTTAGGAACAACTAGTACATTTATTAAGAAAAAGTTAATCTCAATTCTGATTGGTAATTTGTTTGCTAGATAAATTTTGGAGCGTGTAAGTCTCATTCTTTACGAATATCTGAAGATTTGCTTTTCTCATAAAATACCAGTTTTGTTAAAATCTTCTGCAATATTTATTAATAATTTACAAAATGAAATATAGTTTACAAAAATGTAACACTGGGCGAATTTTTAGAAATGAGCTTGTTATGGACTGAAAAATAGCAAAGCAGTTTTTTGCATCTGTGTTAAATTTGATATATTAGTTACCAGCTTCTTTTCTGCAATCAGGTGCCTGGGAATCGTATATCCTTACTCCTATATAATATGCATTTAATTTTAAATCCTTGATTTTGAATCTTTTTAAAACACAAAATATATACAAGGAGTGATGTTAATTAGAGAAGCTAAATTTTACTTGCTAATTGCTTTAAAACACTTATTTTATGCTGATGACAATCTTTTTTTTTTAATAATTTTCTATGTTTTCTATGTTTGTATATAAAATCATGTCTTTTATAAATTCATATCATTTCTAACCGATAATAATTCACAAAAATGTAGCAAGACAAACAGTTTTGTATAATATGTAGGGAAGTATTTGACGCTATTTCATAAAAGAATATGGCTTACATTTAGTTTTCTACTAAAGAAATACGGATATTTAAATTTATTTTACAAGAGGTAGTAAGAGTTTAACAATGCAGTCTTATATGATTTTGTGATTTTATATTGCTCTTTTTTTATGTATTTAAAAGTGCCGCAAATCTTTATTATAAGGATTCTACAGTGGTAGAAATGTAGATATTGAAAATGTAATACAAATTGCATTTTGCTAATTAAAAGTCATATTTTTGAATTTTACCATATTGTTTTGATTGCCATCAGCAATAAAAATTGTAATGGCATTGTTATTCTATGAATATTTTTGTACCCCTATCCTGTACTGCTTTTATTAGGCTTTTCATTCAAGAGTTTAAAACTAGGAGAATTGTTTTTTTTTTAATTCTTATTATTATAATGTTTTTCTATATTTAATGATAAAGTTATTTAGAATGGTGGTCTAATCTTATTAACCATTTTGCAATTAATATTTTTGCGCAAATAGCATTAATATACTGTTATAAATTACAGTTAAAGATATCTGATAAATGATTTAAAACTTAATGAACTAACTTTAGGCACAATGAGATGCAAGCAAATATCGTATTTAAGACATCCGCCTGTTTTGTAAGCGAAAATAGTAAATTACGGTTGTGAACTCATCAAATTTGTTTGAACAATATAATGTTATAACAAAATAAATTTTATTTAAAAAAATAATTACGTTGAAAAATTACTTCTATTCACCAATAGATCTAAATATTTATAATATTAATAGATAATAATATTTTGATTTTGGAAGTGGAGGCACAAGCGTAAGTAAGCAGAATTCTTTTCAGTACATACATAACATGTTTCTCTGAAAGGAATTCTGTTCACTTAACAAGTGGATTTTTCTAAGCGTAGAAGAATATTTATAAGCAGCTGAAACCTTAATTTGCTTTAAAGGAAAAAATTCAGAAAAACCATGTAAAACCTGTGGCAACTTAGCAATTTCAAATTTTTTATCATGAAAATTAATTATACATAAAACCCTTTCAACATTAGAAACCTTACCAAAGAGCAAATCAGTTTTACTAACACCAAGTTTTGATTTAATCAAATCAAAAACAATAAATTTAATAAGTTCAGTATCAAATTTAATTTTAGAACCAAAATTAAAAAGGAAATTTTTAAGAACTTTATTTTTTAAAATAAAAATATATTTCTTAATATAAAAATATTATTCAAATTAGCAGTTAAGTTGCAAATATTCGAAAAATAATCAAAATCAATAACATTACCTTTACCTTTTCCACTACTTCTTTTATTCCTATACTTTGAAACAAAAACAATAGAAAAATTAAAAACTTTAAATTTATCATAAATATAATAATCTTCATTATTAACATTACCTTTCCCATTAAATTTACTATTTAATCCATATGGAAAAAGAGTTTTAAGACTACTAATATAGATGTTTTCTAAATCAAGTCTATTGTCTAAATTTTCCATAAAATCTAAAAGAGTAACATTATCAAAATCATAAAATTTATAATGCAAATTTTCATAATCAGTAGAACAATTACTATTATTGAAATTTTTATAACAGATCTGTGGGAATTAATCCGCTTATGAAGTTCAAGACCTTTTTGACCAACATAACACAAATCACTGCAATTGCACTGAATTAAATAAATAATATTAAAACATTTACAAAAAAAATACATTGGAATGGCTGTCAATCCGAGAATTATCAGCTAAGGGACGAGTTTCACATTTTTCATTTTTACATTTTGTAAACTTTTTAAATTTTTTTTATATTTTTTTATTTATTAAAACATAAAATGTGACTTAGTAACTTTTTGTCCGAAGTAATCCCTAAGTCAAGATTCACTTCAGTGCTCCTTGTGGGCGCGCGACGAGCCATGCGCCATGAAATATTTATATATAGTACTTTACATTGAATTAAATTTAACCTAAAAAGAAAATACCTAATTAGACATATAAAACCTAGACGTCTAACAAAACCTCGTCTATTATGTTTGAACACTCAAATTCCTATTTTCTGAGTAACTACTATTTTAAGATTTTTAATTTTAAGATTTCACTAAATTCTTTGAGGCCTTCTGGTGTTGCCATGAATCGCCACCAAGCAATCGCCATCTTTTTGAATCCTCTTTTTTACTGGGAGGCCACGTGCGTGCACTTAGAGTCTACAGTATTCTCCGGATGCCCCCTGACGGGGGCGGGACGGGGTTAAGCTTTGATATAAAACCTAGACATCTAACAAAACCCCTTTGATGCTTTGAAATATTAAGAAAACATCTTAAACCAGGATATTATAAAATATTATAAATAATAATAATAATTTAATAAAAATTAATTTGAAAGATTAGTTACATTAAATGCGTTCTTCGTAATTTTACCTATTATTGCTGTGTAAATTTAAAACTTTTTACATTTGATATTAATTAATCAACAAAAAAATGTGCACATTTCAGTTTCAAATCGACACGAATTAATTACTTTCTCTAGAACATTATTTATTCTTGTTCCAATTGCCTCCTTATCGAGGAAGAATTTTCGCGTCGGTTCTTAATGAAAAACGCATTTCGCTGGAACTCGTCAACCCTGATTCTTGTTCAGCTATTTTGGAATAACCAGCTATTTCAAATTGTCATTGTAACAGAATTCAACTTTATTTCAAGCATTTTTAATGTATTCCATGTAGCAAGCAGTTCACCGACTGCTTGTTAACAATTTACTGTTAATTGAGCGTCTTTAAGATAGTTAAACTATTTTGAAAGATCAAGCTTGCATTTAACGCAAAACTTTGTGGAATTTCAAATTACAAATGTAATAAATTATAAAATCATGTCCTCCGCCAACGAATTCTATTAATTTTATAATAATTCAGTTCTCTAAATTCTAATTATGATTAGTTTTCCGGATTCTCTTAATTGGACTTCTTCATCCGATGATTTAGTCGTAAACTCTCAAATAAGTTTTATTTTAAGCACACTGAAGAATCTGGGAAATGGATTCAATTTTTCAATCTTCCTTGTATCATATCTGAAACACTACTTCCCATATTAACTATGCATTAATTAAAATTCTTTCCAAGCACTTCACGACTTGATTCTAATTAGATACAATATAAAATGTCAGCATCCCGGTACGCATATACTAAAGTCAATATCCTAGTAAAAATAAACAGTAAACATTAGTCATGCGAACGTAAAAAGTAAGAGAGCGAGAACGCTAAATGCTGTTATTAGATGTTTCATTTACGCTTCAGCGTTTTCATTACAAAACTATGCATAGACCAGTATAAAATATGTTTATGAATGGAATTTTAGATGCTACTAAGTAAATAGCAAATTAGATTACAATGCATGAAGAAAATACTGGCACACAAGAAGATGGTGGTTAATATCCGTGATTCAATTTAATAAAATCTCTTTAACTTGCTCCGAATTTGGTGACATACATAGAATTATATAGTAGCAATTCTAGATTTAATTCTTTTAAATTATCACAAGATACAAGAACAGAGAAAGTTGACTTTGAAGTTGAATATATTTTTTATTATTTTTCTTATCCTCAAATATACTTCTTGAAATGAACTTAAAAGCTATTAGCATGTTTTTTATTTACCATTTTGGGTTAAATATTTAATTTTTAGTTTAATTTAATTTATTTTTGGCTATAACCACCATTAATAACTAATTGCAGAATCTTTTGTTTTAAAAAATGGAGGCAAAAATAATTTTCATTTTGCAAAGGCAAGCATATTGGGGGCCATAAATTTATATTTAAGTATAGAAAATATTAAATTAATATCGGAAAAATGAATATCGAAATCTAACAAATCACAAAGAAGGAAGGTTGGTGTAGAAAACATCAAGACCTGTTTAATAGCAGGATGAAACTGAAAAATCTTTCGAATAATTCTCATTTAATGAGTGCCTGTTTTATTTTGCATTGAAACAGATTTTTGGTGTTTTCAATGACAAAAAAATTTGTGTTATGAACCATGAAAAATGAGTTATGAAATAAATTAGTTAATTAGAATAAGTTGTTTCATTTATATTAATTTGAAACTATTTCTTCTTCTTCAGTAATTCTTTGTTATCATAACACATTTTATTTTGATAATTATTCCACATTTAAGTCTTACAACTAATATCAATGACTATTAAGTAATTTTATAAACATTAACTTATATCTTAACCTATTAACGAAACAGCATTCTAAACTTACTAATTATTTTACAATAATTTAATATTGAATATGATATACTTGAATTTTTATTATAATCTTTTTGGTGAAAAAACTGTAAAATGCTGTTAGGAATTATCTTTTTCCACTCTCATTAAATATTCTCTTTGGTAAATAACAGTACACAAGTTTTTTCTTCTATGATAAAAATAAATTTACATTGTAAAAGAAGTTGCAGATATTTACTGAGCAAAATACTGATTGCGTCTGAATTTTATCTCAATCGAATCGGAAACTTAGATGTAAAACCAAATCTGTGATTTGGGACTTTTTAGTTTATTTTTTTTTCCATTGCAATGCAAAATTAGTTTATGGTTCACAACAAAAGTAAAAACGGATAAATTACTGGGAATTATAATGTGGCACAAATAGCGAATAGAGATTCCAAGCACTCATAGTTTTATCCTTTTTTTTCAGGAAATATATAAACACGTAGCGAGAAAAGAATATTGATATGCCTAGCAGGAATCAAGATATTTTTGGATTTTATTCGCAATGGATTTTATTCGCCGTTGATCATCGTCATCTCCCTATTTCCGTTCTCTCTCTCTCTCTCTCTTTTCTTATTTTTTTAATTGAGATTGCTAAATTCACATTTTACTGGTGATTGTTTTTCCCAGTTGTTTATATTCTATCCCGTGGTCCAAGTGTCACCAAGTTGACATTTCTTTCTAAATTGTTTGCATTCTATTACTTTTTTACCGCTTCAGATTGTTTTTTTTCTTCCAAGATTTCAAAAATGCTTCTGATATTTTTTTAAGTGTATTGTGTTTTCGTTCGTTGTTTTTGTAAATCCCTTTCATTAACGTAAAAAGTTTGAACAGAGTTTTTACATTTCACCAAACGGAAGCAAAGACATTTAGTTTCAAATTAAAACGTATTTATAGTGTTCGTTCTATAATACACACTCAGAAAAAAAGTATGGTAAAAATTAACAAAATCTGATAAAATTTATCGTGTTTGTTGCTCTAAGAAAACACCCAAAATCTCGGTACTTTTTTATCGAAACGCTCTATAAGTGATTTTGTTTAAAAAAACAATAAAATATGGTTTTATAATATATGACAAACTTTGGTTAATATGGTAAAATTTTGTAATTATTTTCATTATACTTCATAACTTGACATAAGATACCTTTATACGGTTAAATTTGATATTCAATTTTGTATTTTTTACTCAATGCTTGGTAATGAGTGCTATAATTTTGAAAACCAGAATCTCCGGTGAACCGTTACCATATGAACGTAAAAATTATTACATTGGTGGTTTAAATACTGTATATTTCTGTATTTATTACTAAACATATGTTTAATTTAATTTAATTATTTTTAATTAGAAATGTCGTTGACAAACAGTGCGATAATTTGGCCAAAATTATTTTCTGTGCTGATAGCTTTTAGAACATTTTTTATTTAATTGTATTTGATGAAAATTAAATTTATAAATTCATCGAAAAATTGAAGGCTTCGTTATTAAATACTTTTGTCTTAATATTTTGCTATTTTTAATTATTTAGCTACTAATTAACTTTCCAGTTGTCACGTTCTTGCAACCAATACTTTCTAAATACGTAACCATAAAATTGGAATTTTAAAGAGTGTGAAAAACTAAAAGAGCAAAAAGCCGTTTGTGCTGGAAAATTTTTTATCAAATTAACTTTTTTTTTCACTTTATAATATCAACTACATCAATATTTAATGATCTAAGTAGTGCTGAAAACTTTTAAAAATAAAATATTCATGAAATTATTTAGGATACTTTATTTAGTAAAAGTAGGTGCGAAAGTTTGACTTAATAATTTTCTTTTGCTTATCTACTGACAGTGAAGAATTTACGAATAATAAATATATTTGAAAATAAGATACAGCAAAAAAAGGTAAATGGAAGTTTGATTGTTATTTCATTGTAGATCTGAAATCAAAGAAAATGTATTTATAATCTTCAAAACTTGTGTATTTTGAGTATAGGTCTATATTGTGCAAACCAAACGACTACAATTAGGTGAGGTGGGAGGATTCGTCAAAGACAACGTTTTGCAACGCTTTTAGTACAACGAGTATAAACCGAAATTCAGAGCATCTCTCTGATTATAGCAACTACTAACAAGTTAAAATTGCGGCCTCTAATTTTTTTATTGATTTATTTGCTGGAGAATAAACATTATAATATTTAGAGTGTCTAAAAATATAGAAACGCTAAAATATATGAAAATGAAAATGGCACATAAATTGTTAAAAAGAGCAAATCCCGTAAAAAAAGATTGAAAAAAAGATGATAAAAAGATTGTTTGAAGTGAATCTATTTTTTTAATCTAAAAACAATTTAAATAGTTAACAAATTATGCTTTAAACACTGATTCATAAACATTTAAATTGAGATATTAAAATGATTCGAATGGTATGTATGTGATTATTGAGAAAAAAAATATCATTCCACTAATTTACAGCAGAAACAATTTTAAAACTTTTTAGAAGCTGTTTTGTCAGTTTTGAATTAAGTGTTGTAAAATTGAAGCATTAAATAGTTAAAGTATTACTTTGGATAATAAAGTTTAGGGAATTTTATTGATAAATTAATGTTATATTGATAGATATTCTAGTTAATGCTTGTCTTCTATCAATTATTCGTTGGCCAATTTTTTTTCTTATGTTATTTATACTGAAGATTTAGAAAAATCATTGTGTAGAGTTTTTTTTTACGGAGAGGACCAGCTATTATTTTTTCTTTAGTATTCCTTTTTTCTGTAGTAACAGATATTTTTTGAAAAACATATTTGAGTCGATATCTATTATTTATCGTATAGCAACTATAAATTTCTTTGAAAAGTGATTCATACTTGGATGAGTTTCTAATTTAAAAACATTTTAAGTTTTAATGTAACTTAAGCAATTCACAAAGTACTGATATATAAAATGATTTTTTGAAAAAAATTATTACGCATCTGACAAATAGTAATAATAATTGGTAAATTAAGATTTTATTTTTATTTTATAGATCTAGTTTTAAGTTTCAAAAATTATTTATGGAACACGTTCTAGGAAATCAAAAACAGTACTTAAATGAATTTAACTTATGACAGTTAATATTTGAAAACTTTCAGACTTAAACAACTTAACAACTTAAAAACTGCACAAAATAATATATATGAAAAAGCTAACTTTTTCTCTCCAAAAAAAAAAAAAAAAAAAAAAAAAAAAAAAAACTTTAATCAAAAAGCTAAACAAGTAATAAATTTCTTTTGACTAAGATGTTTAACAAGAAGCTAATGAGCTGATTGAGTTTATAACAATAACAGACAAGTAACTATTTCCTTCAAAAAGAGAAAAAAAACACTTTCCCCATATCTTCAGTGGATTGAAAAAAATAAGAAAAAATATTAATATATATATAATTTAATATATTACAATTTATTTAAATTGTTTGTGATGAACCAGAAAATAAATGTTTAAATCACATATCGTAATCGTAAACAACTCACTTTATTTTCTTACGTAAGACATGTTTTTTTTTAAGAAAATAAGTTTATTCAATATTTATACACTTTTATTAACTTACTTTCATATTTTTTTTCAAATTCAAATTTTGACAACTTCTAAAATTCGACTGCATAAGTCTAAGGAGACTGCAAAGACAATTATTTTTTACAATAGTTTCACCCGCCCTCACTCACTCCTGTAACTAAGCAAAAAAGATATAATTAGTCAATAATATAATTATCATAATTTTGTGTTAAAGCATTTTGTTAATTTTTCAGTCATAAGGAAATGAATGAATATCTGAATTTCAAAGATAAACGAGTGTATTTGGAAAAACATTGAATGCAAAATATAAGAGTAAAGAAAAGAAGATAATGAGGAGTAATTTTACATGTAGACGAGAATATCATGATAGCAATTGAAATAGGAGACGATTTTCCCTTTCTTGAATTAGTTTTTTTTTTTTTTTTTTGTTCTTAAAATTTTAAATGTGAACCTAATATTTATATCTGATAATATCTAATATCTCTCCTTTTTTTACTTTTTACGGTTACTTCTGTCATCAATTTATACAATAAAAATCTCGATATCGATAGACAAATTTTTCTTACAACAATGGATAAATAGCCATTATATATATTAAAAAATAAGCGAGAATTCACGATAAAATCCTCTTGAAGTGCAATGCATTTTGAACAAATTATAAATTTTAAAAAAAAAAACTCGCTTAAAGTCAAAATTTTAATTTTAGAGTATCAAAAATTAACTCAGCAGTTGTATTTCCACGAACTGCATGTTGGCAAGCAAGGTATTTTTTTACTACAAGTTTAACAGTTAGTAATTCCGACTAACTCGATAATCGAATAATCGAACATTATTATTTTTAACATTATTGTATTCGTTCTATATTTTTTTACACTTTGTCATAATTCCAGGTTCCTAAGTCAAACAAAATGTTGCTTAAAGGAGTTGAACATATTAAACATAACTGCAAGGTACAATTTCTACGATACAATTTCTTCTTTTCTGTTAGCTTTTTATATAAAATTAGCTCTTCCATAGCTGATATATCTGAAGTTATAATTTAGTAAAGATGTGTTAAAATTATTCCGAAAAACTATAAATTTCTTTGTAATATTCCGAAATACCTAAGGGGCCAATCTGGCCCCTTCTATGAGGTGAAAGACATAAATGATTTTTTAAAAAAAACTAGATAGAATCCATACAAGCATCACTCTATTTAAAAAAAGAAGTCATGAAAATGCACTGTTTTAAGTTAATTATTTTTGTAATTTCTAAACAGCTAAAGACGAGATCGGTCAGAGAGTCACTCCACTCCGTCTATCTAGTGTTAAACCCCTTGCCTGATGGATATAGTCAACTGTTTATCAGATTTTAAATTTTTCATTGCTAGAATTCACAAACACTGCTGACTTGCTAATAATATCTTTCAGCTCATATAATTACGAAATATTTTCTATATTTTCAAAAATTATAAGAAATTAAGAGATATTCAGAAATGTTAATGTTTATACTAACTTTCTTTCATTGTAAATACTGTTAATGGAAAAGTCAGTCCTTTTTAAAGGATAAACTGTAAACTTTTAACTGTAATAAAGCTAAGTGAAAGTCAGAGTCCTAATATTTGTATTATTTAATAATTTTTTAAGTTTTTTTAAGTCATAATTTTCTTTATTTTGAAAGTTTATCATTTTGTTATCCTCAGTTACCATTGGATGCTGGTGAATGAAACTATTCAAAAAGGATACAGAAATATCAAAGTCCTAACCGCAAGAAATGAGATCAGCTATACTTTTTTTTAAGAAAACGTACTTGCAATATTAATTTTGGTAAAAAAAAAATAATTAGAATTCAGTTTTGAAAGGGTCAAGAATGAGTTTTACTGTTAAATGAAATTCAGATTCATTTTAAATACTTCTCAATTTTATCTCTTTGCGCTTTATGGATACATGAAATAATTACTTAATTGAAAAAATAAATGTGTGTAGTTCATTAAAAGCAAAGAATCCAAACGACATTTTTTTTTCATACGACAAAATAAAATATTTAGAATGTTTGGCAAATGCTACAGACACCCCATTCCAGGATAACAAGGGACAAATTGAAATAAAACATATAAGTGCAGTAAGTGAGAGAATAAGTGATGGGAGAAAAGGATTGGTCGAGAAGAGAAAACGAAGAAGCAGATCTGCGCAATGACAGATATACATGGCCAATGAAAAGCTGTTTAAGAATAGATTTAAGACAATGATTGTCGAAGAGTTGTCACAATCTCATCTTAATAGTAAATTAGAAAGCCTCAAAAGAGACAAGTAGCTAAGGGCATATCGAGGTAAGACTGATAAATTTTTTGTTCTTTTTATAATATAGCAGATTAAAAAATAATTAAATTAATATAAATAAATTTATTATTTGATAAATAATGCAAAATCCTGATCTAAATACTTTTATAATCCTCGAAGGATATATTAAAGGAATCACTTTATAAAATTAGTAGTGCTTGATAATTTTTACACTTATATTATTTTTCTCTCGGAAATATAAATAAAAGTAAACTTTTGCGATTTGTTGTTTCGAGTGTTGCACGACATATTTGCCCGTTTTTAGGTATTTTAAAATTTAATTTCTTTATTACTAATTATATTTTTGTTTGAATGATGTTTTAAAATTTTTAGTGTAAGTTACGCAAAAATAAATATAAAAACCCAAAATATAAAAACAGACAAACTTTTAATACCGAACTACCTTTCAAAAAATGCTCATAGGAGAATTATATTAGTATAATTGTATTAGAAAAAAATGAATAGATAAGCTAAAATACCGCACACCTTCCTTTTAAATTGTAGATGGGTGATGGCATGTATCGAAAATAACTGCCTGAAGTATAATAAATCTACCATCAATTTATGTGTGAAAAATAAATAAAAAGGAACAAAAAAATTGCCGTCTTTGTCTCCTCCAGTTAAATTAGTTCACGGAGAAAACGGCTCCTTATTGTATCGACACACCCTGTAAATGTGTTTCGTTGCAAGAAAAGTGAGGGAGTAGGGAAACTAACATTTCGATAAAACAAGGAAAATCATTCTAAGACTCAGGTTCCCAAACGTATCCACGAAGAGGCAATTCTAAGGGATTATAACTTTTTAACCCAGCTTTTTTCATTAAGATTTTAAAAAAACTTCTAAATTTCCTTATTCGCAATAACTTTATTAATACTTTATTATAATACTTTCGATATTAGCGATATTAATACTTTCTTATAATAAATTCTGAAAATGGTATTTCTGCAAATTAAAAGCAGCTGAGAGAATCTCTTGGAAGTCAAAATTAGTACGGGATACTAGATTAAAAATGTTAATAAATACCGAAAAAAATATCAAAAAGAATGTTAGAAATAGAGAGACCTCAATTCAACACTCTTTTCACACATTCGGATATTTTGTTTCAACAAAAGATTATCGTATATTGCAAGCAAATAAGAAAACATATCATCCTGAATAACTTTTGTTCTTATTATAGGATTTTTACAAACTAAGTGCCAATTTCGTGTTGAAAGGGCTGAATTCAAACAATGTTGGTATCGAAATTGACTAAACTGTTGAAATCATGTATTATGTTTCATGTTTTCTCATATTTTGATTTTTATGAAAAATTTTTAAATAAATAAATTACAAATCAACAAATAAAATACGAAGAAAAATTGAGTTAATTTTATTTGTAAAATATAAAAATTTAGTTGTGGTTCTTATTTTTAAACTTAATACATTCGTAAGTTTTAAGTAAAAGTGTGATTTCGTTCATTTATTTATTTTTAATTTTTATTTTGCTCAAATATACATATTTTAGCATAGCAGTATGGAAGCTGATTAATTAAATTCAATGTTTGGAATATTTCCTAAAAATTGTGAGATTTACTAATGAACTTTAACTTAAAATTCTATTACAATTAAATTTTGATGGTTTTCTTGGTAATCTGCTAAATTTTACATATCATTGTTTATTACGAAAAAGATGCACTCATAAATAAAATTTAATTCAAATCTCATAAATATGGGAATGTAACAGTTTGCTTGTCAAATAAAATATAAAACACTGTTTTCTTTCTCTTTCATAAATCGTTGACTGTTATGTAATATTTATTGTTCTCAATTACTATATTTATTGTTATTGTTTTAAATTAAAATTTAAACCATAAAATTTTAAAAATTAAGAATTATATTTTAGATGGTTTATTATATATTGCAGTATTGTTTAATTCTATATTCCTCTATAAGTGTCCAGTTTTCATGTAGTTTAATGTCAGTACTTAAAATTTTTATAAAGTTAAAAGAATACTTCAAATGAAAAAAAATGAGTTAATAATTTTAGTTTCTAATTTTTTTTTCCAAATTATTCTTCCTCGTGAATGCACAAAGCTAGTTGGAAAAGCAGTTATAAAAAACAAAAATGGTTTGGATACAAAAATCAGAAATATGTTAACATAAATATAATCATAAAATTTCGGGGGATTTAAATTCTATTTGAGAATAATTTTTTAACTTATATGCATATGTCTCTTTTTTATTTTAGTTCAAACAATAAAATTAGTAAATAGAATTATTTAATGCAAATAAATGAAAGCAAATTTAGTTGTTTTAATTTGATTGTTATGATTATGGTTTAAAAATAATTTTTATTTTGCAGACATTTCCTTTCAAAGTTATAGTTTTTCATCTATTTATTAATCAGTTGACTATTTCACATCGAGTTCATTTATATTGATAACCACAAAATTTATAAATTTGGTTATTTATAAGTACATAAGTTTAAGTTTCTGATCAATACTTTACAGTACTTACGATTTGGTAATACTCTAACTTCCCCTAAAAAGAATGGCCTTTAAAATCAATTTAATTTTAAGTAAAATGCCAAATGAAATTCTTTTCATAAATCAATCTCAAAATTATTCTAGAATTACCTCACTAAAAAAAATTATCCCTATAAAGGCCATTTTTTTCTAATAAACCTAGCCTTTCATCCGTTTCCATTCTTAATTTTAATGCTAATTCTTTATAGAACAATTTCTTTTTCCATTTTGTTCTATCACATTCAAAATTTCCATTATTTTAATGTTCGTTAGCAGCATTCTATATCGAAACAAAATTGGTTTTATTTTTAAAATTAAAAAAATAATGAGTTGCTTGCAACCTTATTATCAGAATTCCTTGGGTTTTGTTACTACTCATATATGTACATCATTAGGAAAAATAAAATATTTCAACACTGACTCCCAAAAGACTCTAACAAACTCTTAGAATATTTTCCTGGACTTAAAAACTTAATAAATCCGATTAACTGGGTCCAGTATGTTAATTACTTGAAGAACATCTTATTTTAAAAATTAGGCTTGTTTTTGAGACAAGAAAAATCTTTAATCATTGTGCTTTAATGAATTATTTCCTACAATAAAGAACGTAACATTTCTTTTATACTTTTTAGCAATTATCAATAAATTCTTTCCAGTCTATGCGTACATTATAGTAATTATTTGTTTGAAAATTATTTCACTTATATTGGCTTCCATTGCTAATAAGATATTATTTACGTACTTACTTTGTTATTACTATTCTTTGGAATTCAAAATTTCTCGATTCCACACGTCTGAAAAAATAATTGCTCTGTAATACTTTATGTTTCAATGTTTTAGCCTTCAACACTCGTTAAAGTATTTTTTTGTTTCTTTTCCGCAGATAAATTTATTGGCTAATCTGGGTATATGAGGTTTTCACACCGCTAAATTTCAGCCAACTTTCTAATTAACGAGTTTTATTCTTAAATTCTTGATCAATAGCAAGAACTAATTGCGAAAAAATAGCTGTTTTTCCTATAATCTTCTGTAAATTGCTATGGCAGATTCTGAAATTTCTTTTAGCATTTTAAAAATAATTGGTTGTTTTTCTATTTATATAATCTAAAGCGGCTTTAAGTATATGTTTCAGTATTATAATTATATATTAACGATAAAGAATTTTTAAATTAAGTCAGAAAAAAACTTGCTTTTACTAAAAAAATTCCTTTTAAATACTTTTAAATAAAAGAATACTAAAACTTTAATGTTAAAAACTTAAAACTGGTGCCAGTATTTTTTATTAACCTTAATTTTTATAAATTTTGATAAAAATGGTGTAGGAAAACTTTATTATTGTAATAAGCTGAGCAGCAAAAAGTAAAATTAAAATGATTCTGATGTTTTCTTCATAAGAGTTTTCGAAAATGTCTTTCTTTCTACAATGAAGTATTGATGTACGTACTTCCTTGTGTACTTTTTTTTGTCAAAGTATCTAAATCACTGTTACGGTAAATGTAATAAATCGGTTAATGTCTGTAATCCCCGGTAATTAATTATTAAAAACAGGCGATTATTAATAATTCTACCCTGTTAATATTCATAATAGTCAGATTTATTACTTTAACCGTAGCATATATACTAAGGACGGTGTTGGCACTGTACAGGAATTTTATTCCAGAACTTCTCGGAAAATAAAATAATAAACCCTTCTGAAAACCACTTACAAAAGTCGAACACATACTTTTCTGTAGGATGACAACTTGCTTAATTGAGTGTCTGACAATCACTGAAGAGGACGGCTCTTATTTAAATAAAATTGAAAACAAATCGCAATATTCAGGAGAACTTGTGAAATATTGTTAAAGATAAAACAGAGACGAAAGACTAATTGTAGTTGAAAATGTGCAACAGAGGAAAGGGACGTAAACGTGATTAAAAGGGCAGAAAAAGATTTCGAAAAACTGGAGATTGAAATTAGACGAAAACATTATTGAAAGTGACAACAGGCAAGACAATTTCAACGAAAGAAATATTGATTTTGTACTGTTCTTGTTTTTATTTAGTGGTTCAAGAGTTGCATACTTCGATTTGTAACAACGAAAAAAAAATATTTTGGTACTTTTACTTAGAATATTTATTTTTTTACGATCAGCAAAAACTATTGAGGAGAAAAAGATTCTTTGATGGGTCAATAAAGGAATTGGTTTGCATTCTAATAGCGTAGTATTTTTTTTTTCAGAAATAAAGCACTTTAAAAAAATAACATATTTTATTTCCTTAAACAATAATACGTTTTCAAAGAAAAACTTCATTTTTTATAAAATGAATATATTTTGTGTTCTATCTAAACTGAGTTCTCTAAACTGTTCTGTTGCTTTGTTCATTTTCGAAAGAAAAAATCTCGTTGAAAGGTGCGATTAGTCATTGGATTGTGAGTGCTCTGCTACTCATTTGGCCAAGATAAGTGACAAGATTATGCCAAAAGTGCTTCTATTTAGGGGTAGTTTATCAAAGTAAAAAATTTTTACTTTTAAGTAGAAAATATGAAAATGGCTCCAAGCGAAAAGACAATGCATGTCAATCCCATTTGAAAAAGAATGTTTGAAGATTTCTTGTCGTTTATATTATTTTTTCACATGAAAAATATGAGCTTAATTTTTTTCTGCTTTTACAAGAATTCTAAAATTATTGTTATTATTCGGTAAACGACACACAATATATGAGAATATACAATCATAGAACATATATAATTGAAGAAAAATTTACGGAATTTTAAAATTTCTTTAACGTATTCTTCAGATCAATCCTTGTGCATTAATTATTTAAAAAATATAAATTAGAAGGCTTTGTCCCCAGCTCTCTCCGCACGCCAACTCATGTTATTGAGTCACATTCTAATTGTTTATGTCTTCTTAAACTTCAATACTTTCCACAAAAACACCGAATATTTTGGTTTTATATTAAACAAAAATTTAAGTTTTTTATATAAGAACATTTTGTTAACATGTTAATCATAACAATAGGATAATTATCTGGATTTTGAAAGATATTGTTCTGAGCTGGATAACAACGCAGGATGTGTGACTCAATACAAGGAGATAAGTGAAAAGTAATTTTACTTTTCACTTCTAATAATTATATTAAAGTAATTATACTTTTCGCAATATAGTATAACAGTTCAAATAGGAAATGTTTCTTATCGCTCTTTATTAAGTTTCCTTTTTTATTTTTAAAAATTTCACTCTGAATATTACGATTTATATCTGGCAACATGGAATCTCTCTCTCTCTTTCTTTACTTGTGATTGACGTCTATTACGAATTTAAAAATAAAGAGAACATCTTGTGAGGGAAAAACTTAAAAACTTTTCTACAACATTGGATAAGTTGTCAATATTTTAAGCAAAACTCACAAAAAAGCACCTAAATTTGGAATGACTTTCGCACAAATAAGAATTTTAAAAAAAACCTCTCGGTAAAGTTTAAACACAAAATCAGTTTATTAAATTTAAATGATCTTGTTGCATTTAAACGAAAGTAAACCAACAAACATCCTTGTTTTTTATACTTCAATATTAGCAATTAAAAATTCTCAAACTAACAATCAAATCATAATTTTCTTTATTTCATCAAACTCCTTGTAATTTAAAGTTCCAAAGTGTTATCGATTTTGAGCAGCAAAGCAAAATGAAACATAAAGCAGAAAAAATTTGCAAAAAATAACTTTTATACAAATTGGAATTTTGAAAAAAAAATTATAATTCAAGTTTATAAACAAATTTGATCCATTCAGTATGCCGAATTTCAAAGTTGCAGTTGTTTTCCTGTGGCCAGTAGAGCGGCCCACGTGATATTTTTTTTCACCAAGTTCAGCAGGTAATTTTCAAGCTAATTATGGAATGGTAATTTTTTAATCGTACTTTCTATACATTTTTATACATACCTTAGCAATTTCTAGTTTCAAAGCCTCATAAAGTTTCTAAATCTCATAAATCACACACAAAACCGTGGTTCCCGTTTGCGGCGACCATTGAGATTTTTTATATTTTAAAAATATTCCCTATAAAAAATATGTAGTTAAAATATATTATTCTATAATCATCCTGCTATCACATCCTGCTGTACAGTCCGCAAAAAAAAGATATCACCCTGAGTAACTCTCGTTCGAATGATCGGATTTTCACGTACTAAGTACCATTCTTAATGGTTTCTGGGGGTAACCTCAAACAGACTAATTGTTTAGTGCTAACT
This sequence comes from Parasteatoda lunata, assembly GCA_949128135.1. Classification (NCBI taxonomy): domain Eukaryota; kingdom Metazoa; phylum Arthropoda; class Arachnida; order Araneae; family Theridiidae; genus Parasteatoda; species Parasteatoda lunata. The sequence continues at coordinate 10,481,901 of OX421970.1, forward strand.
ATTTATTAAGTTACGAAAGAGGACACAAAAACGTACTTTCTCTGAATAAACATACATTTTTTTACATATTTGGATTCTTTATCTTCGAAATATAGGGGGTAGCCGCAATCTGGGAAATGTGGTCCCCATAGTTTGGTCAGGAGAGCGATTCAAAGTTTGGACCCCTTAATGTTAATTTCACTTTTCGCGTATTTAGTCTTTTTTATTGAATAAAAAACATTTTATTCAACGAATGTCGAGTTTTATAAAAGCATGCTTCCAAAAGAATATGATTATACGCCAGATTGTGCTTATTTAATGTGATTGCTTTTTATTTTTAGTTTCTTTTCGCAATAACTGATACAATTTTAATAATATACATTAGATTTGTAATATGTATTTATCAATTTCTTAAATATATATTTTATAAATATTAATAAAAATGCGTAGACAATATTTTTAATCATCTAAAAATTTCTTAACACCTTATATATCGTCTTAATCTTAAAGGAAATTTATTAATCACCTGCCCGGAAGTGTTTCGCAGAACTATTTTACCAACTATTTAATTAAACTTTTACTCTTTTAAAAATCTCATTCTTTACGCTACTACATATATTATTTCTTCATTAATATACTTATAAATTTTTTTAATACTTTAATTTAGGTTTTTTTAAGTAAAGTTCTTTTTTAAATTATTGTCAAGTATTTTTTTTAAAAAGAATTTTTTGTCGGCTAGCTAAGAATAGAACCTTGTTAAGAAATTCTAATCATTCCGCTGTTTAAAATTATTTGATGCAAAACAGCTGATTATTTACTAAGTGTACTATTTTTTTCGAAAAAAGAATATAAATTATTGATTGTATTTTTTTTTTGTTTCTTGTGACTTTAACATTGATTATCTAAAATAGTGTTGATGTTTTATAATTCACTACAAAGAGTATAAAGTTACCGAACATAAAAAGCTGTCGAATACATTGCCAAAATTGTTAAGCGTCTTTAAATATCTCAGTATTTTTAATGTCGTTCTAACATCTTAGTTGTAAAATTAAATTTTTAATTATCCGACCACGTGTGATTCACAGAACTATCCAACTAATTATTTCATTATATCTTTTACTCTTTCATTATGCTACCATATAGATTTTTTTCCGGATAATATACAAAACTATTTTGTTCAATTTTTAACTTTAGCATGATACCCAAGATATTATTGTAATATAATTTTTATCAGGAAAATGACTTATTTTGGCAAGCAGGAAGTACTGAAAATTGAAATTTATAATAGGGTTCCGAAGTCGTGTCAATTTTAGAATCATCTGATTTAAAAAAATGCAATAAGAATTACGCAACTTTCGAACTTATTTTGATAAAGAAAAGAAAAACTCGGCAAGAAGGCTAACATACTTTTTACAGAAACTGTGAAAATCAATTTTTCCTATATTTCGTCATAAGAGGATAAGAATGATATTGATCCAAGGAACCTACTCAATAATTTCGCTATTTTCAGAATGAAATCTGTTTGATCGAAACATATTATTCCTTGAAAATTAAAACGAGAGAAAAATTTACTTTTATTATTTATCTAAGCTTATTCCATTTATTTAATTATAGCGGTATCACGGTTAGGGATAGGCGATGGAAGCCCCATTTACTATTATACTATAAATTCATTAAATCATATAGCTTGAATAATTTACTTTAAGAAACTTATTTAATAGTTTAAAGCAATTAAGGGTGTAAAAATAAACCCGATCGAAATACTCCTAAAGTATACCGAAAAAAATATATGTAGAATAATCTTTGGAATCGATATATAAAAAATACCTTTTCAAACAACTTCGAGTTGGACGGAAACACTAACTTGTTTTAAATAGCTGTCCTTGTAACCATTTAATTTAGATTCCTGGTGATAGGGAACATTCCATTTTCCCATTCGACTTTTGAAATTTCAATTGTAAACAGAATTTTTTTATATAAATAGCTGTCCTTGTAACCATTTAATTTAGATTCCTGGTGATAGGGAACATTCCATTTTCCCATTCGACTTTTGAAATTTCAATTGTAAACAGAATTTTTTTATGTCCTTAAAAAATGTTAAGGCTTGCAGTAAAAAAAACTATACTGCATTCCTTTTTTTAGAAAAAAGTGAATTATTATTTTTTCAATCTAAGAACCTGTGCCTATATCTTATGTAAAACTTATTTTAATATCGAGTGAAATAAATTAATATGTTGTGTAACTAAATGGATAATCCCAAGAAACTGAATCAAAAATATAAAAACCTCATTGATTAAAAAAATAATAGATGATAATAAAAATAGACATGTTTTGAGCGTCCAATAATTAAAGTCTCAAATCGTTCAAGCCAGACAAGTCTTGAGAATGGGCGCTTGCATTTGAACCCTTGAATTATGTCGACTTTTACTTCCCTCTTCATATTTTTTGAAGCCAGTTGAGTTTTTATCATCAATTATACTGTTTTACATTTGAGTCTTGATCATTATTTTGATAAGGAATTTACACTCGTTAAAGTAAACATATGCATTTTAATATTTTAACAGGAATCATGTGGTTCTGAAAAACGTAAGAGTATCAATATTGTAAAAGTGATCTTTAACTTAAAAATTAAAATTTTGAGACGAGATATTTTGAGTTAATGAAATTTAATATTTTATCTTTTAAGTTTTTGTGCCCCCCCCCCTTCCGTATCTTAGGTACATTAAGAGCTCTGTTAAAAAAGAGAGTATCGTATCAGATATTTATAAGAAAATTAAAATAATCATAGTAGCTGTATTTGGAAATAAATGTAGCTTATCGTAATTGAATAACATGCTGGGCGACATTTTATGGGGAATTTGCGAACGTAAGTTTCACAATGTATCAAAACATGAGGATGCTATTTGCAAATCATCTTTGTCTAAAGAAAACCATGCAAGCTAAATATCTAGCAGAATGAAGCGATTTTTTAAACAATGAATCATACAATATGCAACATATTATTTCAATATCTTATTCTTAAACATAACATAGGTATTTCAATTATTTTAAAATGCCAATGAACATTCAGCAATTCCTTGAGTTATAGAAAAAGGAAATATCGTAAATTATATAAAACCTTGTGAATGTGCATTAGAATTACTATACAATCTACATTTCATTTTTCAAGCACTTTTTTTGTTTCTTCAAACTTTCTTGCTTAGAAGACTCGATTAAAGCTGTAAAAATGATTATCCCTAAAATTTTGTATATAGCTATAATAAGTAATGTAAATTTGATTTTAGTATGAAATCCCCGTATAAATATAGTAAAAATAACATAAATCTAAATAACGTCAGATGAAAAGTTCATGTATTTAAATTCTAAAAGCTTAGAAAATCATAAATAATTTATAAATCGATTCGAAGTTTCTTTTCAAAGGAGATTAAAAGAAAAAATAATCTTTGCTTTTTCGATAGAATATTGTTAAAAATTGTCTATTGCCTAGAAACTTCGAGTTGTTTTCTATTACTATTAATTAAACCTCTCTGAGCAATCACAAAATATTATATTTTTTTTATATAGTCAGAGCTTGGTTGTGCTTAGCAACCTAGTAAAATTAAATATTCACCTTTTGAATTAGGCTATGGGTTATCTTAAAATATTCATTTGCGACGGCGACTTTTTTTGGCGGTTTTCTGGACTATCACCAAATATATAAACCTTTATTGCGACCCAATTTACGTCCCAACTTTTTTCAAAATTTTGTCTACCCCGGCCCTTATTTCAAGGGTCAGTATTCCAAATATGTAAGAAGAAAAAATATGTTTATTCAGAGAAAGTACGTTTTTGTGTCTGATTTCGTAACTTAATTAATAGTTAGCTCTAATTAATTAGCATATTTGAGGTCACTCCCAGGAACCATTAAGATTGACACTTAGTTCCTGAAAATCCGATCATTAGAACGAAAGTTATTCAGGGTGAAATCTTTCTTTTTTTTCTTCTTTTTTTTGCTGACTGTACATGTTGAATAAGTTTCTTGAAATAAAATACTGTTATTAGCTAAAATTGTCTGCTTTAATACTAAATGCGTTTTTTATTTCCAAAATCTTATTCGTATCTTCAAAAGTAACAAAATTATTTCAATTGAGTTAATAGAATAATAATTACAAAATTGTAATAACATCACCTCATCCTCTTTTTAATATTTCCTCATAAAGAAATTACAATTTCTGTCAGGTAGACAAAATTTATGAAAATTGAAACCACCTTTATTAAACATTATGCTTATAGTTAATTTAATGAAAAATGGTTTTATTAATATAATTAATTTATTAAAGATCAAAAAATTCGTAATAATTAGAAATGTTTTTCAACGTTTAACTTCAGAATTCTGTGTAAAAAAAATAGGATATATACATTTGAAAACAGGGTTCCAAATTGAACTAAATGAATTCAACTTTCAATCGAAATAAAAATTGGGTGCGAAATTATACACCTGCTGTGGTGCCCCTATAAGAGATTTGTGTTAAACGATGAAATAAATCATTAGTTTTCTTTTAGATCAATATTTCTTTAAAACTAGTTCACATTATAATTTAAAACAAGGTTCAACCTTTCACCGTAAAATTGATCTGAATAAAAACTTATATCTTGGTTCAATCTTTCACTTAAAATTTCGTTAACAGTTAATCCTTGAACTTGGTTCGACGTCTCTCTGAAAAATGGGAATAAAGAAAAACCTTGGGTTTAGTTAAAGGTTTAATTACAAAAGTAGAAGTTTTTACAAACATTGGTAGAACTTCTTACCGAGTCTCTTATTATGTAGGTTGCAGCTAAATTGGTACCAAATTTCTGGGGAATCGTAGAACCTTATTTTTAACAGTGCAAATGGAAATTTTATTACTACTTCAATTATATGAAGATAACAAGCTTGTCAACAGCTTTGTTTCTTTAAAAATGTGTTTATATGTGCTAATTTATATATTTTTTAGAATTTCATTTGAAATTAAAGAACAAAAAAATTATTCCCACTAACTATTTTAGTGCACTTGGGCTCAGAATCCCTGAAAAATCATGTATTGTAACAAAGAAAGATTTGTTGACAGAAGATTTTGATGTATTTATTGTTTATACTTATTGTAGAGTGATATATGCAAACAATTTATATTAAACATCAGAAACTATTTTAATGAGGAATTAAATTAGATGAATAATTAAAATCTTTTAATTTTTAAAATATGGAATTCCATCGAAAGAAAAATTTATCTCTATTTTTAATATACCTTTAGTTAAATAAGAAGTTTAAGAAATGCCCCAGTGTGTAGTTTCAGGGCCCACATGATTCCTGCCTATATGCAGATATTAAAAATTAGAGTTCTATGTATACGTTAGAAAAATTTTCTCTAAGGAAAGTTAAGGAATCCCTGTATTGCTATAATTTATTGGCAAGACTCTTTTTCTTAGATTTACACATTCATTCTTAGACATTCAAGTGAGTTTGTCGAAAAGGAAGTGTGAGAAATGGATAACGAAAAAAATCAAAACATTTAGCAGCCATATAACGAGTTTTGAATTCTATACTAATGTGTTAGGCAGATTTTGAGGGAATCTATAAATATAGATTTTATTTCATACTTTCATTTCAAGATTGTGGTAGTAAATGATCACCGATAATATTAATGATTTTTATTTATTGAGAAAAGGAATAAAAAGGATAATAATTTAGTTTTAAATTTTGGGAAATATGCGATTCATCTTTTACAGAATAGATAATAGAGATGAAAATAGAATAATCTGGGTAAATTCAAATACTTGAGAAAAAAATAATAAATAAATTGAGCTAAAATTAAACTATCTCGACAGTTCTGTCATTTTTTAAGTAGACACTTAATTGAAATTACTTATTTAATATGTGATTTGGAAAAAAAAACTTCGTAAAGTTTCAATGTAAAATTTCTATCAAGTATAAAAATATTATAATTAATTATACTCGAAATTTCTGTTCTCCAATTTCAATTTAAAGGATTAGCATAATTTATTGATAGATTTTTTTATTTAGAAAACGAAATGTAACTGATGTTATTCACTTTCAGAGACCGGGTGTAATTTTTTGGCTTTGATAGTTTTTAACCCTTAAAAGAGACGCATTTAAGTTAATATCAATATTTATTAATAGGGTATTGAAATCATTTTGCAAAATGATATCATATTTTACAAAAGCAGTCCGGTATTCTTATGTATCTCTAAAGAAGCTTAGAGGCTGATTAAAATTCACAAACATTTACATTAATTTTTGTTGGTTAAAACAGTCATAATTGTAATAGTCATTGCATTAATAATTACATATTTTTATTTTTTTACAATTGAAAAAATATTTTATGGATCAATTAATCCTTAAAAAATTCCTTTTAAAACAAAAGGAAATAATAAAATTACTAAATTGGATAAAATTAATCATTCTTTATTCACTTTAACATATATATTTATATTACTTAATCCATTGTTTCCCAAACTTAAGACTTTTGTGTTCCCTTTTTAAAGTTTTTGTAACGTTGTATACCACTAATAAAAAAATGAGTGTATTTTTTAAAAAAATATTTTTATTTTTATTCTTTGGTAAAAAGTTTTGTTTTAATAAGTTTATTTGCATCATTTAGGAGGATGGTATTGTTTTTGCTGTGATAACAACTCATCCTAATTCGACTCTCAATTTTAGTCTGAGATGCGATTCCAATTATCTACTTCTTTTTTTCGTTAAAAATCACAACTGGCTGTTTACACCACTAATTATTTATTAACTGTTAACTCTGCAAAAAATAGCCAATAGAAAAATACATAATCGTACATTTTGCATGGCTAACTTCGTTTTAAATAAAAAAAAATTGAAATTTTAATTTGTTGCAAGATATTTTCCATAAGAACGCGTTCCCCCGCTGAGCTGTTCCTGTACCCCTGAGAGTACGCATACCACACTTTGGGAAACACTGAAATCCAACATTTCCTATAAAATATACCGAAGTACTCCTGTCTTGGAGTGTGTTTCTCAACTCTTCAAGTTTCTTTTAAAAAAATCAATATAAAAAATTAGAAGCTAAATGTTTAAGAAAAATAGCCGACCGGTCTGTGTAGGGGTTAGGGAACTGTCCTTGCATCAGAAAGGTTCTGGGTTCGAATCCCGGGCAAGGCATGGATGTTCTTTTCTTCTCTGTACTATCTGTCCTCACTTTGGGAGCGACGTTGGCCCACCTAATATAGTGCCCCTGAAAGAGAGGCCAACAAAAGCACCCTATATATGCATGAATTGACGGATGTTAACACAAGTGGGCATAGGAGAAAAAAATAATGCTTGTTGAGAGTATATCTTATAGAAATAAAAGCATAATAATCATTTTTTAAATGAGTTAAAAAATAAACACTGAATAATGGACCAACTATTCCCGGTACAGAAAAAGAAAGAGTTTTTTATTAAATATCTGACCAATATATACAACCATGTAAGCATATAAACTCCAGTGAAAACTCGAATGTTTTAGAAAACTTTTTATCTGTAGTATAACTTAATTTTAATGTACAAAAAAATTTAATTTTGCAATTCCCTTAAAAACGAGTAAGCAATGTTTTACTTATCTCTGAAATGAAAGACATTGAAAATTCAAATAATTAATAAATTATTTGGGAAGAAATATTTTTTTAAAAACAAAAAAAGATAATTCAGATTGTACATGAAAATTACGTTATGATATATAAACAAAATTCAAGAATTATTAAATTATTTGCAGGGGAATATTGATAAAAATCCTTATATATAAGCATCGAGGGAAAACTTGTTTGTTATAGTTCAAAACAAAAACAATAATTCAGGTAATAGAACAAAAAAATTTTGATATTTAAACCATTAATTTTAATATCTTTTCGTTCGTATGGTAACAGTTTAGCGGAAATTCTGATTTTCTAAATTATAGTTCTCATTACCACACATTTAGTAAAATTTAAAAAAAGACTGAAAAGTAAATTTAACTAAATAAATGTTTTAACTTCCATGCTCTAAGTTATGATGTTAAAATTAGCAAATAATTTTTCAGAATTTTTCTATATTTTCAAACTTCCTTTTACCATATTTGATAATTTTAACATTTTACTGTCTTTGCCTTTTACAAAATACAATAGCATAATACTGTTTACACTTTTGTGGTTTATTTAAAATGACGATTTACTCAAATGGCTGATAAGAGTTAAGTGACGGTTGATTAATTATTTTTTTAATATATTTCTTGATTAGACGGAGTTTTGTCTTAACATTATATTGGTATAAGTTAAGCTATGGTGTCTGTTGCATGGATCTTTTTAGGGTTAAGAGGGGTTTGTTTATTTATATACACAAATATTTTATTATTAGTTTATTTGTAGTTTTATTTATTTACATACAAATAATAACTTTAAAGTTATTTTCCCTTTTAGATGAATTCAAATTGTAAAAACAGATGGAGAACGACAAAAAGAATATGGTGTATATTTTTTCTATTGAACTTTACTATATATAGTGGAATTCAATCCCACTACTCCTACGCTTTAGAACAGTCAGTCGGAGGAACAGCGACCCCGCACGAATGCACCCTGCCTTTATTGCGAATTTTTAAAAGGAAAAAAAACATTACTTAGGTTTTTTTCGAATGCTTAAGAGCTTTGTCCTTCCATCAACCATTATGAATCTTAGAGATAGTGGGTTCAATATCGTTGCGCTATCTTTCTCATTTTTGAGACATCTTTTTTCTTCTCGATTTGAAGAAAGACTAGATTTGCAAACGAGCCTATATATGGGCAAATCTCAGAAATCATTAATCGAATTCGATCTATTCTCTAGAGTATCCAGACAGTAACCCTGTAAAACCGTAACCTCAGGATTAATAAAATGAATTTAACATAATAAGGGCATCAAAATTTTCGATGTTCACGATTATTTTCTGATATTTTATACATTTTCAAACAATTCTGGAGGTGTGAAAATAGTGTGCCTATTATGTTTTGTTTCATTATCAAAAGTTAAAGGTTTTAGAAATCTGCACATATGTACCAAAACTAAATTCATTATAACGCACCCAGGATTTAAACCTCCATTTTACACAGAGTTTGGTGAGACCCTAAATCGTCGACTTTATCCACAGGTCGTCCTGATACCAAAGGGGTTAACCACACCCACTGCAAAAGATCGATATTTTGTTAAAAAATTTTCGAATCATCCTTAGATGATTACTAAATAGTTTAGCAACTAAAATAGTTTAGCCTTGTAAAGGCTTGGGCTTACAAATACAAAATAAGTTTTATTTTAATTCAAAATTTTTTATTCTACTAAGCTTTAGAAAATTTGGTATCTTCCCTTCTAAGCTATATTTATTATCACTTTTTGTCAATAGGTAGGTAGGCACTTTAATTACATCACACTAGAGCTGCACAGTGAGCTATTGGCGACTGTCTAGGAAACATCTCTGAGGGTGATCAGAAAACATTCCATCGCAATTTTGATTATTTGCATAGAGGATGGCTTCCCTGCTTTGGTAGCCCAAAGACCTGCACGCGAAATCACGCACTTAACGATAGAACAGTTTAACGAGGACCATTACGGCGCACCCTCGGTCCCTACGCAGACTGATCCAAGTGGTCACCCACCCGCACACTGACCACCGCCGTGATGGTTGACTTCGTTGTTGTACTGGGAACCGTATCTTTACGATCAGTCCACTGCGGGACAATGGTTTCATAGGCTGGTAGATGTTAGCTTGTAGTTTACAGTGAACTGAAAGTAATCAACCTACGAAAAACAAAGTTAACAAGCGTTTACTTAATGAAATAGAAGTTATCAAACAGAACGTTTTTGCTTCATCTCAAATTATGTTAGTAGATTACGGGGTGACCTCGTTTCTTTTCGGAAGCTTCAAAATGAAAAAAATTAAACATAAAAGAATCTACATTTTGGTTAAATTTATCCGATTTTACCACATTTACTACCAAACAACATAGTAATAAATCCACATGTTATTGCCAATTTTAGCAAAACCCATTACCAAAGTACTTAGGCAAAAATTGCCTTTTTTTTTTGGTGTTACAATAGAGCCAGAAACGCAGCAAATTATACCATATTCTGGTAGTTTTAACGATACTAATTTTTCTCAATGAGTAGATGCAGCATTCCAAGTAAGAAATATGATCTAAGCTTTAAATATACCCTTTTAAAATTTAATTAAAGATCTAAAATTTTTACTCTATTCATCATAACTCTTTAAAATGTACACATTATAAAAATCTATTTAGTTTTAAGTGTTGCTGATTAATTGGTAGTAACAAAATAGTATATTATTTTTACTCCGAGAGAAAAAAATGAAGATAATTAATGACAGTTTTCATTTCAAACAAGAAAACAAAGCAGTGAATTAATAAATATTGATAGAATTTAGTATTTTAAAATTTACACAATTATTTTAACAATATAAGTTGTGGTATACTAAGAAAAAAGAAATATAGTCAAAACCAGCAGAATATGGTAACCGGTTTTTTCTTAGCTTTATGAGAACGCCAAAAAGAGCGGGAATTATTACCGTCAGAATTTTACCGACTTTTAATAAAATTAACAATGAAATATGGCATTATTATAATGCTGTTTGGAAGTAAATTAGTTAAAATTTGGTAAAACGCAAAAGTGTTCAGTTGAATAACATTTATTTTTTTAGTGAACTCTTGATAACTTGGTTTTTGGTTATTAAGTAGTTTTCATTTCTATGTAAGCTATAAACTAACATCTGTCAACTTTCACAACAATAAAAAATTCATTTTGGACAAGGCTAAATTAAATCTGCAACTTAAATGCTAAGCTTGAATTATAGCGTCCTAACATTTAAAATAGATGTGTAGAGGTAGTGAGTTCGAAACTAACCGCAACAATGGATGCATTAACTTATTTATATTTATTTATTGTACTTTATTCATCTGTATTTATTTATCTATGTTTATATATTTATTTATATTTGTTTATATTTATTTATTTACGCTTATTTTTCATTTAATGTTAAGCAAGCATAGGCAGAATTCTTTTGCTACTTGCAAAGTTCGGCTACTAAGCATTTGACACAAATGATTTCACAAAATAGAAAAGGAGATCACAAAGATATACCTCAGGGCTCAAACTCCCTGCCTCCACGCTACACTACATTCATCTTTGTAGTGTCCTTCTCCAACTTGTGTTATGTTTTCAAATTGACATCGGCTTCCCCGCAAAAGACTGGTTGTGAAGACACCGATCCCAGTAAGAGCATCACTGATAGCGGTCAGTGACTCAGTGGAGGACAACATTACTCTACTGTAAAGAGATCGACCTCGAGCACAGGTCACCTGGTTACCGAAATTGAGCTGCCATCCCTTCCATGATTTTTCATCGCAAATAACAAAATATTTCTTTAACCTTTACATAATCCAAAAAAATTGCAAAATGTTATGCTAGCCACATTCCATTTCAATAGAAAAAAATTATAA